>SJYT01052386.1:82195-109453 GCA_006410635.1 Cephalophus harveyi | reverse complement strand
GAACAGAGATCATTCTGTCGTTTTTGAGATTGCATCCAAGTACTGCATTTCGGACTCTTTTGTTGACCATGATGGCTACTCCATTTCTTCTGAGGGATTCCTGCCCGCAGTAGTAGATATAATGGTCATCTGAGTTAAATTCACCCATTCCAGTCCATTTTAGTTTGCTGATTCCTAGAATGTCGACGTTCACCCTTGTCATCTCTTGTTTGACCACTTCCAATTTGCCTTGATTCATGGACCTGACATTCCAGGTTCCTATGACCTTTCTGATTCAGACCAGAGTTCAAAAATATCTTCAAACAGTCTTTTGAGAAGGAGATGGTGTTGCCTTTAGCCTTGGTTTAATATTTTTGCTTGTCAGTAGCTTGTTAGAGACCCACCTGGTAAAACAAATACCTTTGGCCCTTTGTGAGGAAATTTTCAATGGTATCTGAGTTTGACTGGGGGGTGGTGATGCTTAAAATGCGTGAAAGAGGTTAGCGAGCTTAACTTACCTGGGTTATCCTTTGTACCAAAATTGATATTCCAGCCATGTACATTTTTTAAAGTTTTATTGATGAGAAGCTGAGATGAGGTTTAGAACAATCTACCACACAACTTGGAGCTTTGGCATATTTAATATCTTAAGCTAAAAGAGTTTGAAACAAAAAAATGGCAGAAGCAGGAAGGCCACTCCCTGTGATCACACACCCCTACCCCAAGCCCTTCTTTCTTGAGACTAGTCGTAAAGTTCTCATGTGAAAGTCACCCTCCTTGAACCAGGAGGATGGAATATATTATTGTCACCAGAGACTAGGAACCTGGGGCTGAGAAATCTGTACACATAAACCTTGTTAAACTAATCCTTCTGGTTATCTCTTGGCCACTACTACTGGCCCAGACTCTTTGGTGAACTCGTCACAAATTTATTGCTTCTCTATCTGAATGACATAAAACTTTCTGCTCTTGTCACTTCTTCAGGCCTTCATTCTCTTACAAAAGTCCCCATGTGCATGTAAAAATTCATAACAAATGTATGCTCTTCTCCTGTTCATCTGTCTTTTTCACCTTAGTTTCCATATGCAGCCAGGGACCCTTAGAGGCGTGAGGAAAACTTTCCCATCTCCTACAGTTAAAAAGTATGTCCTGTTACAACACAGTTGTTATAGAAGAAGATACTTTTATCCTTTTAGATTCTCCTGGCTGGTCGAAAAGTCAAATTGATACCAGACAAACAGGAGAAAATGAAACATTGCATATCATGCATGCATGACAGAGAACTAAACAACTTAGGAACTCAACAAAATGAATGAAACCTTCACCTTGAATACCATCTTCAGCTAAAGACAGAAGAGGATACTGGGAACAGGGATTTGAGACTTCAAAGCAAAAAAAGGTATTTGACCTGGAGATGGAAAAGCAAATGGCTCACAAATGTTTGCTGGGCCAGGCAGAGCTGCTGGGACACACAGTGGACTCTGAGCCCTAGGCCCTGCGAAGTTCACTCACCTCATCGAGCCCGAATGCTTGGCATATATCTCTAGTGGTAGCTCTATTCTGGCAACAGGCCCTCCATCTAAGTTCTTTCAGACAGTGAAGGGGTAGAGAAAAGGAGATTTTTATGAATCTTCCATTTCTTAAAAATACTCAGCCTAAATTAATCCTCATGCCTAATGAACATACTAGGAGGGGGTGTCATGGCAAACTTTACTCTTCCTACACAGTAATACTGCAATCACATAGTTGTTTGTTTTTTTTTTTTTTAATCTTTGAGTAGGAAAATCTCAGTTAATAAAAAAAGCAGCCAAGAAAATGCACGCATGCACACACACACACCCCCCCCCAGAGAGAGAGAGAGAGTGAGTCACAGAACTTAATTTGAAGGTATTTAAGTCTAATAGGATAGCTTTTTGCTCCAACATTCATTTTAACTTGAAAATAACAAATGTGCCAAGTCAAAGGAATGATTTTCCTTCTCTCTCTCTTTTTAACTAGTCATCTTGGTTTTAAAACATGAGCTACAAGTCATCAATTTCACTGTGACTTAGCAGTTTATTTACACAGTTTTACTGCTTTGGACATAACACAGTGGAGTTTTGAGCTTGATGAAATATTGTTATCCACATAACTCATTTTCTGCTGCTTCAACAAGGTGTTTGGATTTGTGGGAACTCCCATTTGAAGTCAAAATCGAATTGAAAATTCATGTGAAGGCTATACAGATAAGGCAAGTCTGAATATCAGGGAAGTGTCAATTAAATTTACTCTCTAGTCTTTGACATAAAAACCTGCTCCCAAGGCCTTGAAAATATCTCTCATTATCATATTGATTCAAGTCAACAAGTATAATTCATATCTAAGGTGAGCATAAGTTTATTTCTAGATACTCATAATAAATTTCTTTTATATATTGGTCACATTGAGTTTAGTATAAGTTAATGCTTACCATAATGATCTACTGGTTCTTTATGGGCAGTCCTTACTTATTAAAGATGTTCTTGATTGTACTGAAATTGGCAGTTCCCTATTAATTCATCTTTCAGTGGTAATCATAAAACAAAGGCAGCATCGATCATAAATTAACTTAGAAACAGATACAAAGGTAAAAATAAGATAGCAGCAGCTGTTTTCTCACAGGGGTACCAAGTAACATCACAGCACAAAAAAATTTGAATAGAAAAAATTACTCTTCTCCCCTCTAACTTTTTCCTTTTACTTAAAGAAATGGGAGACAATTTTCTCTAGAGGCTGTGGGAAAAAAACTCTCTCAAAAATCTGTGAAAACCCAATTCAAGTTCTTTGGAGAAACTTTAGAAGGCATTTCAGCATCAAAAAGAGAAATACATTTTTTTTTCTTCAGAAAATAGGGCTGAATTAAGGGTTCTCAAAAAGGAATTTTTAAAGCTCTCCATTGGCAAATCTTTTGGTAGATGATAGCTTTAAATTAAAAACGTCAACTTCTTGCACTTGTAGGAAAGAGGGAAAACTGGGCAGGGCTGTTTTCCAATACTTTGCTGAAAATGTACTGTTGACCAAATGTACTGTGAAATTTATTCTGCTTTGGAGGTGAAACTGCTCATTCATTCAAGACAATAAATGTAGTCAAGTGACCCATATACAAACTATAGAACAAAGATAAAGATCACAAAAAACGGTTCATATTGATTAGCAGAAAAGACAGGGATGAAAGAGACACTGCCCATTTTTCTAAGGAAGCTATAACCTATTAGAGCTTGTATTCATTCCAATCCCAAAAAAAGGCAATGCCAATGAATGCTCAAGCTACCACACAATTGCACTCATCTCATACACTAGTAAAGTAATGCTCAAAATTCTGCAAGCCAGGCTTCAGCAATATGTGAACCGTGAACTTCCAGATGTTCAAGCTGAACGTTCACCCTTGTCATCTCTTGTTTGACCACTTCCAATTTGCCTTGATTCATGGACCTGACATTCCAGGTTCCTATGACCTTTCTGATTCAGACCAGAGTTCAAAAATATCTTCAAACAGTCTTTTGAGAAGGAGATGGTGTTGCCTTTAGCCTTGGTTTAATATTTTTGCTTGTCAGTAGCTTGTTAGAGACCCACCTGGTAAAACAAATACCTTTGGCCCTTTGTGAGGAAATTTTCAATGGTATCTGAGTTTGACTGGGGGGTGGTGATGCTTAAAATGCGTGAAAGAGGTTAGCGAGCTTAACTTACCTGGGTTATCCTTTGTACCAAAATTGATATTCCAGCCATGTACATTTTTTAAAGTTTTATTGATGAGAAGCTGAGATGAGGTTTAGAACAATCTACCACACAGCTTGGAGCTTTGGCATATTTAATATCTTAAGCTAAAAGAGTTTGAAACAAAAAAATGGCAGAAGCAGGAAGGCCACTCCCTGTGATCACACACCCCTACCCCAAGCCCTTCTTTCTTGAGACTAGTCGTAAAGTTCTCATGTGAAAGTCACCCTCCTTGAACCAGGAGGATGGAATATATTATTGTCACCAGAGACTAGGAACCTGGGGCTGAGAAATCTGTACACATAAACCTTGTTAAACTAATCCTTCTGGTTATCTCTTGGCCACTACTACTGGCCCAGACTCTTTGGTGAACTCGTCACAAATTTATTGCTTCTCTATCTGAATGACATAAAACTTTCTGCTCTTGTCACTTCTTCAGGCCTTCATTCTCTTACAAAAGTCCCCATGTGCATGTAAAAATTCATAACAAATGTATGCTCTTCTCCTGTTCATCTGTCTTTTTCACCTTAGTTTCCATATGCAGCCAGGGACCCTTAGAGGCGTGAGGAAAACTTTCCCATCTCCTACAGTTAAAAAGTATGTCCTGTTACAACACAGTTGTTATAGAAGAAGATACTTTTATCCTTTTAGATTCTCCTGGCTGGTCGAAAAGTCAAATTGATACCAGACAAACAGGAGAAAATGAAACATTGCATATCATGCATGCATGACAGAGAACTAAACAACTTAGGAACTCAACAAAATGAATGAAACCTTCACCTTGAATACCATCTTCAGCTAAAGACAGAAGAGGATACTGGGAACAGGGATTTGAGACTTCAAAGCAAAAAAAGGTATTTGACCTGGAGATGGAAAAGCAAATGGCTCACAAATGTTTGCTGGGCCAGGCAGAGCTGCTGGGACACACAGTGGACTCTGAGCCCTAGGCCCTGCGAAGTTCACTCACCTCATCGAGCCCGAATGCTTGGCATATATCTCTAGTGGTAGCTCTATTCTGGCAACAGGCCCTCCATCTAAGTTCTTTCAGACAGTGAAGGGGTAGAGAAAAGGAGATTTTTATGAATCTTCCATTTCTTAAAAATACTCAGCCTAAATTAATCCTCATGCCTAATGAACATACTAGGAGGGGGTGTCATGGCAAACTTTACTCTTCCTACACAGTAATACTGCAATCACATAGTTGTTTGTTTTTTTTTTTTTTAATCTTTGAGTAGGAAAATCTCAGTTAATAAAAAAAGCAGCCAAGAAAATGCACGCATGCACACACACACACCCCCCCCCAGAGAGAGAGAGAGAGTGAGTCACAGAACTTAATTTGAAGGTATTTAAGTCTAATAGGATAGCTTTTTGCTCCAACATTCATTTTAACTTGAAAATAACAAATGTGCCAAGTCAAAGGAATGATTTTCCTTCTCTCTCTCTTTTTAACTAGTCATCTTGGTTTTAAAACATGAGCTACAAGTCATCAATTTCACTGTGACTTAGCAGTTTATTTACACAGTTTTACTGCTTTGGACATAACACAGTGGAGTTTTGAGCTTGATGAAATATTGTTATCCACATAACTCATTTTCTGCTGCTTCAACAAGGTGTTTGGATTTGTGGGAACTCCCATTTGAAGTCAAAATCGAATTGAAAATTCATGTGAAGGCTATACAGATAAGGCAAGTCTGAATATCAGGGAAGTGTCAATTAAATTTACTCTCTAGTCTTTGACATAAAAACCTGCTCCCAAGGCCTTGAAAATATCTCTCATTATCATATTGATTCAAGTCAACAAGTATAATTCATATCTAAGGTGAGCATAAGTTTATTTCTAGATACTCATAATAAATTTCTTTTATATATTGGTCACATTGAGTTTAGTATAAGTTAATGCTTACCATAATGATCTACTGGTTCTTTATGGGCAGTCCTTACTTATTAAAGATGTTCTTGATTGTACTGAAATTGGCAGTTCCCTATTAATTCATCTTTCAGTGGTAATCATAAAACAAAGGCAGCATCGATCATAAATTAACTTAGAAACAGATACAAAGGTAAAAATAAGATAGCAGCAGCTGTTTTCTCACAGGGGTACCAAGTAACATCACAGCACAAAAAAATTTGAATAGAAAAAATTACTCTTCTCCCCTCTAACTTTTTCCTTTTACTTAAAGAAATGGGAGACAATTTTCTCTAGAGGCTGTGGGAAAAAAACTCTCTCAAAAATCTGTGAAAACCCAATTCAAGTTCTTTGGAGAAACTTTAGAAGGCATTTCAGCATCAAAAAGAGAAATACATTTTTTTTTTCTTCAGAAAATAGGGCTGAATTAAGGGTTCTCAAAAAGGAATTTTTAAAGCTCTCCATTGGCAAATCTTTTGGTAGATGATAGCTTTAAATTAAAAACGTCAACTTCTTGCACTTGTAGGAAAGAGGGAAAACTGGGCAGGGCTGTTTTCCAATACTTTGCTGAAAATGTACTGTTGACCAAATGTACTGTGAAATTTATTCTGCTTTGGAGGTGAAACTGCTCATTCATTCAAGACAATAAATGTAGTCAAGTGACCCATATTATAAAGAAAACTGAGTGCTGAAGAATGGATGCTTTTGAACTGTGCTGTTGGAGAAGACTCTTGAGAGTCCCTGGGACTGCAAGGAGATCCAACCAGTTCATCCTAAAGGATTGGAAGGACTGATGTTGAAGCTGAAACTCCAATATTTTGACCACCTCATGCGAAGAGCTGACTCATTTGAAAAGACCCTGATGCTGGGAAAGATTGAGGGCAGGAGGAGAAGGGGACGACAGAGGATGATATGGTTAGATGGCATCATCGACTCAATGGACATGAATTTGGGTAAACTCCAGGAGTTGGTAATGGACAGTGACCACCTCATGCGAAGAGCTGACTCATTTGAAAAGACCCTGATGCTGGGAAAGATTGAGGGCAGGAGGAGAAGGGGACGACAGAGGATGATATGGTTAGATGGCATCATCGACTCAATGGACATGAATTTGGGTAAACTCTAGGAGTTGGTAATGGACAGGGAGGCCTGGTGTGCTGCTGTTCATGGGTTCACAAAGAGTCGGACACGACTGGGTGACTGAACTGAACTGTATTCTCAATGGAGGAATTTTAACCCCCAGAGCATCTTGCATGTGTGCGTGCTCAGATACTCAGCCGTGTCTGACTCTTTGCACCCTCATCGACTATAACCCACCAGGCTCCTCTGTCTGTGGAATTCTCCAGGCAAAAGTACTGGAGTGGGTAGACATTCTCTTCTCCAGGGGATCTTCCCAACCCAGGTATTAAATCTGGGTCTCCCACACTACAGGCAAATTCTTTACCATCTGAGCCACCCAGGAAGCCTCCATGAAGGCTCATAAAAGAAAGAAACCAATTCAGTGACTTCTCTACATCAACTGCACACTTGAAATATTCACATATGAACATAAAAAATGAAAGTGCAAGTAGAGATAGGTGACTGTTACAAGTATTAGGTTCAAGAGAAATGAGTGAAATATCTTTATTATCCTGCCATAATTGGAAGTTCTTCAAAGATCAGTCCTTTTGATGCTTATGGACAGATACAATTTTCTATAAGAAATTCCTAATATAAAAATCTACCCCACCCTTTTTTTGGTGGCAATTTCTGTTAACTCCTTTCAGCATTTCAAAATTGTAGGTTAAATACATGGGCCATGTGTCCATACCCATCCTGAGGAGTTGATAACAATATACATCTTCATGAAGCTTAAAAGTCAGTACTAGTTAGTTGCTAAAAATGTAAATTCATGCTGGCCATAGTCCAAAAATAGGGTTAATGGGAGTATGAGAGCTTCAGGCATGTTGCATCCAGAAAATCAAATCATATTAGGACTCTCTTTTTGTTGACTGAAAAGACAAATTGGTAATAGACTTATCAGCACTTTATATCAGGCTTTCTTATGTATTATGTTGGAAAGAAATCTCACAAAGGTCATGGAGAAAGTTTCTCTTCCTATCCAGTTCTAGTAAAAGTTTCCCACCTGTATCCAGGTAACCAGTGAATGTTCTGCGTTCATTTCTGAGCCATTCATTGCAGTCAGAGTGCCAGAATTATACTGAATTACAGACTTAAAATGTCTAGTTAAAGTCTGATTTTGGCAAGTCTTCTGAGCATGGCCCCCTTTCCGAGATGCTTGTAGTTTGAATAAAGTTCTGGCACTTTGAAAACTAATTGAATTGCTATGGGACTTAATAAGAGAGTAGAATACGTTACCTTTAGAGAAATCATAACTGTTTAAATGCAGTGGTTAGAAGTTTTTTTGAAACACAGTTTCTACCATTCTTATCCTTTATTGTAGAGAGATAAAACAGTATTTAAAGATGAAAGCAAGAGCACAAAGTAAATGAAAACCTGTTAAGGTCAGTGAACCAAGAAAAGGAAGAAGCAGAATTTCTTTGAATGCTGATCTGCAAAAGGATGTTTGTTTTTGAAGTACAAAGTTCAGTTCAGTCGCTCAGTCCTGTCCCACTCTTTGTGACTCCATGGACTGCAGCACACCAGGCTTCCCTGTCTATCACCAACTCCCAGAGCTTACTACAACTCATGTCCATTGAGTCAATGGTGCCATCCAAGCCTCTCATCCTATGTCATCCCTTTCTCCTGCCTTCAATCTTTTCCAGCATCACAGTCTTTCCCAATGAGTCAGTTCTTCATATCAGGTGACCAAAGTATTGGAGTTTCAGCTTCACTATCAGTCCTTCCAATGAATATTCAGGGTTGATTTCCTTTAGGACTGACTGGTTTGATCTCCTTGCTGTCCAAGAGACTCTCAAGAGAACTCTCGAACACCACAGTTCAAAAGCATCCATTCTTTGGCACTCAGCTTTCTTTATAGTCCAGCTCTCACATCCATACGTGACTACTGGAAAAAACATAGCTTTGACTAGATGGACCTTCGTTGGCAAAATAATATCTCTGCTTTTTAATATGCTGTCTAGGTTGGTCATAGCTTTTCTTCCAAGGAGCAAGCATCTTTTAATTTTATGGCTGCAGTCACCATCTGCAGTGAATTTCGTGCCCCACCCTAAAAATACAGTCTGTTACTGTTTCCATTGTCTCCCATCTATTTGCTATGAAGTGATGGGACTAGATGCCATGATCTTAGCCACTTCAATTAGAGGCTCTTTAGTTCTTCGTCGCGTTCTGCCATAATGGTATCATCAGCATATCTCATGTTATTGATATTTCTCCCAGCAATCTTGATTCCAGCTTGTGCTTCATCTAGCCCAGCATTTCGCATGATGTATTCTGCATATAAATTAAATAAGCAGGGTGACAATATACAGCCTTGAAGTACTGCTTTCCTTATGTGGAATCAGTCTGATGTTCCATGTCCAGTTCTAACTCTTGCTTCTTGACCTGCGTACAGATTTCTCAGGAGGCAGATCAGGTAGTCTGATATTCCCATCTCTTTAAGAATTTTCCACAATTTGTTGTGATCCACACAGTCAAAGGCTTTGGTGTTGTCAATGAAGCAGAAATAGGATGTTTTTCTGGAACTCTCTTGCTTTTTCGATGACCCAACAGATGTTGGCAATTTGACAACATCCTGGTTCCTTTGCCTTTTCTAAATCCAGCTTGAACATCTGGAAGTTCATAGTTCACATACTGTTGAAGCCTGGCTTGGAGAATTTTGAGCATTACTTTGCTAGCATGTGAGATGAGTGCAATTGTGTGGTAATTTGAGCATTATTTGGCATTGCTTTTCTTTGGGGTTGGAATGAAAACTGACCTTTTCCAGACTTGTGGCCACTGCTGAGTTTTCCAGATTTGCTGGTGTATTGAGTGCAGAACTTTCACAGCATCATCTTTTAGGACTTGAAATAGCTCCACTGGAATTCCATCATCTCCACTAGCTTTGTCTTTTAGTGATGCTTCCTAAGGATCCCTTGACTTTGCATTCTAGGATGTCTGGCTCTAGGTGAGTGAATACACCATCGTTGTTACCTGGGTCATGAAGATCTTTTTTGTATAGTTCTTCTGTGTATTCTTCCCATCTCTTCTAATATCGTCTGCTTCTGTTAGGTCCATACCATTTCTGTCCTTTATTGAACCCATCTTTGCATGAAAATTTCCCTTGGTATCTCTAATTTTCTTGTAGAGATCTCTAATCTTTCCCATTCTATTGTTTTCCTCTATTTCTTTGCACTGATCGCTGAGGAAGTCTTTCTTATCTAGCCTTGTTATTCTTTGGAACTCTGTATTCACATGGGTATATCTTTCCTTTTCTCCTTTGCCTTTATTGTCTCTTCTTTTCTCAGCTATTTGTAACGCCTCCTCAGAGAACCATTTTGTCTTTTTGCATTTCTCCGAGCATCTTTGGAGGGTATGGGGTTTAATTCTAAACACGATCTCGTCCTTCCTACCATCTTGCTGGGCTTCTCCTTTGTCCTTGGACATGGGGTATCTTTTTTTGGTGGGATCCAACATTCTCCAGTGGATGGTTGTTCAGCATTGAGTTGTAATTTTGGAGTTCTTGCAGGAGAAGATGAATGCATGTCCTTCTACTCTGTCATCTTGGAAGGTACCTTGATGTGCAAAGCTCAGCCATTAAAAAAAAAAAAAAAACAGGTGCCTCCTTTCGTGTCTAGAAACTTCTCCACCAGCAGTAGCTGAGACATCCCTCATTTCTCAGCCTTTGACCTTTGTTGATTTCCCCAGGCTTCGGCATTCCCCGGACACCCAGATCAGCACAGTCTTTCTGTTTCCTGTCTGCAGGTCATCCTTTAAGATCTTTCTAGCATTCAAATGCCTTAGCGATATTCAGACCTCTTTCCTCTGGTTGAATGAAGAAAAGGAAACTTTACTAGATTCAGAGTCACCTCTTGGGGGTTTGAGCAAGACTGTTTTTCCATCTTAGGAACTGAAAGCTCAGTTTTTTTCTACTTGTATAGAGAAAAACCCAGTTATTCCCTTCTTGTGTGTTTCTTCCTTGTGAGTCTCCTTTTCTACGCCCACAAAATATTCCATTTTGGATCACCAGATATGTGGATGTTTTCCCCACACCAGGCAGTCCTCTGTGACATGAGCTGGGTGTCTTCTAAGGCAACTCACATCTGACACTATTGACCAGGAGATAGCTTCAGATCCCACAGATTAAAAGCTCAGTCTCAAAAGACTACCCCTCCCTGAATCCTTACCTCCTCCACTGCATTCCTCAGCAACACATACCTCAGATAACACACAAAAGCCTAGGTTATCACTAGTGCTTCTGACCAACCAGCTCTAGGTTGGAGGTTTCATGATCCCCTCCTAGGGTTGGATTAATTTGAAAGAGTGATTCACACAACTAAGGGAAACACTCATGTTTACCTGTTTGTTAAAGGATAGAATAAAGGGTACAGATGGGCATCCACATGGTGAAGGAGCACAGAACCTCATAGGTATGAGGTGTGTGTGTGTGTGTGTGTGTGTAATTTCCATGCTCTGTCCCAGCACCTCCACATACTCACCCACCTGGCAACGTACCAAACCCCTGTTCTTTATGGATTTTCCCAGGGCTTCCTCACATTGGCATGATGGGTTATTATTGCCATTTCCAGCCCTCCTCTCTACTCAAGGGAATGGCGAGCAGGGCTAAAAATGCCACACTTCTCACTGTGGCTTATCTTTCTGATGATGAGCTCTAATCGCGGAGCAAACTCAGAGTCACCCCCATTAGGGTGAAAAACACTCCAATCACAGATTTTAGGAGATGTGGGCCAGGACTCAGGACAGATGCCAGTACATTTTGTGTTATCCCATACACTTGCCCCTTTTTTTTTGGGGGGGGGGTGGCTTATAAGAACAAAATAGGCAGCCCTGTGCTCCCAAGTGCTCCATTCCCTAGATGCTCTTGTGCTGCCTTGGATCCTCCCCCAGGACCCTCAGCATGATCCAAAATCCTGTCACTAGAAGGTGAAGGCCAGAGCCAGCCATGGACCAGAACTGCATCTAGAGTCCATCCTGCCTGCCCTACTAGCCCTTAAAAAATTTCTGGAAGTGAAATTGCTGAATCATGTGTAGTTCTATTTTTAACTTCTTGAGGAATTCATATACTATTTTCTGTAGTGGTTGTACCAATTTATATTCCCACCAACAGTGTAGAAGGGTCCCTTTTCTCTACATCCTTAAAGACATATGTTATTTCTTGTCTTTTTAATAATTGCCATGCTAACAGATGTGAGGTCATATCTCATTATGGTTTGATTTCTAGTTCCTTAATAGTATGTTGAGCTTCTTTTATGTGCCTGTTGGCCAAATATATGCCTTCTTTGGAAAAATGTCTATTCAGATCCTCTGCTTATTTTAAAATCAGATTTTTTTTTTTTGCCGTTGAGTTATATGAGCTCTTTACATATTTTGGGTATTAATCCCTTTGCAGATATATGATTTACAAATATTTTCTCCTGTTTTGTAGTTTCCCTTTTCATTTTATTGATGGCTTGCTGTATAGAAGCTTTCTAGTTTGATATAAGCCCCTTACATATTTTTGCTTTTGTTCCCCTTGCTTTTGATATCAAATCAAAAATTCATCATCAAGAGACATGTCACAGAGCCTACTATTTTCTTTTCTAGGAGTTCCTGGCTTCAGGTCTTACATTCAAATCTTTAATCCATTTTAAGTTAGTTTTTGTTCCTGGTGTAAGATAATGGCTTGGTTTCCTTCTTTCACATGTGGCTGTCTGATTTAATTAATCTTGAAGGATATTTTATATCCAAATATTTTTTGAACTTGCACAGAAACGGAGAAAGGATTGTTTATTACATTTTATCAATGAAAGAAACTCGTATGTATGTTCTTATATTTATTCTTCCACCCCTAGTTCCTGAGCAAGTTTTTTCATGTCCCTGGCTTCCTTCTCCCAGCAATGATTGGGGCTCAGGATGAAATCCCATTGACGGATTGCTACACTGTGTGGTCTGGCCAATGTTCCTCTTTAAGAAGAGTAAGATGTAAGCTCAGTCTTGGAATATCTTCCAAAGAGTACAGATTTTTGTGCCAGTTCTACCATTTTCAGTTTAGATTCGGGTCTCAGAGCTTTTGCAATGCTTTCTCTTCATGTCCTTTCCATTAAAGCAGAGCTGGCTTTTTTTTTTTTTTTTTGGATGTACTGGGTCTTTGTTGCTGCGTGGGCTTTTGTCTAGTTGCTGAGAGTGGGGGCTTACTCTCTAGTTGTGGTGTGCAGGTGTCTCACTACAGTGGCGTCTCTTATTTTGGAGCATGGGCCATAGGGCACGGGGACTTCAGTAGCTGCAGCTCTCGGGCTCTAGAGCACAGGCTCAATAGCTGTGGAGCATGGGCTCATTTGCTCCATGGCCTGTAGGCTCTTCCTGGATCAGGGATCAAACCTGTGTCTCCTGCACTGGCAGGCAGATCCTTTACCACGGAGCCACCAGGGAAGCCCAGGGCTGGCTTTTGATTGGTCCAACTTTCGCAAGACTTTTTGCATTAGAAGTTGGCCCATATCTGTCATTACCATATCTTCCCTAAACCTACTATAATGAGTTGAGGTCTAAAAACTACTGACCCAGTAGTTTGATTATAAATACAAATTCAGAAAAACTGAAAAAAAAAAAAAACCAAAACCTGTTTTCTGATCAAGTTATGCCAACCTATATTCATGTGGCAGATGCTGTGTGTATAAGGATGAGCAAGACCCAAAATGACATCTGCCTGAATGGAACTTAAAATATAAGTTTATATTTATAGTATGTAACTTAAATTCATGGGAGAGTTTATACCAAAAAAAAAAAAAAATTCAGTCGAATGCAGTCAGTATAACTTTTCTTTTTTCCTAAGGGGAAATAATTATGACAATCTGAAAAATTCTTCAGTAGTGCTGATAAGTCATTCTCTTGTCTTCTTCTATTCCAGAGCAAGGTAGTTATACAGAAAATTTGAAATTTCATGAAAAGAGAAATCATTTATTCATCCACAAATAGTTTTTGAATGCCTAAGCTATTCCAGATGCTGTTTTAGGTGCCAGAGACACAATAGTGAATAAAACATTCTATGGTTGAGTGATGGAAGTAATGAATGAATGAATCATGGTAATGAGTGTCATAAAGTAGATGAAGCAGAGAAAGGGGGTTCTGAGGGATGAGGGTGTAACTGTACAGGGTGGAGGTGAAAGACCTCTCGATAGGGTGACATTTAAGCCAAGAACCAAAAAATATACAAAGAGAGCATGAAGGAAGAAGAGCATTCTGTACAGAGGGAACAGAAACAGGGAGCCAGGACGCCTGAAGTGGGAGTGTGTCTGACCTGATGGTGATGATTGTAGAATTCCAGGTGATGTCTTTGGGCCAGGCAATAGTGGAGGTGGCAGGAAGGGGTTGTATTATACCTGTGTTTTGATGACATTTTGTGGGTCAGTTGAATATGTGCTGTGAATGCAAGATAGGAGTAAGAATGACTCCAGATTTGAGACGTAAACAACAGAAAGTATGAATCTGCCGTTTACTGAGATGGAAAAACCACATGAAAGTAGTCGGTTTGTTTGTGAGGTTGATTATCATTAAAAAACAACAACATTAAAAAAAATCTTTAAATAGTAGCATCACAATTAGTACTGCCAAACAAAGGAAGAAAGAATCATATTATGCTTCCATTGTCTCTAACCCATGAATGGCAGGCAGGATTGCAAAGACTATTTCCACCCTTGTTCTCTTTGTAATGTTATTGTGATAAATGTGTAAATGAAGCGACATCTTACTAGAATGACACAGCTAGAAGTAGGAAAAAATACAATGAGATGTACTTGATGTACACTACAATCTCTAACTATCTCTTGTTCGACTGCATTTTATATTCACGATGTTATTCATTTGGTAGTCCCTTGACATAAATCCCTTGACAATGTCAAAATTTCTCCAAGGCCTGTGCTTCTGGAAAATCACAGTGGTCAAGAAATTGCTTTGCACTTTTGTGTTATGGGAAATAGCTTATGCAAAGAACTACCCATCCCCATGTGACTTAGATAAGATTTTCAGATGCCTTGCTCTTCCCCCTTCTTGTTTACAAGGCCAGAGACAGACCTTCCAAATTCTCATTCTTTGTCTTATTAATGATTAGATGACTTTTTGCCCCCACTATCCAATCTGGACAAAGTACATGCTACCTTGACTTGAGTAAACTAATCAAAACAAGCCTTGAAAAGCAGAACAGCACCTCCTTAATGGTTCCTACTAAAAACAGACTAACCTCAGGGAAGAACATTCCTGATGAACTATCCAAGGTCAACATATCCTTATTCCACCTTACCCAACAACACACGCACACACACACACCTAGTTCTTTCTTACCTTGTTTACCCCTTCCTGTACCAGACTAATCTTTCTACATGTCCTTTGAGATGCTTACAGACCTTACAATCAGGGTCTTCTCTCTAGAGCACCAGCTTCCGTTCCCCAATTGCAATGTGCTCCTTCTGCACCTGGCAATAGTATTTTTGAATCAGCTCTCTCCTTATCTAATTCCAGATTCGTTTTCCACTTGACAACCTTTATTAATCAGTAGCTTATTATTGTCAGTTTATGTGCTTATTCATTTAATTTCAACAACCATTTATTCGATCTGTCCTCTGTGTACATTCCTGGGGATAAAGCAGCGAACAACAACAACAAAAAAACATAGTCCCTTTTCTGTTAGAGCTTGCATTCTCGTTTAGGGAGACAGATAAATAAGTGAAACATTTAACAAAGAGAGTCATCGAGTTTGTGCGCTGAATACCTTCTGTTTGTTCCTTTAGATCCACTGTCCACCCACTACCCAGTACACTGAAACTGTGCAGACTAGGTCAATGGGCTCCTTTGCTCACCGGCTTCAGCTTAAGTATGGGCCAACACCCTACCAAGAGATTGGTGAAAGGGAGGCAAGAGAAGGCAGGTAGTAATTCCCTGGCTACCTCCCAGTAAGTTTGCCTTGAGCTAGCTATGAACCTCCTTTGAAGGTAATTCCCCTCTCAAGATGGCTTGATGAATAGGACTCTTCAGATACCATAATTTCTCCCCTTTCTCCCCACCCATTCAGGTCAAGGGGTGTTAACAGCCCAGATAGGTTCCTGAAATATCTCTTGTCTTCCTCTATACCCACCCACATGTTTAAATAGTCCCCTTGTGAATAAACCTTTGTCTAATTATTCTAAAAAAAAAAAAAGAGGATGGTACTTCATGCTATAGAGAAAATTAAATCCATCGAGAGAGATGGGTTGGGAAGATTACATTCTTAAGGAAAGTGATTGGAGATGCATTTAGGTTACTTCTGCATTTCAGAGCAGGAAGAAAGTGGAGAGTTTGGGTCTCTAAATCTCAAGTTTATAAATGGTAATTATTGAGGTTTCTGAACAACAGACTGGTTCCAAATAGGAAAAGGAGTACGTCAAGGCTGTATATTGTCACCCTACTTATTTAATTTATATGCAGGGTAAATCATGAAAAATGCTGGGCTAGAAGAAGCACAAGCTGGAATCAAGATTGCCGGGAGAAATATCAATAACCTTTACAGCAGAAAGCGAAGAAGAACTAAAGAGCCTCTTGTTGAAAGTGAAAGAGGAGAGTGAAAAAGTTGGCTTAAAGCTCAACATTCAGAAAAAGAAGATCATGGCATCCAGTCCCATCACTTCATGGGAAATAGATGGGGAAACAGTGGAAACAGTGTCAGATTTTGTTTTTATTTTTTTATTTTTTGGCCTCCAAAATCACTGCAGATGGTGATTGCAGCCATGAAATTAAAAGACGCTCATTCCTTGGAAGGAAAGTTATGACCAATCTAGACAGCATACTAAAAAGCAGAGACATTACTTTGTCAACAAAGGTCCACCTAGTCAAGGCTATGGTTTTTCCATTGGTCATGTATGGATGTGAGAGGTGGACTATAAGGAAAGCTGAGCACTGAAGAACCGTGCTGGGGTCCAGCCCCGGTGGATCCAGGGTGATTCGAAAGGTGGACGGCGTCGGCGAGGAAAACTTATTTATTTATTAATATAAGATTAGATTAGAAAGAGATAGTATAGTAGGAAAATTAAGTGGAGAAAAGAGGCTGAATAACTTGGTTTACGAGCTAAACTAATAAAACTCTGGACAAGGAGTTTGCATCATCTACGTTAGGCTGCAGGCGCCTGTTTGAATATTGGAGAGTGCCCTGCCTTGGGCTCTCTCTCTCACAGATCTTAAAAGCCAGGGTAAGTAAGTAGACATGATGAGCCGCCCGCTCCAGATGGGAATTCAGCCTGAAATTAAAGTATAAAGAGGAGACACGGGGGAAACCAGTCCAGCAACTGATCCCATCCTCTGTTGTCTAGAATCTCCTTATATACCTTTGATTGTACATAGAGATCAATGGGTAATACAAAATTATGTGGCGTCAGCAGCCCTGACTCTTATCAAAACCAGGCTTTTCTCTCTGCATACCTAATTGTATACACAAGTCTTAGATCATTGACATCATCTTCCTGCCAAAAGGGTTGGGGGGGTGGATACTTGGGAAATTCCAGGGGGAACCCCTGAAACCTGATCACGTCCTTGCGTTTGCCAGGCTTCCTTCCGCATGACCTTGTCATGAGCGGGATTCCTCACGCTGGCCCCCGACAGAACCGATGCTTTTGAACTGTGGTGTTGGAGATGACTCTTGAGAGTCCCTTGGACTGCAAGGAGATCCAACCAGTCCATCCTAAAGGATATCAGTCCTGGGTGTTCATTGGAAGTACTGATGTTGAAGCTGAAACTCCAATACTTTGGCTACCTGACGCGAAGAGCTGACTCACTAGAAAAGGCCCTGATGTTGGGAAAGATTGAGGGCAGGAGGAGAAGGGGAAAACAGAGGATGAGATGGTTGGATGGCATCACCAACTCAATGGACATGAGTTTGGGTAAACTCTGGGAGTTGAGGATGGACAGGGAGGCCTGGCATGCTGCAGTTCATGGGATTACAAAGAGTCGGACATGACTGAGCAACTGAACTGAACTGAGCGCAAGTGATGCTCCAGTTGAGTAAGAAAGCCCCCTGACTCTTTGGAAAAATTTATTTAGAATTGACTGCTTTGTTTCAAATCAAGATCGTGGAAGTGAGAGTTAAGATGTTCAGAGTAGAGTTCTTGAGTTTATAGCATTGTTCCCAACCTGATGTAACCAAGAGAGTTTCCCATTCCACATACTTCAGGTGAGTATTGCACTAGCAATAAAAATGGATGTTAATGGATCATCTCCAGCCAGTTTTGGATTTTATCATTCCCAAAGAAAACTGTGTCTATTACCAACAGACCCAAAGTAAAAATTAGTTGATGTTTTAGGAAGTCATCTATTCTAGCATTTTCCTGAGTCATTTATTTGAAGTGAAGTGTTTTTGCAGGGTTTTGACAGTGTTTTGTAGCATTGTAACTTACTTAAGTAAAACACTCTCCTTTAAATGCTCTGTGTTATACATCTGTCAGATTCTGAAACAGTTTAAATGTTTTAAAAAATGACACTGTGACTCAGTGCAAGTTGAAAGCTTTTTGTTTCATGAAAGCAAAACGGATGAAAAGTTGAAGGCCCAGAGGCCATATTTATAACTTCATTAAGGTTATTTATAATTAGTACTTGGTATTTTCTCAAAAGACCCATCAGTCTATAACAGACAGTGTAAATCAAATGAAGATGTAAAGATTGAGTATGTCCAAGGGTCCCCAAACTGAGACAATAAATCCCAAGGCAACATTAACTATTCTATATTTCTTTTATAAAGCCCAAGAAAATAGCCTGAGTAGAGCCTAGGTATTTTTTTCCATTATATCTGGCCCAACACTTTCCATCAGTGTCTAATAAATTTCTCATAACTGGCTGTAAAAATCACACTGCAAAGCTTTCGAATGGGTAGCACTCAGAACAAAATGGACAAATTGGAAAGCTTATATCAAATCTAGTAGGTTGCTTCTCTTTGGTGCAGATGCTCAGAGATGTAGCTACTCCAACTCCCAACACTTTTAAGGTAGCTATTTGATGTTTAAACTGATTCTGCCATTATATCCCAGATCACCCAAGAAGCAATAATACAAAGTAATCACTAAGTTATTACATTTTGCTGCCTCCCCCAATAATAGTAAATTATACAAACTGCTGAAATAGTTCAATATTGTTTAAGTTGTCAATAAATGACAGATTTGTTTATAATGCTTGACACTAAACTGAAGCATTGTAGGGTAACTCCTGCCTCTTGGAATACCTGTAGCCATTATGTATAATTACTTAAGCTTATCCTGGTATTCTAGCTATTGATAATTGGGAGCAGGGTGGAAATAATACTCTTACTTTAAAAAGCTAGTTTGGAGATGCTTTTTGGAATTTTCTATTTTGTTCTTATAGAAATCAGATTCAAACACTGGGGACTTCTCATTTCCTCTTCTACTGTCTTCCTGTATTTAGAAAGTGAAAGTGAAGTCGCTCAGTCTGTCTGATTCTTTGCTACCTCCATGGACGGTAGCCTACTAGGTCACTCTGTCCATGGGATTTTCCAGACAAGAATACTGGAGTGGGTTGCCATTTTCCTTCTCCAGGAGATCTTCCCAACCCAGGTCTCCCACATTATAGGCAGACACTTTACCATCTGAGCCACCGTATTTAGAAAGACACACAAATCATCAAATTGTTCTTCTTCACTCACCACCGTTGTCTGAATCTGTATGGTTACTTAAAGCAGATGTTGGTAGGTTGATGGCTGAGCAGATGAGCAGATTTTAATTGACTAATTTGATTCAGCCTTCAAAAGACTTTTAAGAAATTCTAAAATACAAATAATTTGTAGTATATCAATTATTTAGACAGTCAATTGGATTATCTTCTGAGCAATTGACCAGTTGAACTGTTATCAACCTGGGAAATAGAGCTTCAAGTAGCCAAGTATTGACTGCAACGATGGGCTTTGTTGGAGTAGAACTTGAAATTAAAAATGGACTGAATCATTCATCAATTGATGGATTGCATGGAAGTCCATGCCATTCACATGACTTCCTAAGGGCGGGGGTGGTGTTTAAGAGAAAGTAGTATCTCCTACTACTACTTCTTCCCTGGGGACTCAGTGCTAAAGAATCCGCTTGGAATACAGGAGACTTGGGTTGAATCCCTGGGTAGAGAGATCCCCTGGAGAAGGAAATGGCAACCCACTCCAGTATTCTTGCCTAGAAAATCCCATGACAGAAAAGCTTGGCAGGCTACAGTCCATGGGATCATAAGAAGTCAGACACAACTCAGCAACTAAACAACAACAACAAAAGTATCACTTCTCATTCACTCATGCTAGTGATTATTACAGTTTCAAGATGTGATGTGTGATGCAAGACTGGAGCACAGTTGGTTGCACCTAAAGTAAACCACTTTTCTCTGAGTATTTTTCAAAGAGAATGAATTGTACTAAAAGCAGATGCCTGCAAAATCCCACCTGTTTTTGCTAATTGCAGCAATTTTCTGCGATTTCTCACTGGAATGGCTGTTTGCTTTGCTGATACAATCAGTTTGCCAATGGAAAATCTGCCATAACAGATTAAATTCCCAGCAGCACAAACATTTCTGTGTTCATTCATTCAACAGCAATTATTGAGGGCCCATTATGTAAGAACAGTGTGGTAGGTACTGGTGACAAAAACATAAATAAGACTCGATCCTAAAAGAGCTTCTCTGTCTGCATGCTTAGTCGCTCAGTCGTATCCAACTCTTTTGCGACCCCATGAACTGTAGCCCACCAGGCTCCTCTGCCCATGGGATTTCCTAAGGCAAGAATACTAGAGAGAGTAGCCATTCCCTTCTCCAGCAGATCTCCCCCCTAACAGGGATTGAACCCAGATCTCCTGCATTGCAGATGGGTTCTTGTGAACATGTACAGCTGACTGTAATATTGCTCTAATGTAATTGCTCATAGTGTAATAATTGCTATCATAGCATAAAGTCTAGATGAATGGGAGCTAACTACAGGTTCACCCAGTGAATCTTGGTTAAGGAGGACTTCTCAGGAGAAGTGGCATCTAAGCTGACTGATAGCAGGAAAATAAGTAGGAGTCAGTCAGGTAGAAGTGGGAGTATAGAGACGAATGTTTTCCAGCCAGGATGGCCACCATGTGCCAAGTTCCTTACCTGAGAGGGACCATAGAGTTGTGTCAGAAAAATTGCCCACCATGTCAGGATCATGGAGTTTGGGGCTGGAGAGTCCCTGGGGCCACATGACAAAGAGCATCATCAGACATAAAAAGCACACATGAATTTTATGCAGAGTTTTGTCAAGGACTGTTGAAAGTTTGTATGCAATACATTGGAACCACAGAAACTTTAAGGGTGGGGATGAGAAAAGAAATTTATTAGGAAAACTTGCAAAAGAGAAAGCCCTTCAACTTTTATTTTAATCAGATACCCGTTTACTAGCATAATAAAATACAGCCAGCTGAGTCTCAGAGCTTATCGTATGGATATTCTGCATTTTCCAGCAGTGTGAGAAAAGTTATTGTGACTAATTATAGTACGGACTTGAATGCAGTCATGCCCCATATCTCATGAAGAGTTCTGTCTCTCTTCTGCATACTCAAAGAGACAGCCAAATAACAGCTTTGTGTATATAATTTCTTCCCCATATTTAAATTTTAAAATAAGTCTGTGAAATTGCAATAGCACAGTTCTTCTCTCTTCTGCTATGGGAATGAATTTTGTGTTTAAAAATTTCAGCCAAAAATGTGATAGTGAATAATTACAGTAAGCTTGACCTTACGGTGTACATCTGGTTCTTTCCATGATTGCTTTAATTACGGAGTGAAATCCCGAGGAAACAGAAAAAATTTATTGAAACAGATTATATCATGACATTCTGTGAGCTTCTGAGGTTTTGTTAAGTTATTATTATTATTCTTTTGTTCATGCTTACACACTCAGATCTTTCAATGCTGAGTCTGTTGCAGCAAATTCAGGATATTCAAGACACAGGTTCTACCTCACTCTAACAAAGTTCCCAAGACATCACTTTGATGCCTTTTGTTAGAAATGTGACTCATTAAAGCATAAATCCTCTTAGTCCTATCTCAGAATTGGGCCTCATCAAGGATACTTAGTCCAACAGCTAAAGTAATTTTAAAAGAATCCATTCCTTAATAGGTAATATAAAGAAGGACTGACAGATTTGAGCGCAGGGTAAGTACCAAATGACCTAACATTTGGGATAGCCTTACATTAAAAATTATTTGTTGTTTGAAAATCACATTTAACTGAATGTCAGTATTAGGAAAAACCCAGTTTTCCCTCCTGTGTCTACTTAATGCTTATTACAGAACACTTAACTTCTGATCTTTGTGGTCACCAAATGGGAGGGAGTGATTTCCCCCACCAAGCAATTTTCATGACACGCTGTTGTGACACTGCCAGCCTGCAGATAGCATCAGATCCTGCTGGTTACGGGCTCAGTTGTATGAGACCTCTCCTACCCGCCTCGAGGTGACAGTTGCAATTCTGGGTTGTCACTTGTGCTTCTGTTAACCTCAGGGTGCCGTGACTTCCTCCTTAGGTTCATTTAATTTGCTTGAGATTCTTGCAGAACTCAGAGAAACACTGTTTACCAGTTTATTAAAGGATGTGAGAAGGGCACAGATGAACAGCCAGATGAAGAAGTGTGCAGGCAATGGTGTGGGAGCATCATGAGCACAAGAGCTTCTGTCCCCGTGAAACTGGGGGGTGTTACCCTCTCAGAGTGTGTTCACCTACATGTGAGTTCTCTGAACCTTGTACTGTGGGCATTTTATGGAGACTTCCTCATGTGGGCATGATCAACCATTAAGCCTGTTTCCAACTCCTCTCCCCTCTCTGGAGAATGGGTGAAAATTCTAAGCTTGTAGTCATGTTTTATGTCTCTGGTGACCAGTTTGCATCTAGGGGCCATCCAGAAGCCCACCCAGAGTTGCCTCATTAGAACAAAAGTTGTTCCTAGTGCTGTTATCACTTGGGAATCTACAGGATTTGGGGGAGCCTTTTGTTAAGGGTGGGGTCAAAGACCTCATATCAGAAAAAGAGAAAACACTCATTCCAGGGGGGTGAACTCCTTTTCTGTTATCCAGCAACAGCCCTTATATTTTTTGATAACCATACAAAAAAGGAATCTAGGACTATTTTCCATGGAGAATCTAATATCTCCTTTTCTCTTATACTCAATTCTGTCACATGTGCTAGATAGGTTTTCAGAATTTCCCCCATCCCTAGAACATTTAGTCCTTTCTAGATCTTTCCATCGCTCCCTCTCAGTCCACTCCTGTATGCTATAGGTTGACCTAACTTTTCTCTAGTGGAATGAGATATTTGCTCTTTAGAAAGAAGAAGAAGGGAGAAGATAGTTGTACTAATTATGAGACTCTCAGAGGAGGAAGGGAGAGGGTGGAAAGACTGAATATTCCCCAATTAATTTGTGTCCCATTGCATACACAGAAGCTCTAATACTTGTCAGTGGGACTAGATTTTTCATTTCTAAGATATCAACATCTTTTGTACAAACGTCAGTGAAATTCTAAAGTAAAATAAGTTTTGTCAAATGAGAAACTAGTTCTATGATTGTTAGACAGCTAAATTAGGTCTTTGGGCTTAGATTGTTTCCCAGTCTACTTTAGATTTTATCACATTGTTTTTACTTTCACTTCATATGCTATTCAAATCTTAGTGCAGCTCCTTTTCTTATAAATCAAAGCTAAGCTTTGAAATTAAGTTAATTATGTTTCTAATTGTCAAACAAAAGAATTCACCTACAAATTAAAACAGAAGAAAAATGTGATCACTCAATAATATTCAGAGTTGAGAATTACAGACAATATTCATTAAAATATTGAAAAGAAGCATAGCTACCATAATGCTAAATTTGGTTCTTGAGAAAAACTCAAGAATACTGTTTCTCTAATCCTTTGTGAATTAAAAAGGGGCTTTGACAGCTGATTGTGTTTATAATTCATAAAAAAATTCAGGTTTATTGTTAGAAAATTATAATACTGTGAGCAATAATGGCAAAGCCAGATGTTTACCGTATAATTACCATTCTCCTAGTAAATTTGTGGTTAGAAAATTAGACACAGAAACTCTCAAAAAATTATATGTGTCAAAAACCTCTGTCCAAAGAAGAAATAATAGCAGCATTTCACAATAATCATTATAATTTTAAAAAGACAAAGATCTTTGACCCCTTGTAATCATAATGAAGAGGGTTTTATTAGTAGTTTGGGGGGACATTTTGGAAGAAGACAGGTTAATTGATGAGTATAAAAGATATCAAAGATAGAGGTCAGTGCTGTAAGATTTAAAACATCTGTCTCAAAATATACGTTGATTTCCCTGTAGACTCCTCCTTTAGAAGTTCCAGCTGCCCTGTCCATTCCAATTACCACAAGCAAGGGAGATGTTTTCTTCATATTCTTGGATTATTGTGATAACATGGTCCCTCAGCTTAAACCTCTCCCCACCCAACTTTTACTCTACTAAAAGATGAATTTGTCTAAATGATTGCTTTCCTGGTGTGTAATAATGAACTTTCATATTGTACTTCCTTGCTTCCATGTGTACACCTCATCCTCTCTCTACTAACGTGGAGCTTATCCCTTCTGCAGGAGTGCCAGCAAGTCTCCACAGAAACCACTGACAGACAGACAGAGCTTTGGACCAAGAGGCAGAAAGTCTGGTCCTAATCTTTCTTGCTGAACTTGAGTAACTCACTGTCTTTCTGCCTCACTTTCCTTATCTATAAAACAGTCATAATAACTCCAATATCACAAAATAACTGCGAGAAACAGCAAATGAAAGAGTTTCAACATCAATAAATATTCCAGTCAAGATTATTATTTAATGATTTTGGATCCTTTTAGAAAAGCTTTCCATGGTGCCCCATTACCTCCTAGACCCACCAGGTTCTGATTCTGAATCATGAAATTTTGAACCTCTTAATTATCTGGCCCAATCTATGTATGACTGAAGCTTTTAAATCATCATTGATAATTACCAACTGTGCATTATATGGCAGGCACTATGACAAACACTTTGTATCCGTTTTCACATTTTGACATCACAACCATATTATTAAAAAGTGCTATTTTCATCATGTCTTTTTATGGATGAGGAAATGAGGCTCAGAGAGGTTAGATAACTTGCCCTATATGAAATGGCTGGAACTAGGCAGTCCGGTATCAGAATGTGATGTTTTAACCACTGAGAAATACTTCACAAAGAAATTTCTCTTCGGGCTGGGCTAATTGTTGTCACTGAATAGGCTATATATATTTTTGTACCTTTACATTTACTCCTCAAAGCCTATCCTGTTCTCTTTCTATCTCCAAATTATATTATTATGATTTTGTGTATTTTCCATTTCCTGCTTTATCAGTTCAGTTCAGTTCAGTCGCTCAGTCGTGTCCGACTCTTTGCGACCCCATGAATCGCAGCACGCCAGGCCTCCCCACTCAAATCTAAACTCCTTTGTATTCACTGAGCACTTTTGTATTGTCCTGACCAGAACCATACTGGATTGTGTTAGCTTGTATGTTCTCTGATCCATTCATATCTTTGAAAACTGATAAGCTACATCTTCCCCAGGAGGGAAGGCCATTCTTCTCCCTCTTTTGCACATCCTAATATACACTGAAAAAAAAAAAACAAACAATGGACTATAGACAGCATGCAAATACATAGAAAGAATACTAGTTGAATTCCGTAATAGTCTTTTGAGACTTGCAGGCTTACATTGTTCTAGAGGCTGTCTACTCAAGTCCTGTCTCTTCAGAAGCAACTCTTCTCTTGCTGGAATAAGTCCTGGTTATGCCAAATACTCCCTCATCTTCTTAAGCCACCATTCTGCTGGTTTGCACTGTTTCCTCCACTAGTAATGACTAACAGAGCTATAGTACATCACCTCAACAAGGTTGTTAGCTTTGATGCAGTTGAGATGCAGAACATTTCCTTTGCCAAAGGATTTACAGTATAGGTCCTCAATTTAAGGCCCGATATGGTGTTGTTTTCATATCAAGAACAGAGAGGTCCTCCAGTGACCTGATCATAAGCCCTCTCCCTCTTCTGCCCCAGCAGATAAGGACCCTTAGCTAAAGAATACTCCTTACTATGGGGGCAAGCCCTGTTCCTGCTTAGCCCTGAGCAGTGAGCTTAGGTTCCCTGGCACCCGTGGATTTATTCAAATAAGCCAATCACATCTCTACATTGGAACCAAGGGTCATCCACAACTCTCGATAACACAAAAGCCTCCTTCTACAACCTTTGGTTGTTCACTCCGTTTTCCAGTGCAAGCCCTGTGTGGCCGAGTGTGGTGCAGTGTCTTCCTTCTCTGGGCTCTGACTGCATGAGACTGATAAGCTTCATTTGATCTCACTTGTCCAGGATTGGATGTTAGGTGTTTGGCCATCCCCATAACCCCAGGGCAGGAAACTGTCCTTCACTAATGGGATAAAGAGGAAGTGATTAAAATAGAATTTCCTCATGTAGACTTTTGTAACAATACTGCTTTCCTCTCAAGCCCATTTGCTTCTTAATCTCTGGTGGCCACAAGTCTGTTCTTCATTTCTCTCTCTGTCTCTCTCTCTCTCTCTCTCTCTCTCTATATATATATATATATATTTTTTTTTTTTAATTTCAAGAACTTTAAATGGAATTATACAATGTATAATTTGTTTGGATTGGCTTTTTTCACTCAGCATAATTCTCTGGAAATTTATCCAGGTTGCTGCATCCATCAATATTCATTCCTTTTTACTGCTGAGTAACATTTCAGGATATAGGTCTATCAGTGTTTGTTTAACCATTCATTATTGAAAGACTTCTGGATTTTTCCAGTTTGGGGCTTTTATGAGTAAAGCTGCTGTAAACATTCATGAACAGCATTTGTATAAATGTAAGTTTTCATTTTCCTGGGATAAATACTGAAGAGTGCAATTACTGAGTCATAGTGCAGTTGCTTGCTTAGTTTTTTAAGAAGCAAGTAAACAGTTTTCCATAGTGGCTGTACTACTTTACATGGTCTTTAGCAATTTATTAGTTACTCAGTTCTTCCTCATCCTCACCAGCCTTTGCTGTCTTCACTACTGTTAGCCTTTCTCATAGGAGTACAGTTATGTCTTTGCGGTTTTAATTTTCCTTCCCCTAATAGCTAATAGTATTGAACATCTTTTCAATGTTAGGTGTTTATCTGCCATCTCTGTGTTCTCTTTGGTGAAATATCTTTCCATATATTTCATCCATCTTTGAATTTTGTGTGTTCTTTTACTGTTGGGTTTTGAGTTTTTTTCTTTTTTTAATAAATTTTAGATATGTGGTTTGCTAATATTTTCCCCCATTCTGTACATCAAATAATTTTTTGAGTCACCTTTTAAAATTTCTGGAGTCAGTTGTAAAAATCTTCTCTATCTATTAGATTAAAAAGCGCTGCCTTCAATTTTTGTTTTGTTTTTTTGTGGGAGGATGTTAATTTAGTGCCACTGTCTTTAAGTATAAATTTAAGAATAGCCTTATATTTATTTTAAAAAAGAACACGCTGT
>SJYT01052386.1:27325-82055 GCA_006410635.1 Cephalophus harveyi | reverse complement strand
ACACGCTGTATTTTTTATAGGAATTTCATTATTGTATATAAGTTGGGGAAAATTGACATCTCTGGTATGTTGAAGCTTCTGATCCAAGAAATATAATATCTCAGTTTATCTAAATCTTTGATTTCCTTCATTAGTGTTATAATTTTCAGCATATAAGTTTTATTAGATTTACACCTAAGCATTCTGTTTCTTTGAGCCATTGTAAATGGTATTACACTCTTTAAAATATGGTTCCCAAGTGTTCATTGTTATCTTATTCTATATCCTGTAACCTTGCTGAATTCTCATTAATTTTACCTTTTTTTTTTTTTTTTTAGATTTTCTTGAAAATTTCTATATAGACAGTTGTATCAACTGTAAGTAAATATAAAGGGACAGTTTCACATCTCATTTCTAATTTGTGTGCTTTTACTTCCTTTTCTTACTCTTTCCTTGCCTTGCTGGCTGGAATTTTCAACACTGTGATGAATCAGTATGGTGAACGTGAACCAAATTGCATTGTTCCCAATCGTAGATGTAAGTGAAAAGTGACAGTGAAAGCGAAAGTCGCTCAGTCTTGTGCAACTCTGTGACCCCATCGACTATTCAGCCCATGGAATTCTCCAGGCCAGAATCTGGAGTGGGTAGCCTTTCCCTTCTCCAGGGCATCTTCCCAACCCAGGGACTGAATCCAGGTCTCCCACATTGCAGGCGGATTCTTTACCAGCTGAGCCACAAGGAAAGCCCAAGAATACTGGAGTGGGTAGCCCTATCCTTTCTCCAGCAGATCTTTCCGACCCAGGGATCAAACCAGGGTCTCCTGCATTGCAGAAGGATTCTTTACCAACTGAGCTATCAGGGAAGCAATCTTAGATGTAAAGAATTTGTTAAAAATGTTAGTTGAAGGTTTTTGCAGATGTTTTTTATTGACTCGTTATAGTCCCCCCTCTGTTTCTCCTTTTTCTGAGAGCTTGTATCATGAATGTGTATTGCATTATGTCAGATCCTTTCTCTGTAATGATTCATACTATCTGAAAAAATTTCTTCTTTAGTGATATAGTGGATTATACTGATTATTTCTAGTTTTGAAGCAGGCTTGCATCTGGAGAATAAATGCCACTTAATCATGTTGTATTATCCTTCTCATACATTGTTGAATTCTGTTTGCTAACTTTTTAAAGGATTATTTTTGTCTATATTGATGAAGATGTTGATAGGTCATTTTCCTTTATTGTACTGTTTTTGACTGGTTTCAGTATCAGGATAATACTAGCTTCATAAAACGAACTGGGAAGGGTTTCTTTCTCTTACACGTTCTGGAAGAGATTATTTAGAATTGGTGTGTGCATGCGTGCTAAGTCACTTCAGTCATGTCCAACTCTTTGTGACCCTATGGACTGTAGGCTGCCAGGCTCCTCTGTCCATGGGATTCTCCAGGCAAGAATACTGGAGTCGGTTGCTATGACTTCCTCCAGGTGATCTTCCCAACCCAGGGATCGAACCCACATGTCTTAAGTCTCCTGCATTGGCAGGCAGGTTCTTTACCACCAGCACCACCTGGGAAGTCTTAGAATTGGTACTAATTCCTTAAATGTTTTATAGAATTCTCCAGTTAAACCACCTAGGCAAGGAGTTTTCTTGGGATATTTTTAATAATGAAAGAATTCAGTTTACGTAATAGGTATAGAGGAGAAGGAAATGGCAACCCACTCCAGTGTCCTTGCCTGGAGAATCCCAGGGACGAGGGAGCCTGGTGGGCTGCCGTCTATGGGGTCGCACAGAGTCGGACACGACTGAAGTGACTTAGCAGCAGCAGCAATAGGTATAGAATTATTAAAATTATCTATTTCATATTGGATATGATGTGGTACACTGATTTTTTAGAGGAATTGTCCTATCTCACATAAATGATCAAATTTGTATGTGTGCATAGTTTTTTGTACTATTTCCTTTTTTTGATTTTGATTTTTGATCCATAGTGATAACTAGTTTTTCTCCTGATACTGAAATTTTTGTCCTCTTAATTTTTTTCAGTGCTAATCTGGTTAGTTTGCCAATTTTATTGATTTTTGAAAACAACCAGTTGTTTATTTCACCAGTTTTTTTCTGTTATTTTCCTGTTTCCAATTTCATTGAGTTTTGCTTCTCTTTTTATTAATTTCCTGCTTCTACTTGATTTGGAATTATTTTGCTTTTCTTTTTAAGGGTTTTTTGATAGGATCTTGGAGTATTAATTTGAGGTACTTTTTTTCTTTTCCAGTGTACACTCAACACTTGCTTGACTGTATCCCACATATATTGAAATATTATATTTTCAGTTTCATTCAATTTAATGTTTTTTATTTCATTTGAGACTTTATCTTTGGTTGATAGATTATTAGAGGTGTGTCACTTAGTTTCCAAATATTTGGAGTTTTTTTTTCCCTATTATTTGTCTGTTATTATATCATATCATCTTAGTCAGAGAACATACTTGCATATGGCAGTTCTTTAAGTTTGAGGTCCATGATATGGCCTGTCCTGGTATACATCCGTGGGCACTTGCAAAGCATGTATAGTCCACTGTTCTTCTGCAGACTATTCTGTATTGTTGATTAGGTTCTATTGGTTGATGGTGTTGAGTTCTTCTTTATTCCTGCTAATCCTTAGACTTACTATTTCATGAATCATTAAGGATGATCATTTAAGTCTCTAACTATCCTTATAGATTTGCCCCTTTCTCCTTTCAGTTCTACTAATATTTGCTTCACATATTTTGCATCTCTTATTTGCTGCATACTTATTTAGTATTGGTTTATCTTTTGGGACACTTCTAACATTAGACAATGTCCTTTTCTGAATCTTGTCATATTCATGCTCTGAAATGTTATACATCTGATTTTAATGTAGCCACTCCTGAATTCTTTTGCTTAACCTTTTGCTATTTCTTACTTTCAACAACCTGTGTTACTATTTTTGAAGTGAGTTGGGTCATGTTTACAAATTCAGTCTGCCAATCTCTGCTGTTTAATGGGTGAATTCAAACTATTTGGTTTTACACTTAATGTACTTATTGATATATTCCGGCTTAAATATGCTACTAGTTTGTTTTCTTCTTTTTCATATCTTCCCATGAATTACTTGAATATTTTATAGTCAGATTTTATATGTAGCATTTTTCAGTGCATTTATTTGTATAGTATTAAGTGGTTACTCTAGGTAGCACATTGTTATACACATGTAACTAATGGAAGTCTACTTGTATCCTCAATTTATTATTTAGAACAAATCAAAGACATTTTATTTCCTTTATCTTCCTTTAATTTCTCACAACTATTACATAATTGTCTTGAATATTCCTTCTAAATGTGTTCCAAACAACAGCAGATGGTTGTTATAATTTTTTGTTATAACATCAAACATGATTTAGAAAATTCAAGAAAGAAAGAAAGTCTAGAATATTTATAGATCTTTTGGATTATCATATTCTTTCTACCTGAGGTTCCAAGCTTCCTTCTTCCTTAATTTCCTTTTAGTTTCTGTTTAGAGAATTTCTGGTAATCATTCTTTTAGGGTAGGTCTGCAAGTGACACATTCTCTGAATTTTCTTTCATCTTTAGAATATCTTGATTTTTTCTCCATTTCTCAAGTTACTTAGCTTTCTGTGTTGATCTTTTTCTCTCTGCAGTTAAAAAAATGTGCCACTTCCTTCAGATGTCTGTGGTTTCACATGAGAAATCTGCTATCAATAAAATTGTTTTCTCTGTATGTAATGCATTTATTTCTTTCTAGCTTTTGTCATTTATGGTTTTTCTTTGGTTTTAGTTTTCAGAAGTATAATTATACATGCTTGTGTGAACATTTTTGGTTTTAACCCATTTGGAATTTGTTCAGCTTCAACAGTCTTTAGGTTTGTATTTTTTTTAATCAAATTTGGCAAGTTTTCATCCATTACTTCTCTCACTGTCTTTTCATTTCTGCTTCTTTCTTCTCTTCTTTAGGGACTCCCATGGCAAGATTGTTATAGTCCCACAGGATCTAAAAGCTTTGCTTGTTCTTTTGTTGCTGTTGAATTTTTTTTCCTTTGTTGTCCAGGTTGGCTAATTTCTATTGTTCTGCCTTCAAGTTTACTAATTCTTTGCTCTTTCCACTCCATTCTGTTGATAAGATTGTTCAGTTCAGTCGCTCAGTCGTGTCCGACTCTTTGCGACCCCATGAATCGCAGCACGCCAGGCCTCCATCACCAACCCCCGGAGTTCACTCAGACTCACGTCCATCGAGTCCGTGATGCCATCCAGCCATCTCATCCTCTGTCGTCCCCTTCTCCTCCTGCCCCAATCCTTCCCAGCATCAGAGTCTTTTCCAATGTGTCAACTCTTCGCATGAGGTGGCCAAAGTACTGGAGTTTCAGCCTCAGCATCATTCCTTCCAAAGAAATCCCAGGGCTGATCTCCTTCAGAATGGACTGGTTGGATCTCCTTGCAGTCCCAGGGACTCTCAAGAGTCTTCTCCAACACCACAGTTCAAAAACATCAATTCTTTGGCACTCAGCTTTCTTCACAGTCCAACTCTCACATCCATACATGACCAGTGGAAAAACCATAGCCTTGACTAGATGGACCTTTGTTGACAAAGTAATGTCTCTGCTTTTTAATATGCTATTTAGGTTGGTAATAACTTTTCTTCCAAGGAGTAAGCATCTTTTAATTTCATGGCTGCAATCACCATCTGCAGTGATTTTGGAGCCCAAAAAAATAAAGTCTGACACTGACTTAAAAAAAAAATTTCCCCATTCATATATATACTTAGTTATAAAATTTCCAGTTGGTTTCCTGTATTTCTCCCATTTCTTTACTGAAATGTTCTATTTATATCCTAAGACATTCTGTTTCTTGTTTGTTTCAAATGCATAATTAATTCTTTATTGAAGCTTTTTCATGATTTAAAGCTTTTTTTCAAGCTTTAAATCATCTGTTTCCAATGTGTCAACTCTTCGCATGAGGTGGCCAAAGTACTGGAGTTTCAGCCTCAGCATCATTCCTTCCAAAGAAATCCCAGGGCTGATCTCCTTCAGAATGGACTGGTTGGATCTCCTTGCAGTCCCAGGGACTCTCAAGAGTCTTCTCCAACACCACAGTTCAAAAACATCAATTCTTTGGCACTCAGCTTTCTTCACAGTCCAACTCTCACATCCATACATGACCAGTGGAAAAACCATAGCCTTGACTAGATGGACCTTTGTTGACAAAGTAATGTCTCTGCTTTTTAATATGCTATTTAGGTTGGTAATAACTTTTCTTCCAAGGAGTAAGCATCTTTTAATTTCATGGCTGCAATCACCATCTGCAGTGATTTTGGAGCCCAAAAAAATAAAGTCTGACACTGACTTAAAAAAAAAATTTCCCCATTCATATATATACTTAGTTATAAAATTTCCAGTTGGTTTCCTGTATTTCTCCCATTTCTTTACTGAAATGTTCTATTTATATCCTAAGACATTCTGTTTCTTGTTTGTTTCAAATGCATAATTAATTCTTTATTGAAGCTTTTTCATGATTTAAAGCTTTTTTTCAAGCTTTAAATCATCTGTGTCAATATGGGATTGACAGCTATTGTCCTTTTTTCTTTAAGCTTAAGATCTTCCTGGTTCCTTATATAATAATTTTTTTTAATGAAAACTTAGACATCCTGGGTATTATGCTTTCAGACTCTAGATCTTTATATCTTAAATAGTGTTACTTCCTTTCACATTGCTATGGCGGGAAGGAAGACTGCTCTTATGTTATTGCTAGGTAAAGGGAGACATCTATATTTTCCACTCTGTCTCCATTAACACTTATTTCATTGGGGTGAACTCCTTACTGCTAAGTTGATCTCAGTAAGCTCCAATGATAAGATAGTTACCTGGCTGGGAGGGGTAAGAAAGTCTTTTGACTACTCCCTTTTTTTTTCCTACTGGCATCGTGAGGAGGGACAGGGGCCTTATTACCCACACTGGGTGGTGGTAAAATTCCTGACTCTCCACCGGGTCTCCTTTGACATCACCCCAGTGAAGAGCAGGAGTGTATCTCCATTCCTGCCACATGGAGGTGGAAGTCGAAGTTTTTTATGTGGTCTTCATTGACATTACAGGGAGGAGAAAAATGGGTTTATTACTGTCTCATAGGATTACAGGGCTTCTCTGGTGGCTCAAGATGATAAAGAATCTGCCTGCAATGCGGGAGACCTAGGTTCAGTTCCTGGGTTGGGAAGATCCCTGGAGAAGGGAATGGCTACCCACTCCAATATTCTTGCCTGGAGAATTCCATGGACAGAGGAGCCTGGCAGGCTACAGTCCATGGGGTTGCACAAAGTCCTACACAACTGAGCAACTTTCACTTTCATAGAATTAATGTCCAAACTCCCTACTCAGCCTTTTCTGACACCAGGCTGGAGGGGTGGTTGGAGGTCCCTATTACAGCCTGGAGAGGGTAGATCAGAGGGTCTGCCTTAACATTTATTGGCATCAGTTCAGTTCAGTCACTCTATCGTGTCCAACTCTTTGCGACCCCATGAACCCCAGCACACCAGGCCTCCCTGTCCATCACATGGGTGGAGGAGATTCCACAGTTTTTTTCTGTGATGGTTGGCTAGAGTACTGTTGATTGTCTAAAAATTGTTTTTTGGTTTTTTTTTTTTTTGTCTTGGTTGGCTATCTTTTCCTTGTCCTTAGGTTGAAGATACCAGGCTTTTGTTAGGATATTTTGCCTTTCCCCTTTGACATGGCAGTAAGCTGTCAGGCATACATAGAAAACCCAGGAAACCACTCACCCTGTCATCCCTTGGGCCCTGAGTATAACAACAAGCTCAAAGATTTGTTTACTTTATATCTACTTAGTATATAATTTTTAGGGTTTTGAGTTGTCCTTGGTGGTGAAAACACCTCTACTCCATCTTCTCCAAAGTGAAAGTAGTCTGTTTTTGGTTGTAGTTGGAGCTCTATTTGGGCTTCCCAGGTGGTGCTAGTGCTAAAGAACCCACCTGCCAATGCAAGAAACAGGAGGTGTGGGTTCTATCCCTGGGTTGGGAAGATCCCTGCAGAAGGAAAAGGCAAACCAATCCAGTATTCTTGCCTGAAGGATCCCATGGAGAGAGGAGCCTGGCAGGCTACAGTCCACAGGATCACAAAGAGGCAGACCCACCTGAAGCAACGTATCATGCACGTAGAGCCCTATTTACTTTAGATTTTTAAATTTTTATTTTATATTGGAGTGCTTCCCCTGTGGCTCAGTGCCTACAATGCAGGAGATGCAGGTTCACTTTGGGGTCAAGAAGATCCCCTGGAGGAGGGCATGGTAACCTGCTCCAGTAGTCTTGCCTGCAGAATCCCATTGACAGAGGAACCTAGTGGGCTTCAGTCCATAGGCTCACAAAGAGCTGGACATGACTGAAACAACTGAACACATACACATAGGTAATTAACAATGCTCTGTTAGTTTTAGATGTATAGCAAAGTGATTCAGTTATACCTATATCTATTATTTTTCAAGTACTTTTCCTATTTAGATTATTATAGACTAATGAGCAGAGTTCCCTTGCTAGCTATATTGTAGTTCCTCATTGGTTATCTATTTAAAATAAAGCAGTGTGTGCATGTCAACCTCCAACTCCCAATCTATTTACTTTAAATTAGTAGCATTCTTGTCACTAAACAGTTTAGGTTTTGAGGAACATTTAATCAATACTATAGTTTCAAGGTATCAAATTGCATTAATGATTGGGGCTTAGAAATACTTTATGCAATATTAAAACCTTTTTCCTAAAGATTAAGAGAGACAAAGTATGTAAAACTCCAAATGTACTTTCTGATGCACTGACTAAGCACTCAATAAATGCATGTCACAGTTTGGTTTTTTATTTGTTTTGTAAGGCATTGTAGTAATTATGACTCTGTATTTGGAGTCTGGGGTAGTCCTACAACTGAGCTAGTATATGTGCTATGGAAAATTGCTGAGCTAGTATGATCCTCAGTTTCCTTATTTGTCATTTGAGAATAATAAGAACAATTACCATAAAATATGCTTGTGATAATACAGTAGAATGATCCAGAGATTCATTCTTATTCGATTCCCACTGGCACATAGTAAGTGTTCAGTGAATATTAACAGCTGTTATGGCTGCTGCTGCTGCCTTTATAGTAAGTTACTCCCAAATAGATTCCTAGGATGCATCTCCTAAGAAACGTTAGGGGGATGTTGAGAGCAAGAGGGCATTATTGTGTTTCTTAAGTTTGCTAAAGTAGAGTAAGGCTCTCAGCTCATCAAATTTGTGCTGACTGTTGCCCTGGTATAATGTGGTGGTGGTGGTGGTTTAGTCACTAAGTCATGTCCAACTCTTGCAACCCCATTGACGATAGCCCACCAGGCTCCTCTGTCCATGGGATTCTTCAGGCAAGAAGACTGAAGTGGGTTGCCATTTCCTCCAGGGAATCTTCCCAACAGGGATCAAACCTGTGTTTCCTGCATTGCAGGTGGATTCTTTACCACTGATCCACCAGGGAAGCTCTGGTATAATATTTGCCTCTCACAAAAGTGGCAGAGGGAGCATGTATTCATATCTTTTAGCCATTAATATTCTCATCATCCTTCTTATTTTCACAATCTGTCAAACTCAAATATGTTGCTCTAAAATCTTCTCCTGTCCTCATTCCAACACCCCCAACCTCTCCTTCTTAGTTTCCCTTGCAGCCTCTTCTCTCTGCTCTCTAGATAAGCTCTTTATTATAAGACCCACATATCCTTGCTAATTTCCTTCTTATTTTTATTTCCCCTTCCCTGGACTTTATCCTTTCAGAAGTGTTCAGGATCTGACCAGGTGAGCAAAAATAATTCCTTCTCAGAAACATCTTGATATTTCAAACACTTACCATTTAGTATCTTTTCTTTGTATCACTAATATATAAATATTAGCAATAAACAGTGGGGCAGCTTGTGAAAATCTAGACTCTAGGTCTAAGCAACTTTCAACTCTAGGACGTAAATAATTTTCAAACAACCCATCCTTTACAAATCTCAAAAGAAATTATTTTCCAAATTATAACAATCACTACCTGTCTTAAGGGATGGAACCATTGGCAAGAATTGGTGTATTGATGATTTGTTAAGACTCTCATTCATTTCCCACTCGATTTCTTATATTTCCAACCAGATTGCTTTCTATTCCAAGGATGCACTTATTTCTCCTCTGCATGGCTGCTTTTGTTTCTTTTTACACCAGTACAATAAATTCTTCTTATATCCAAGGGATTAGATCATTCATTTAAAGACAACAGTACCAAATCCTGTGGATTTTTCAAAGCAGAAGTTTAATTTCACAGAGAGTTGTATTCTCCTTTCTTTTAATGGGGTTATGCATTTTTTTTTTCTCCCCAGAACCATGGTGGCATAGGTAATTTAATTAAACTAAGAAGCACAATTCATGTCAGTTGTTTTCCTCTTATCAGTGCAACTGGGGAAATAATTTTAAAGAAAATATTACATTTGGTTCAGGTTGTTGTTAGATGTTATTTTTATCTGTCATGTCAGAATTTCTCATCCATTGGTTACCATGAGCTGATTTGTTTGTGAAACAACAAATACATACAGGGTGGCTTCAGAGTGTGTCTGTAATAAACAGTACACATAAGCACGAAATGCCTTCTCTCCCTGCAAGAAGCTTACCAACTGTTTGGAAACACAAAAAATATATACAAATGAAGTAGAAGAAAAGGAGTCAGTAATAATCTAGGACAAAGATAAAGAGAATCACCAGCTGTGCGTAAATAAGTTAAATAATGGGTTAAATAAATAAGTTAACTAAATAAGACTAAGTTAAATAAATAAGACTAACAGGGTTATTAGAGGGAGAGAAAGAGATGCTGAAGAGTTATTAAGGATCTTTTTAAAGATTATCTTTTAAAGACTGTTACTTACCAGGCGTTGTGCTAGGCAGTCTATGTTGGATGTTTTTCACTTTAGAAAAACTCTAAGGTTGTTTTTAAATCTACTTTTTGGCCCACCCAGTACATGAGGACAATGCACAGGGACTCTTGGTAAATGCCAGTAAGGGGCCCATGTGGAACTTGAACCCAGAATTTTCCCTCTCTGAATCTTGGATTCTGTTTGCTACCCAGTGCTGCTAAAATGTACCAAGCAGTGAGAAATAGGATTTGATTTGATTATTAAAACAGAAGTCAGAGTTAGAAGGAAAGTTAAGAAGGGAGGGAAAAAAAGAGAGGTAATAGAAGTTATAAAAATAACAAGAATGGAGGCAAAAAAGTGCAAAATGGATTTAGTGGACAACGATTATACAGATCTGTCTGGAGCAAAAGCAGATAATGCTTGCAAATGTCATGAAGAGCATAGGCTCTGGACCTTGATGGATCAGTTTAAACTTAAGCTCATGCTTTTATAACTGACCTCTTTTAGACAGATCACAGTATCACATAAAATAATTGTGATGATTAAAGCAAATAATGAAATTTGGGAGCAGGTTATAGAGGGGTGTTTTGTACATGAAAATTCATCAAGCTGTATAATTACACACCCTGTTCTCTATGTATACATCAGTAAAAGATATTTCATTTGCTGAAGCAGCTAATGTTTGTAATAGTGCTGGCATAAGTAGTAACCATTCATTTGATGTTAATTTATTGTTTCAATATACTCAAGGCAGAGAGATACTAGAATCAGGACTTAGCAGAACACAGGCACAGTTGTAGAGCATTTCTGTGCCCTGTGAGGTCAAGGAAGGATTGTAAAGATGAGGTATTTTCACGTATTGTTAAGGAAGATTGGTCTTTGTGACAGTGTGTAGAATGGATTGGAAGGGAGGGTATAAACCAGTAAAACAGAGAGTATAAATCACTGAAGGATTTGAACAAAAATATATAAACCAGTGAGACCAATTATACAATTTTGGCTGTCACACAGGCATCTGATATCGTGTTTCTGAATCAGACACTGGCAAGAAAAAGTGTCTGATTCAGAATCCAAGAATTCCATGAAGGAAAAATCAATAGTTGGGCAGTGAAATGCAATTGGGAAAAACAGTAAAGATTCGAAAATGTTTTCTGTAGTTTATACAGTCAGAGTGACTTCAATAAAAAGATGATGAGGTACAATGGTAAAGCATTGATGATAAATCAAATTCCAATTGGCAAGGTCTCTTTGGCACCTGGAAGTATCAATCAACAATAGAGGCTATCATCCAAGAACAAGTGTGGCTCTACAAGACCCAATTTGTAACTATGTAACATTAGTTTCTTGTGGTTATTACACAAAAGAAAATCCAAAAAATGTGGTAATTCAAAGAAAGTAATTTTGGATGTGATTATATATGTGTTTTATAGTTCTACTTGCTGGTCCTGTAATTGAACAAGGTCTTCTGCCCCCTAAAATTATTCAGAAAAAAATGTGTTGATCTCAGCCTACAGAAAGGAATAGAATTCCTGTGTCCAGTAATATTTTCATTATAGGGAATTAGATTTCTGTAGTCATAATGGACAGAGTTTAAATTAAATGAATGTCACAATTTTGTTTAAGTGAAAGTATAGTTTTGAAGACTCTATATATTCTCTCCTTCAAACCAGTTTTATTCTCTCCTGGACTTATTTTTGGGACACTTAGAGGATTAATTATTTTACCTTTATGAGAACAGTTAAAAACATTCTTGAGGGCAGCCTACATATCTACCAAAATGATGATTCAGTCATAATATATTGAAAATCTATATGCCCTACTCAAAAAATTCTAGAAACAAAAGTTCACACAATGCTGAACAAAAGTAATTTCTGTTTCAGTCAGTTCAGTCGCTCAGTTGTGTCCGACTCTTTTTGACCCCATGCATCGCAGCACACCAGGCCTCCTGGTCCATCACCAACTCCCGGAGTTCACTCAAACTCACGTCCATCGAGTCCGTGATGCCATCCAGCCATCTCATCCACTGTCATCCCCTTCTCCTCCTGCCCCAGTCCCTCCCAGCATCAGAGTCTTTTCCAATGTGTCAACTCTTTGCATGAGGTGGCCAAAGTACTGGAGTTTCAGCTTTAGCATCATTCCTTCCAAAGAAATCCCAGGGCTGATCTCCTTCAGAATGGACTGGTTGGATCTCCTTGCAGTCCCAGGGACTCTCAAGAGTCTTCTCCAACACCACAATTCAAAAGCATCAATTCTTCAGCATTCAGCCTTCTTCACAGTCCAACTCTCACATCCATATATGACCACTGGGAAAACCGTAGCCTTGACTAGACGGACCTTTGTTGGCAAAGTAATGTCTCTGCTTTTGAATATGCTATCTAGGTTGGTCATAACTTTTCTTCCAAGGAGTAGGCGTCTTTTACTTTCATGGCTGCAGTCACCATCTGCAGTGATTTTGGAGCCCAAAATAAAGTCTATTTATTTTATACTAAAAATTGAGTGAGAATAAGTTTTCAATTTTTGAATTCAGGGAAAGTGCTTGTGTGTGTGTACACAAGCATGTGCATGCATGTGTAAATATGAAAGGGTGGAAGGAATATTGTAAAACCTTAGTTCTTATCCAAGGGAAATTAATTTTATAATTAAATATTTTAAAAAATTATTATTAGTTCTCTGGTGATGAAATATGTTGAGATGCATGACATTGAAAAATAGTTGTGCTGCTCAAGGCTTTAATTTTTTTTTCTGAAATCAAACATTAATATCTGATGCTAGAGTGTGCAGAGAAATGCCAGTGACACAGAGTGTATTCCTCTACTATTCCTGCATGAAAAATAATACTGTTCTTTCAGCAGTCACACTTTGGGGTATCCATTAAAAAGTGGGAATTGAGTCTAGTCATCAAAGAATGTGCCTTTGAAGTTAAGACCTAAATTGATGCTATTGGTCTTCAAACCATCTCTCCCCTCCAGCTTCTCCAGACAAAATACCAGTCATTCATTGGTGATTCCATCTATGAGTTGCCTGATTCCCACCTAGTACTGCCAGGCGTTATATAAAACAGAAAAAATTGTAAGATATTACCCCTGTCCTCAAAGAGCCTAGTTGGTTATGGGACAGAAACACTTGAAAAGCTAATAAAATATTATATATAATCTGGTGCACATGAGAGCATAGAACATAAAATAATTTGGACTTTAAAAGAGAAAGAACTCAACATTAATGATCCATTTGATGCTAACACCATGTCGTATGTTTTATACTTGAAATAGGGCTGTTTCTTAACTGCTGTACCCTCAGCATCTAGAAGAGTGCTTTCAATCAATAGATACTTGATAAATATTTGTTGAGTAAATAAAGGAATAGTTCTCCCATTCAAGCCTCACGAAATCCCTTTTCAGTAGGTATTAGTTTCCCATTTTATAGGCATGAAACTAACAGCCTGAAAGATAAATAATCATGCAGTGGTACAAATTAAGTTTTAAATTCAGGTCTACTTGTGACCAAAGACCTCACTTGTGCCACTGAAAGCAGGCAGAACTCGGTGGAAATGACCAAGTTCAGTGTTGATTGGAGCAAAAAACATGAAGTCTAAGCAAACTGACCAGACTTCTACAGCAGTTTGATTATTCCTAAAGTGAATATTGTAGTTGGTAATATTAAGCATTGATATTGTTAGAAATCAGGTAACTTAATTCTAAGTTAGTTGACGGCCAGCCTATTAGTACTTAATTTCCAAGGAATGCAAGCCTTGTTTTCAAAGGAATGCTTGTATTTTTCTGCAGTTAGAGATGAACAGACGGTATGAATGACCTTCAACTTTTTACGGCATTTTTACAGCCAACAGTAGAAAGTGCCACATGTAAGATTCACACTTGACTAGACTGTGAAAATTGCAGCTACCATCCTAGCGACCTACGAGATATGCTGATACAAAGCAAGAAGACAGAAATCGTGGCATAAAGTCTTATACAAAAGTTTGACTTTGAACGTGAGATTTATATACAGTGCAAAGTTTCACAGTTTGATTGGAATGGTTTTTGCCCTTCCAAAAATATTTACATACTGTTAACAAATACTCCACTGTAAATTAGGGTGTATAGATTTAAGCACAACAAGCTTAAGACCAACATCAACTAAATCAAGTAAATACAAAGTCATGAAAAAATAATGTGACATCTGGTGTGTAAAAAGTAGGCAGTTTTGTTTTGAAACAGCAAGGAATTGAGGAGTCTCCTTTATTTATTTAAAATATATTTATCAATATTGTGTGCTTAATATGATACATTATAATATAATACATACATTAGAGATATGTTCAGACATCATCTAACTCTTTTTAACAGTATGGATTTTTGAGACTCAAAATTAATATGGATCTGATTCGGACAGTAAATTGGAAAACTTCCACACAGTGATCCACATGTGTTTTTGTCAAATTGAATAAAGAGAGACAAATACATGCCATCAGTTGTATTAGGTTTATATATTCCTGAACTGGTGTAGTTGTTAACAAAATGGAAAAATGAAATCCTGTTTACTACACTGACATATGGGCTTGGGTTGGGAAGATCCCCTGGAGAAGGAAATGGCAATCCACTCCAGCATTCTTGCCTGGAAAATCCCATGGACAGAGGAGCCTGGTAGGTTACAGTCCACGGGGTCGCAAAGAGTCGGACACGACTGAGCGACTTCACTTTCACCTTTCTTTCACACTGACATATACAGTGCCGTCAAATTACTTTTAACTAGAACATTAAAACAAGCCTACCCACACTGTCGACAAGTCAGAAAAGTTTCCTGGAAATGTTGACTTTGCAGCCACAGAACTATTCTCTGTTTTAAATATTCCCTATCCAATTATTTCCCAGAGTAGGTGGAGGATAGCAGGTCTGTGGGTGAGCTTTAAAATTAACTTATCCTCCCAGCTCACTGAAATTCTCATCTGTGAACAGGGAAACACACCCAGCAAATGAGAAATAAGCAGTAGAATTCTCCATTATTGTTGGCAAATTAAATTATAGTCTCTACTCTCAACTCAAGAATAAATGATTTCACCTGGGTTCAGAGGTGACAGGAAAAGAGAAGCTTTCCTGGGCCAGTACCTTTGCATCACGAATCTGATCACATTGTGAAGCCATTGAAAACATCGGGGAAATAGCAGAGTTGTTTTTGGACAAGTAACATTTTAGAAATTTGGGGATTTCACACCTCCCAGCAGCCAGGGTGGGAATGAAGAAATAGAGCCATTAAATGTGTGTACACCTCACACTGCCAACTCTGAAGTTGAGTGGTTATTAAGATATTAAGAGTAAGTTCTTAATTTGCAAAAGAATATCTGCTAATACACCTGGTAATTAAATTACTAATCATGTAATAATCCCTGATGTTATATTACCTAGAAAATGGAATGACAAGGTCATCATCATCCAAAGCGTTCCTTTAAAAGACTGGGAGAGAAAAGCTAAGTAAGCTATGGCTGGTTGAAAAGGCAAGAGGTTATGAGGATATTCAAGTGGGCATAGTTCATTAAACCACCTTCTTGGCTATTGAGAAAATTGTGTTCCGCACTCTCTAGCTCATTTAGTACCTGGAGTGTGCCATTCAGATGGTTAAACAAATGAGATTCTTACAAGGCTTGTCACCCTGTAATTCACATCTCATTTGCTCTTTCCTTTGTGTTAACATCTGCTACATCACTCTCACTGTCTAGAGGACTCTCGCAAACTTCCCTGCTGAAAAGGTGTGAGGCAGTGTTCTGACTCATGGACATGATATATATTCTGCCATAGCTCTGAAATGGAATATAGGCGCTTTTAAAACAGCATGTAGGCCTTACCATTTAGGCAATACCTATGCTTAAAACATTAAACCTAAAGAGAGCCAAATACTGCTTTCCTGAACCCAAATTCATACTCCTGTAATTTCATGTAATAGAAGTCTAATTCAGCAAAATGTTCTTTCACAGGCACTGAACACTCTTCGTAGTCAGGAAGCATCTGGTATTTCTGATAAACCTGTGTGCTGAGTTTACAAACCCTTCCTGAGCCTGTAATCAGAATCCTATGAAAGTACCAGGCCTTTCCATTGTCCAGGGAGTTGCTGACACTCAAACAGAGCTTGTCTGTGGCCTTTCAGTTTCATCCGAGATGTTTGTGGGTATCTCTGATAAGCCACCATATTTTACAGACCAGTCAAACACATCTCCTCTGGTCCATTTTAATTACAGCTTTCTTTTCCACAAGGAAAATTTTTAAGTCCAAGTGTCTGTTGAACTACATGGTAAAAAATAAGGTGATTTGGATTCCCTGGAATTCATTAGAATGTTTATCTCTATGATAATTTTGTGAAAAATAACTTGTTCCTGTCTCAGATTAAAACACTTTTCTAGAAAACTGAGCTTAAGACTCATCTCAAATACTAGTTGAAACTTTCACTTAATTTGTAAGTCATCTTTGTCTCATTTGGTTGAAAACTGTCCATTTTGACCAAAGTATTAACTGAGGACCTAGTCCAAAGAAACAGGATACAAAGATGATCAGTAAGACATTGTCATTAAGTTTAAGGAGGTGACAGTCTATTTGAGGAGGCAGATGCAAAACCACACTTGACTGTGATACAGTAATTCCTATGATGTTTCAGTGGGCCCTTCCATTTTATTCTCCACTGTGCCCCCAGTGCTTATTATGATGACCCCTGTGGATAAGAATTGCTCTGTTAGTATTTGTTGCAGAAAGGGAGGGTGAAAATATGAATATGTGATTCTGGAACACAAAAGGTACGTCTTTTATCTGAGCTGAATTCCAAGACTGCAACTATGAATAAAAATTTACTGGACACAGTAAAATAAAAGGCAGGCAGTCTTTCTAGGCAAAGGAAATGGCATTAGCTTGAAGTCGTGAACAGCTTATTGTGCCAGGAAAATGGATCCAATTTTGTGTTATGATGGAATGATGTGCAGGATGAGAAGAGCTGGGAGGGGAAAGCTAGTGAGAGAGGAGGGACCAGAGAAGCCCTGGCATACCTTACTTTATGGAGGCTTGCAGAGGTTTGAGAGAAGGGACTTACTTGGCCACATTGCCTTTGTGACAGCTCATTCTGGCTCTGAGAAGAGTAGATGAGAAAGAGAAAGATGAAAGGAGGGAGAGCTGGAGACCATTTAGGAAGCCTCTGTAAGAGTGTAGATGACAGGAATGAGAAGGTGCAAAAGAACTGGAGAATTATCTAGGTGATGTAATCAATCGGATTTAATATTGATACTAGATGGGAAATGGGGAGTGAATGAGAAGCAGCAGAGAGAGATTTCTAACGTGGTTGACAACAAGATATAGAAAGAGTAGATTTGTGGGGAAAGGTGATGCCATTTGAATTTGGTCACTTTGAATTTGCAGACTTTCTGTTTGGATAGAGCCCATAGACAGCTGTGGTGTGATATTCTTGGGAGAGGTCAGAGCTGGAGATGTATTTCCGGTATTCATCAGCATATCAGTGGTAATTAAAACTATGTGCGTGAGTAACATCACTAATACTTCAGGACCTTATGCAGAGTGAGAGGAGATAAGCCTGAGGTAACCACAGAAGGGCTGAGCATAAAAAGAAAAGCTCCATGAGACAGACAGAGGCAGGAGGCAGGCCCAGGGGCAAGGGCAATTTCTTTAAACTCTTATTCAGAGCTTCAGAATCATCAGGGAAGCTTGTTGAAAGTTCTGGTCAAGGGTCAGGGTCCAGGACCCCACATTTTAACCAACTCCCCTAATTCTGCTCATCTCCACTAGAATTTGAGAATTGATTGGGTTGGGAGTTTCACACACACACACAAAAGAACAATCTAATACCAGTTGCTACAGAGAAATCCATTAGAGACATATCAGTTGGTGAATTCAGTCCTTTTGGAAGAAACTTTAGCTATTAAATCTTTTGTTCTTTGGACCTGTCCATTCCATTTCTAGAAATTCATCTCAGAAAAAAGATGCCCTACCTGTGCACAGAGAGAGTCAACAAACATCTTCATAGCAGCATCATTTTTTATGGCCAAAGATGGGAAATAAATGTCTGAAAGTAAAGGGATTCTTAAACAATTTGTTGTAGTTCTTTTATATAATAGTATTAGTAGTAGAGTGAGGGAGGAAAATCTAGACAGAAGAGGCATAAGAAGGATAAGAGAGACAGTAGGTTAGTGGAGGCAGAGGATATGAACAGTTCTTTTAAGAGATTTAAGAAGAAAGGCTCAATAAAGAGCAGTAATGGGATGAGGTTGTAAGATCTTATTTAAGATGGATCCATCTTATTTAAGATGGATCTTATTTGGTCATCATATAGACTGAGGAAGAGAAGAAGAAGGAAAGATAAAGAAGGTAAAGGACAGGAAGGTAAAGAGAGAGTGTTGAAATCTTCTCCCCCAGCCTCACCTGCACCCCAAGATGATTCTTAGAATGGATTTAGTGTTACTCCAAGGGACCCATATGCTCCATCCTGACAGTGTGCATTTGCCGTCTATTTTTTGTGCATGGCCTTATTCTCTCTTTGGACTGCAAAAGAGCTCCTGTTTCATTTACTTTGTAGTCACGGCCAAAAGAGAAAGCATAAAAGACAAGATTATCTGTGTTCTTTCTTTAAGGTTTTAAGGTATAAACTGTTGTTTTTAGCATATCCAGGACTACACAGCACAATTATGTAACATATATTAACTGATGTCAGAAAAATAGATAATAGTAATAATAAAAAAGTTTTGTGTGCCACTAACAGCATTGTAGGCCCTTAGTACCATATCCACTATGATTGATGAAGTTAGCCCTGTGTGAAATGAAAATAAATAATCTGTGTCATACATAAGTGTGCCCAGTATATGCAATGGAACCATATATAACTTTTAATTGCTAGTTGTAGAAAATTTTGTTAAATATGTGATCAATTTGTTTCTCTTTTTTTTGAATTTGCATGTGTTTTCCTGTTTGTTTTTCAATGTGTGAATCACATAACCTACATTGTGTAGGGTCTAATCATGTGTGGATTAGTCACTCAGTCATGTCTGACTCTTTGTAATCCTGTGGACTATAGCCAGCCAGGCTCTTCTGTCCATGGAATTTTCCAGGCAAGGGTAGTGGAGTGGGTTGCCATTTCCTCCTTCAGGAGATCTTCCCGAACCAGGAATAGAACCTGGATCTCCTGCACGGTAGGCAGATTCTTTACTCTCTGAACCGCCAGGGAAGCCTAAAATCTAATCTTAAAAAGGTTGAATCAATAATTCTTTCTTTCTTTGTGGACTGGAAATAAAGGAATTAATTGAATATAATTCTTTTACATCTCTTTATTTATTGGCTCTCTTCTTCTGTAGCTGCTATTCTCTCAACATCAAGAGCACCCTCAAAAAGAAAATGAGTCATAAGGAAGAAAATGCAAATTAAGACAGAAGTACGGTTTTCTCAGGGTATATGCCCAGTAGTGGCTCAGTTGGTAAAGAATCCACACGCAGTGCAGGGGACCTGGGTTCGATCCCTGGGTCTGGGAGATCCCCTAGAGAAGGGAATGTCAACCCACTCCAGTATTCTTGCCTGGGAAGTCCCATGGACAGAGGAGCCTGGTGAGCTACAGTCCATGGGGTCTCAAAGAGTTGGACACGACTGAGTGACTAACACACACTTCACAGCAGTTCTTTTTGTTGTTGTTGTTGTTAGTTTTTTAAGGAAACTCCATACTGTCCTCCATAGTGGCCGTATCAATTTACATTCCCACCAGTGGTTTAGAGAGTTCCCCTTTCTCCACATCCTCTCCAGCATCTATTATTTGCAGAATTTTTGATGATGGTCATTCTGACTGGGGCAAGGTGATGCCTCACTGTAGTTTGGATTTGCATTTCTCTAATAATCAACAAGGCTGAACATCTTTGTGAACTTTCCTGTTGACTCAGTGGTAAAGAAGCCAGCTGCCAAGGCAGGAAATGCAGGTTAGTTCCTGGATGGGAAAGATCCTCTGGAGATGGAAATGGTGAGCCACTCCAGTATTCTTGCCTGGGAAATCCCAGGGACAGAGGAACCTGCAAAGTAAATAGTCCCTGGGGTCACAAAAGAGTTAGACATGACTTAGCGATTAAAAAAACAAGCAAAAAAAAAAAAAAGCAACAACAAATAGTCTTTTCATATACCTCTTGCCCTTTTGTATGTCTTCTTCAGAGAAATATCTATTTAGGTATTCTGCCCATTTTTTGATTGAGTTGTTCGCTTTTTTAATATTGAGTTTCACTAGCTGTTTGTATATTTTGGAAAGTAATCCTTTGTCAGTTGCTTCATATGTAAATATTTTCTCCCATTCTGAGGGTTGTCTTTTCATCTTGTTTATGGTTTCCTTCGAGTGCAATAGCTTTTAAGTTTAATTAGGTTCCATTTGTTTATTTTTGTGTATTTTCATTACTCTCGGAGGTGTATCAAAAAGATCTTTCTGTGATTTATGTCAAATATAGAAAAAAGATACCATTGCACAATCTGTGCTTTTGGCAATAATGGAAAAGCTGTGTTAATATTGAAGTACTGTGGGACCTGACTCATGCAGTGATGGTGGGAGAGGAGTCCCTATTTAATGGGGGTCCGTGTGGCACTGCTGAGCCTAACCAAGCATGTGAATATTGTCAGACCCAGAAGTTCAAATCTAGCTCCCAGATCCACAGGAGATAATGTACTAAGATGGTCATTGCTGTGCTGTGGGGTAGCAAATAGCTGGAGATTACTTTGATTCCATTAACAGGAGAAAGGATGAGGACTGGTCTTAAGTACATATGATAGAATTATCTGCAGCCATCCTGAGTAATGAACTTTACTTATCCATGGCTGTATAAATCTCAAAAACAATATTGTGTTAAAAAAAAAAAAAAAAGAAGCAGAGTGAGATATGTCTTAAACTCCTGGTTGTGTAACTTAAACATACAGAACAACACTATATATTTTCAAGGATCCATAGATCTAAATAAATGTTTCTAAGGAGCCATATATCTAGATAAATCTATAAAATATGGATTGGGAGAGCATTTTTAAATCCACTAGAGAGTCTGCCAATGTTAAGGGGAGGGAATTGGGGGTGGAGACATGCATACATTGGAAAAAGAGAGAGAAATGGTCACTGTTATGCCGTGATTTGATTGATTTGATAAATATAAGCAACTTAATTCTCTGTTAAAACTAACTGATCCCTGTAAAACACAACAACCTTTGAATGCTGGAATAAGTTATTTAAAAAAAGATGTTGAACTTGACTTTTGAGTATTATCTTCCAATTTTAAAACATTGGTTAAAGTATAATTTAAGAAAGTATAATCATGATTTTCATTTATGTGGAAAATGAATATGTATCAAATATTTTGCCTAACTAATGAATTAATAATAGAAACACTCAGATGTTACAACTGGTTGAAAGAAGCATTGAAATAGCAGACACATATATAGGCAATCAGGATTACTGAAATAAATTTGCTTACTTCATGGAAATTTGGGCAATATCCATAGGGCAATAATTCCTATAACTGCACTAGGAGCAATTTGCATTTCTATGGACAAGAATCATTTGTGTTGTTATCAGTATTTTACAGCTTACAGGGCTATAAAATAGCTCAAAGACAATGAAATGCCCAGAGATCTCATGGAGTCAGACAATCTAGGCAATATTCTGATGAGAGGGCAGGGAAAGACTGGTAATGTTTTTGGTCAATTTCTAACTATTTTCCTTTTTTCCTGTGAAATGATGAATTCAATTAAAAATGTCTAACAAGCACCGTACAGCACAAATATATAAGCTATCTGATGTGTATTCGGATGTCTAATCTCCTCTGTATCTCTGGCATAAGATGAGAAAAAGTAAATTTTGGCTTTCGTCATGGTCATACTGGAGAAGGCGATGGCACCCCACTCCAGTACTCTTGCCTGGAAAATCCCGTGGAGGGAAGAGCCTGGTAGGCTGCAGTCCATGCGGTCGCGAAGAGTCGGATACGACTGAGCGACTTCACTTTCACTTTTCACCTTCATGCATTGGAGAAGGACATGGCAACCCACTCCAGTGCTCTTGCCTGGAGAATCCCAGGGACAGGCGAGCCTGGTGGGCTGTCGTCTCTGGGTCTAATCTCCTCTGTATCTCTGGCATAAGATGAGAAAAAGTAAATTTTGGCTTTCGTCATGGTCATACTGGAGAAGGCGATGGCACCCCACTCCAGTACTCTTGCCTGGAAAATCCCGTGGAGGGAAGAGCCTGGTAGGCTGCAGTCCATGCGGTCGCGAAGAGTCGGATACGACTGAGCGACTTCACTTTCACTTTTCACCTTCATGCATTGGAGAAGGACATGGCAACCCACTCCAGTGCTCTTGCCTGGAGAATCCCAGGGACAGGCGAGCCTGGTGGGCTGTCGTCTCTGGGACTGCCCAGAGTCGGACACGTCTGAAGTGACTTAGCAGCAGCAGCAGCAGCGTGGTCATACCGTTTATAAGAGCTTTTTAATCTCCTCCTCCCCTCTTTTCTTAAGCCCTTTTTTTCTCTCTTGTTACCTCCGTGTGGTCTAGATAGTATACTGTGGCACCTGCCTTGTATTTCCAGAAACTGTCAGATAAATGAGTAAAGAAAATTGTTAATCATACTGTGTTAAAAAAGAGTGGTGAACTGGGATGAAATTTTTAAAACCAAATGAAATCTTTACAATGAAATTCAAACCCTTTTTTTTTTTTTTTTGGTCAGAAAGGTCATAGGTTGTTGCTGCCCAGAGTCGGACACGTCTGAAGTAACTTAGCAGCAGCAGCAGCAGCGTGGTCATACCGTTTATAAGAGCTTTTTAAATCTCCTCCTCCCCTCTTTTCTTAAGCCCTTTTTTTCTCTCTTGTTACCTCCGTGTGGTCTAGATGGTATACTGTGGCACCTGCCTTGTATTTCCAGAAACTGTCAGATAAATGAGTAAAGAAAATTGTTAATTATACTGTGTTAAAAAAGAGTGGTGAACTGGGATGAAATTTTTAAAACCAAATGAAATCTTTACAATGAAATTCAAACCCTTTTTTTTTTTTTTTTGGTCAGAAAGGTCATAGGTTGTAAAAACAACCTTGGCAAGAGAAGCAAGTAGAGAAGTTAAGAAGGTAGAATACTTCTTGTGGAAACATAAACTTTGGCTAAACATGAAACTTTTGCTAATTTCTAAGCTTTGGCTTTCCATTAATTTTTTAAGAGTAAGCAGAAACTGCCGGTTTCATTTTTAGTTTAACAGACACTTGATCTTTGCAGAACTTACAGCAAAATGTCATCTCATCATCTTGCCAAAATTCAGCTAGATTCATGCCATTCATCCCCTTTTGATTATAGCTTGAAGAGGAGTGCTTTGTCTTTTTAGGATTACTGTCCCCATATAGAGAATAATAAATGCAGTTTGCAGTCTGATCTCAGCTTTTTCCAGAATTCTGTATTGGTATAAATCCTGAAACATTAACTTGAGCTAACTTAATTGCAGTCTTGAATTTAAAATACCTACTTCATAAGCTTTCTCTCTATGGGGCAATAATTGCTGTGGACTCCAAACCATTTTGTCACAGAGTTAGGCGGGATAGGTAGATATATGATACTTGAGCCCATTTTTAGAAAAGTTTCTGCTTTGCTGTTTGAAATAATTTAATACTTGCATATTTGTATTATGTGGCAACAGATATAATCTCCATTACAGAAGTTGCTATGTAAAGAATAAGTTTGTTCTGACTTAATGTTTATCATGAAACATATACCATCAGTTTCCCTCACTGTTTTTACGTCAGAGTCCTGTCTGTCTTAAAAATGGAGTCGTGTGCAGGCAGCTCAGATGTGCCTTTTCAGCAATGTTTTCACTTGGTCTAAAAACAAGGACTTTTTCTGACTTGTTTTGCTGTTCCTTTCATCACTAGTGGCATTTTGGAGCTTACCCAAGGGTCCATCATTGGTCACTATAAAAGATTTTCACCTCATCTGGCTTTTAGCCCAGAACTGGCCTTTGCTCATGCTCTCTTTCGAGATAACAGTAAAGCTGACCATGCCACAAATTGCTTTTTCTAAGGAGAATCTTTGCCTGGAAGATTGCTGATTCCTCCCAGGATTTTAGACCAGAAAGCCACCTTCTTTGGACATGTGTTTTAAAGAGCAAAGTGAAGGGATTCTGTCCTGTGATTTCAGAAAAAAAAATGTCAGCTCCTCTGTTTCTGGAGATAATGACTTTGAAAGATTTAACGTTCTTTACATATTGAAGCTCCATCAGAATCTTCTCTTTCATAAAAAGATGGAATGAACAAATTTGGAAGGCTAGGCAATGAATGACTTTTAAAGAAACATTTACTTGTTTACTAAGTTAAAAAAATCAGTGCATCTATGTAAAGGGATTTTTTCAACCTTAGCATCATTGACATTTTGCACTGTTTATGTTTGGTCCCTGTGGAGCATTGTAGGATGTTTATCAGCATCCCTGGCCTCCACCCACTAGATGTTGTTGTTCTTGTTCAGTTGTTCTGTCATGTCTGATTCTTTGCAACTCCTTGGACTGCAGTACGCCAGACCCTTCTATCCTCTGCTATCTTCCAGAGTTTGCTCAAACTCGTGTCCACTGAGTTGGTGATACTCTCTAACCATCTCATCCTCTGCTCTCCCCTTTTCCTTTTGCCTTCAATCTTTCCCAGTTTCAGGGATTTTTCCCAATGAGTTGGCTCTTGGCATCGGATGGCCAAAATATTGGAGCTTCAGCTTCAGCAACAGTCCCACCAATGAATATTCAGGGTGGTTTCCTTTAGGATTGACTTGTTTGACCTCTTTGCAGCCCAAGAGGATTCTCAAGAGTCTTCTCCAGCACCACAATTTGAAAGCAACCCACTAGATGCCAGAAGCATAACCCTCTGCTGTGACAACCCTATGTTATGACAATGAAATGTGTCTTAAGAAATTCAAATGATCCCCATCTCAATTGATCATCACTGATTGAAAATCAAGTGGAGTGGTAAAGAGCTCCAGTTGTTAACCGTTGGATTTGGTAAAGAGTTGGGAATGCATCATTTTGAGGAAAAGCAGAGGGCATACCATCATATTACCACTGAGAAATCTGTTCTAATGTAACATACATTTTATACCAGCATCACATGATAACAAGTATTCTGCAAGTGCTTCGCTCTGCAGTTTGCTTCTAGACCACTGACTCCACTCGCTTACTTGGTATGGTAGGTGCATCCACATAGATTCCTCTCTCAGATTGGATCATTTGATGCTAAGCACAAATTTTATAAGTCAATTCCATGGTGGACAGCAGCACTTCTTGAAAACAATAGCAAATTGATTTTGTCTGCATTTTTTCCTCCACTCTGTTATAAAATTGAAGAGAGCTCTCTTAAGGCCACCGTTGTGCAGCCGTGTCAAATAATGGAGTTGAGCTATTTGTAAGAGCTAATCAGCTCTCCTATTAGATTTGCCAATTAGTGTAAATTCTTCCTCATTATAGAAGATTTCAAGTGTGTAAACATTCTCCCTTCAGTTGAAACCCCAAAGAATGTCAAACTGAGCATTTATGATGCCTTTTTGCAAACAAGGCGGCTGTGGTGGCAGCTTAAATAGCTTTCATGCCACTCCCTTCTACAGAATACAGAGTGTGTTTATTTAAAAATTATGCTTAACTTCAACTTCACCTCTGGACCCGGGAATACACCTTAGATTTAAAGATTATTAAGGAAATGAATCAGATGTGTGCCATATCTGTCAGTAGGCGGCTTTTCATCCTGAGAGAACCTTGATTTAATGGCACTTTTACCATCCTTAATTTTATTCAATTTGTTAAGCAAAATAAAGATGGTAAATTACAATATTGAGATCCAGGGACTTAACCTTCACAGGGTGCTAAGCTTTTCTGAAACCAGCATCAAAGCATGTGTGAGTCCTTTGAAAAGGAAGGAGAAAAGCAACCCTATCTCTTTCTGTCTGGCCACACCTCCAAGACAGGAAATGATCCCTCATGGTTGTTCTTTTTTCCTGTTAAACCTTAAAGTTTTAAAACTTTCTCCTGTTTCCCAGCTGAAAGGAGCATCCACTAAATTAGGGAGCACTTTTGAGATGAATGTTGTGATTGTTAATCTGGAAATGTGATCCAGTCTCAGGCAGCTTTAACCTTCTCAATCAGCGGTCTTTTCTTACCTAATTACATGATTCTAAGAAAACCTAATGAGGTGCTGTCAGATTTACATCGGAATTCTTTTAAATGGTATCACAGTAGCCATGGTGATGATATATAAATGGACAGAATGCCAAAGATGTGGAGAAATGTCCCAATTACACCCACAGTTACTCTTCACCTCAGCATTAAGTCAGCATATTTTAAGCCAAAAGTTTTCAAGAAAATGAATTTTCAGTGGGTAAAGTGATATAAAATGGAAACATTTCAAATCACACTATCAAGTGGGTCTTTATTTCTCTGCATTAATGCTCCAATAGCTCAAAACAGAATTCAGAGATCCTCACTGCTTCGGTATTGCTATTTGTTTTTTTAAAGGACTTGTTATACGGGCTTTCTTATGAAAATTTTAGTTATTTTAATGCTTTGATTGTGTTTTCCATGGCTCCTTAGGGAGCTGAAATAACTTGCTATGTGCATTTCATAGTAAAACTCTAGGAACAAAATAATTATAATACTCACAGATACCAGTTATTAATGAGGCTGCCACTTGCAAACAGAGACTACCTTTCACCTCTGTGGGGACTGCATAAGGGACCAAGAAACCACATGCTTACTCAGACTCAGAGATATGAAAGGGCACAAAGAAGCCATTTTGAAATTTTCTAACTCCTGAAACATCTTTTTTTAAAATTTAATTTATTCATTTTAATTGGAGGCTAATTACTTTACAATATTGTAGTGGTTTTTGCCATACATTGACATGAATCAGCCATGGGTGTACGTGTGTCCCCCATCCCAACCCCCCCTTCCCCTTCCCTCCCCATCCCATCACTCAGGGTTGTCCTAGTGCACCGGCTGTGGGTGCCCTGTTTCATGCATTGAACTTGGACTGGTGATCTATTTCACATATGGTAACATACATGTTTCAGTGCTATTCTCTCAAGTTATCCTACCCTTGCCTTCTCACACAGAATCCAGAAGTCTGTTTTTATATCTGTGTCTCTTTTGCTGTCTTGCATACAGGGTCATTGTTACCATCTTTCCAAATTCCATATATGTGTGTTAATATACTATATTGGTATTTTTCTTTCTGACTTACTTCTCTCTGTATAAAGGCTCCAGTTTCATCCACCTCATTAGAACTGATTCAAATGCATTCTTTTTAATAATTGAGTAATCTTCCATTGTGCATATATACCACAGCTTTCTTATCCATTCATCTGCTGATGGGCATCTAGGTTGCTTCCATGTCCTGGCTATTATAAACAGTGCTACAATGACTATTGGGGTATACGTGTCTCTTTCAGTTCTGGTTTCCTCAGTGTGTATGCCCAGCAGTGGGATTGCTAGGTCATATGGCAGTTCTAGTTCCAGTTTTTTAAGGAATCTCCACACTGTTCTCCATAGTGGCTGTACTAGTTTGCACTCTCACCAACAGTGTAAGAGGGTTCCCTTTTCTCTGCACCCTCTCCAGCATTTATTGTTTGTAGACTTTTGGATAGCAGCCCTTCTGACCAGCATGAGATGGTACCTCATCGTGGTTTTGATTTGCATTTCTCTGATAATGAGTGATGTTGAGCATCATTTCATGTGTTTGTTAGCCATCTGTATGTCTTCTTTGAAGAAATGTCTGTTTAGTTCTTTGACCCATTTTTTGATTGGGTCATTTATTTTTCTGGTATTGAGCTGCATGAGCTGCTTGTATATTTTTGAGATTAATTCTTTGTCAGTTGCTTCATTTGCTATTATTTTCTCCCATTCTGAAGGCTGTCTTTTCACCTTGCTTATAGTTTCCTTCATTGTACAAAAGCTTTTAAGTTTAATTAGGTCCCATTTGTTTATTTTTACTTTTATTTCTGTTACTCTGCGGGGATGGGTCATAGAGGATCCTGCTGTGATTTATGTCAGAGAGTGAGTGCTGAAACATCTTGAGAAATGATTATTTTCATCTGCCTTCATATCCACAACACAGACGCAGGACAGAATATGTACTAATTCCCATGTCTGTAAAGCAGCATCGTTTGGTTGGCCATTTCTTTTAAGATAATGATCCAGAATAGGCTTAGCAATTTATATATACATACACACACACACACACACAATCACTTCCACTTCTAAAAGCTATTGCAGATATCACAAATCGGTTTTTGAACATTTTGTCTCCTATTTTCCACTCTCCACAAACCTTTGAACTTTGCATCAAAGTTGGCTAATAAAAAGAAACAAATTTACCACCCAGAAATGGAAAATAATGGCCCATATTTAAAAAAGCACCTACTTTCTATTTTAAAACACATTCAAAGGCAAAAATAGGTCATATATTTTTCTGAATGGTTGGTTCATTGTTTCCTCCAATGATGGTGGTTCATCTTAATCTGTGTCAATTGCACCCTGTGGCCATACAGATATCAGTGATGGCCAAAGTAGAATGGTCTCATTAGAGAAAAGCCTCTAATCCCATCCAGCCACTGAATTTTAGATAGAATTCTAAAACTTTGGTTACCAGTTTACCAAAATTTAGATGTTTGTAAGTGCTAGAGGAAGTTTTTCTTCAAGGCACACAAACATAACATGGAGCCTCATATCAAAAGAAGTGACAGAAAGTGCTTAGAATAGTTTTAAGATCTCAACTCAGTTATTTTAGGAATTGAAAGACCTCCAACCCTTAGGTCACTACTGAGATTATCCTTGATAATTAGTTGCTGTTCATAATGATATTCCCGATTTATTGAGAAAAGTTTAGAGTGTGTCTGTTCTTCATTACCTGCTAAAGATACAACAGCACATCTTTAGATTTTTTTCATATAAATTCAAATCTCTCCTAATTAACACTTCTTCACCCTCTCCCTCTTCCATTGTTTTCATTGTTTTGCCTACTGAGCACTTCTGGTCTTCCCTGGGCCATTCTGTTTTCTCAGTGTATTGATTGTTTGCTGGCTTCATTTGACCTTCTTCTCCTTCCATCAGAACAGAACTTGGAGAAAAATTAGGTTCGAGGGGTGCACTAGCACCCAACATTCAGAAGAGAGTACAGAAGGCTATCTGGCATAAGACATCTCAAATCACAGAGTGACTCTCCCATTTACTACTTATGTGACCACAGACAGTATTTAATGTCCTTGCTCTTTAGTGTTCTCATGTGTAAAAAGGAGAATAATAAGAATATTCACATCAACATTGCTGTGAGAATTAAATATTTTTAATGACACTTGTAACAGTTCAGTTGAGTCACACAGTTGTGTCCGACTATTTGTGATCCCGTGAATCGCAGCATGANACAGACAGTATTTAATGTCCTTGCTCTTTAGTGTTCTCATGTGTAAAAAGGAGAAAAATAAGAATATTCACATCAACATTGCTGTGAGAATTAAATATTTTTAATGACACTTGTAACAGTTCAGTTGAGTCACACAGTTGTGTCCGACTATTTGTGATCCCGTGAATCGCAGCATGACAGGCCTCCCTGTCCATCACCAACTCCCAAAGTTTACCCAAACTCATGTCCATTGAGTCGGTGATGCCATCCAACCATCTCATCCTCTGCCATCCCCTTCTCCTCCTGCCTTCAATCTTTCCCAGCGTCTTTTCTTCACATGAGGTGCCAAAGTATTGGAGTTTCAGCTTCAACATCAGTCCTTCCAATGAACACTCAGGACTGATCTCCTTTAGGATGGATTGGTTGGATCTCCTTGCAGTCCAAGGGACTCTCAAGAGTCTTCTCCAACACCACAGTTCAAAGTGCCAGGGCCCATACCAATTGCCTAAGAAATATCACCTATCAATATTATGAAGGGTTGCTATTTTGTTGGTGGTGAAATTATTCAGTTCAGTTCATTTCAGTGGCTGAGTCATGTCCGACTCTGCGACCCCATGAATCTCAGCACGTGAAATTATTAGTAAACAAAAGGGGCTTCTAAGACAAAGAACTATAATCTTTGGACCACAAACTCCATGAATGGAAAAACCTTGCTTTTCTGGTTCAACCTCATATTCATAGTCATGTCTACAGTACATAGAAAGAACCACAAAAGAAAAAAGGTAAATAAGAAGGACACATAGAAATAGATACCCAAATTGAGTGTATAAAGTTAAGAATTTTTCCCTTTGATTCAGCTTCAACTCCCAGCCTTGGAAGCATTTCAAGTAGTCTTTCAGCCATAACATTTATCCACGCATATTGTGTTGTTGTATTCATTTCAATGTCAGTCTTTCATGGAAAGTGTATTCAAGGGCAGTGAATATGTTCGTATTTTTTAGAATAGCTAATTTGTGGGTTGAACGAGAGAAAGAACAATTAAACCATTCCCTTGACAGTTGTTCATTAATTTCACTTTTTTATTTTTGTGTACACCGTCTAGATCTGAGCCTTCCCAAATTTGCCTCCTGTTTGTCCATGTGGTATCAGAAGTCAGTGCAGAAAGTAAGGAGGCAGTATCCTGCAGAGTGCAGGACTTCCTGGTCACTGTGCCAGAATTCTTCAGTGTCATGAAAGGGTGAACATCAAGTTGTGTTCAGGGAATTAAACAAGGTCATATGAACAAGGATGCCTGTAAAATGAGTTCAAGTAATTACACTCGACAGAGAGTTTGATTACTCTATCTGATCCGTTTATCTTTCTCGTAATTCAGAGATATGCTTGAGAGGGCAGAACTGACATCAGCCCACATCAGTGATTCCAGAGAAGCGACTGATGAGCATAATGTGGGACATGGCCCCGTAATAAACATGTTGGGAGTAGAGCTTGAAAACCCATTTCCTCATAGCATCGTTAGGCCTTTCATTTATTTGTCCTGGTGACTTTTTCCTTCATCAAGCTGATTGCTGATAAGGATTCACATACTATAGCAAACATATCAGTCACTGAGGCCAACACTGCCTTTTAATGATGTCCAAATCGATATCTTAACAGATTTTCTTACCTGTTCAAAAGAGGGATGTGATGAGAAAGATGTCTAACTTTGGCAAGAAGCAGCCAAAAAGTTAAAGAATGATGAAGTGCATATGTGTGTGTGTGTGTGTGTGTGTGTGTGTGTGTGTTCAGGGTGGGGGTGGGGATTAAAATGCACAAAGAGAAACTGAATAGAAAGCATTGTGTGTCCATGGAAAGACTGTCAACACCAACCAGGAGAAAGTTTTCTAATAGTTAAGGTGGAAGTTATTTTAAAATACTGATCTTCCTTGACTTACATGGGGTTACAGCTAGATGAGCCCATCATAAGATGAAAATATCTAAAGTTGAAAATACCTTAAACAAAAAATACATTTAATATTCCTTCCTTCCAAACATCATCACTCATTCCAGCCTCCCTTAAGCATGCTCTGAACACTTACTTTAGCCTACCATTGGGCAAAACCATCTAACCATTGGGCTATTTCATGATAAAGTCTTGAATAACTCATATAATTTGTGAGATACTGAACTGAAAAATGAAAAATAGAATTGTTTTCTGGGTACTGAATCACTTTAAGTGTGTCAGTTGTTGACCCTCCTGATTAAGTGTCTAATTGGAAGCTGAGGTTTGCTGCCACTGCCCAGCATCACAGGGTGGTAGTTGTTTGGTTTGGTTGGTGGGATAATTTTTCAAAATTCCCCAAGTGCAAAATGCGGTGAAGTATACCTAGACCAGGTATCTCATAGAATCCATACCTAAGCCCTTGAACTTTGATGTCACTGCCTTGGCCCTCATGCCTGCCCAAAGAGAGTCTAAAGCCCTCTGCTGTATTTCAGTGGATTCCTGGGAACGTGACTTTACTTGATCAATTCTGATTCCTTCCGAACCAGTCATAAAGATCAGTTCATTCTCAATTGATGCTGACAATAAATGAATAGCATCACTCTGACTATACACTTCTGAGTGTAATGTGTTAATTTTACAAAGTTGGAAGAGGAGTTTTATTACAAGTAGTGTTAAAAATAAACATTAGATATCCACATTCTTAAAATGCCTACTGGATATCTTTTAACCAGGACATTGTCTTTGTCCTTCAACCACACTTCAGTACAAGACTTTTCTGTCCTCAAAGACTGTTTTGCTTATTTTTCCCTTTTTATTTTCTCAGAAGCAACATTTCTTCTTTCATGAGATGTGATTAAACTTTCTCCCATGTGCTTTAGCTTAGGGGTAAACAAAATGTGTTATATAAACTTTTACATACACTGGAGTAGTATTCAGCCTTAAAAAGGAATGAAATTCTGATACATGCTACATGGCTGAACCTTAAAAATATTATGCTAGTGAAATATATTGGTCCCCAAAGGACAAATACTATATAGCTCCACTAATATGAGGTACCTAGAGTAAGCAGTTCATTGGAGACAGAGAATAGAAGTGGGATAACAGGGATCTGTGAGGAGGGAGGAATAGAGAGTTATTATTTAACAGGCACAGAGTTCCTGTTGAAGGTGGTGGAAAAGTTCTGTGACTGGGTAATGGTAATGGTTGCCCAGCCTTGCTGGGGGGTAGCAGAGTATGTCACCCTAAAAAAGGCCACTTTACCATATTGATTTTTTTTTGAGCTCTAGGCACTTAATAAATAGCAAATGCAAGGAGACGCTTTCTTTGAATTTCCCTTATCTGTCTAAAGACAGATCTTTCAAAAGGATTTAAGTGTTAATCCCCTCTCTGGCAGTTTCACCAACCAGGAAACTTTGACTTTTATAACAGGAAAGGAGACTAGAGGTTGACATTACACTCAGATGAATTTTGTCACAAGCTATCATGCCTCCTGCTTGTTCTTTTAAGCACCCATTCATCTTTCCTAGAAATCTTTTGTGCTCCTCTAAAAAGTCTATATGTCCCCCAATCTGGCCCCCTCTTTTTCTATTGGGATAGTGTTTAAGGCTGCATTCTAAGCCACTTAAGTGAGTTACTAATTTTCCCTGGGTGTCTCCTGTGTGTGTGTGTATAATATGTTATATATATAATATTATACATATATGCATGAGGTATACATGTTAAAAAATTCTGTATGTTTTATCTAGGAGAAGGCAATGGCACCCCACTCCAGTACTCTTGCCTGGAGAATCCCATGGATGGAGGAGTCTGATTAGGCTGTGNGGGTGTCTCCTGTGTGTGTGTGTATAATATGTTATATATATAATATTATACATATATGCATGAGGTATACATGTTAAAAAATTCTGTATGTTTTATCTAGGAGAAGGCAATGGCACCCCACTCCAGTACTCTTGCCTGGAGAATCCCATGGATGGAGGAGTCTGGTTAGGCTGTGGTCCATGGGGTCGCTGAGAGTCGGACACGACTGAGCGACTTCCCTTTCACTTTTCACTTTCATGCATTGGAGAAGGAAAGGGCAACCCACTCCAGTGTTCTTGCCTAGAGAATCCCAGGGACGGGGGAGCCTGGTGGGCTGCCGTCTATGGGGTCGCACAGAGTCGGACACGACTGAAGTGACTTAGCAGCAGCAGCATGTTTTATCTTATTAATCTGTTTTGTATTACAGAAGTATCAGCCAAGAACTCAGAAGGGTAGAGGGAAATTATTTCATTGACTGAAAAGTTCACTTGGATTTTTCTGTAGCATCTTCTGGAAAAACCCAAACAAAACTTTTTGGCTAGTGCAATGTTTTTCTTTCTTTCCTGCTGCTGCTAAGTCACTTCAGTCGTGTCCAACTCTGTGCGACCCCATAGACGGCAGCCCACTAGGCTCCTGTCCCTGGGATTCTCCAGGCAAGAACACTGGAGTGGGTTGCCGTTTCCTTCTCCAGTGCATGAAAGTGAAAAGTTAAAGTGAAGTCGCTCAGTCGTGTCTGACCCCCAGCGACCCCATGGACTGCAGCCCACCAGGCTCCCCCATCCATGGGATTTTCCAAGCAAGAGTACTGGAGTGGGATGCCATTGCCTTCTCCTCTTTCTTTCCTACACTGTGAATATATTTAGTGTCACTGACCTGTACACTTAAAATGAGTTAAATGTTACATTTTATGTTATATGTATTTTACCACAATAAAAAAGTAATTATGAGTCAGGAAGTTAAAAATGCTGAAACTTACTGTTTAGCAAAAAAATGGAAATAATTCAATTAGGAAATAGACAAAGATTTAAAAAATATAATGCTCGAAACTGATGAAAGTGCACTCAGATAAACACTCTAACACACTGTTAATGGAATGTAAATGCACATTGCATTTCTGGAAGTAAATATGACAACATGTGTCATGAGAATTTAAGATTGTTAATTATTCATTCATAGATTCAGTTCAGTTCTGTTGCTCAGTTGTGTCCAACTGTGCAACTCTGTGGACTGCAGGATATCAGGTGTCCCTGTCCATCACCAACTCCCAGAGCATGCTCAGTCTCATGTCCGTCAAGTCAGGGATGCCATACAACCATCTCATCCTCTGTCATACCCTTCTCCTCCTGTCATCAGTCTTTCCCAGCATCAGAGTCTTTTCACATGAGTCAGTTCTTCGCATCAGGTGGCCAAAGTATTGGAGTTTCAGCTTCAACATCAGTCCTTTCAATCCATATTAAACACTGATTTCCTTTAGGATGGACTGGTTGGATCTCCTTGCAGTCCAAGGGACTCTCAAGAGTCTTCTCCAACACCACAGTTCAAAAGCATCAATTCTTTGGCCCTCAGCTTTCTTTATGGTCCAACTCTCATATCCATCCGTGGCTACTGAAAAAACCATAGCTTTGACTAGAAGAAATTTTGTCAGTAATGTCTGTGCTTTTTAATATGCTATCTAAGTTGGTCACAGCTTTTCTTCCAGGAGCAAGCATCTTTTAATTTCATGGCTGCAGTCACCATCTGCAGTGATTTTGGAGCCCAAGAAAATTAAGTCTGTCACTGTTTCCATTGTTTCCCCATCTGTTTGCCATGAAGTGATGGGACCAGATGCCATGATCTTCGTTTTTGAATGTTGAGTTTTAAGCCATCTTTTTTACTCTCCTCTTTCTCTTTCATCAAGAGGCTCTTTAGTTCTTCTTCGCTTTGGTGATTATATTTCAATCGATTCAATGATTATATTTCCCTTAAGAAAATAATTGATGTAAAAACAGCTATATTTGTATTAACTGCTCATTGAAGCTTTTTTTTGTTATTTATTGTGTTGTTGTTCATGTCCCACACAGAATAACTGGGTTTGATGTATCAGCATTTAAGGAAATGGATGTTTCGTGTTACTCAGATCTACTCCTGGAATGCACAATGAGTCTTGTTTATATGGTCAGAAAATAAAGTTGATTCCATTTGTTTTCTGCTATGGAAATATGGTATCTATTGGAAGATTCTAGTTTCCTCAAGGTTTACATGTATGGTATTAGAGATGTTCAGTGTTCTTTAACTTAATTTCTGTAACTATTTTATTTAGTAATGCTAGATAAAAATTAAGGAAGGAAAAGTTTTCATTAATGCATAAATGCCCAGGAAGACTTGCATAGACTGTTCAAATCTCTGAACTGTTCCTATTAAAATGTTCCCAAACTTTGAGTCTTTTTTAGAGCCATTGGTTTATAAAATCTGACCATCTATATCAAGTTCTGACCCTTTCATTAACTTTGTCTGGGTGGAGCTTAGAGCAACTCATTTGGATCACACAAAATAACCTTTCCATTCCTGTTTGATAGCCTTGCTTAGCAGATTCTTTTCAGCAAACACTTGATGATGTGGAGTTTAAAATTGAGAAGTTTAAAATTAGAATCAAAAGAAAAATTGAACAGAATTGTTTTTGTGGTCACAGTGAATAAGATCATACGTTATTTCAATACTCTTTTCAGTCGTTCCACAATGATATGGTGATTTGTGTCCATGAATCTGAGACTTAAATAATGCCCTGAAGCATTTACTGTAATTAATATTCTGTCATGTCATAGAACCCTTCCTTACATGATGTGTGTGTGTGTGCACGCGTGTGTGCACATGCGTGTGCTTAGTTGTGTCCGACTCTTTGTAACCACATGAACTTCTCTGTCCCCAGGCTTCTCTGTCCCCAGGCTTCTCTGTCCCTGGGATTTCCCAGAGAAGAACACTGGAGGGGGTTGCCATTTCCTTCTTCAGGGATTTTTCCTGACCCAGGGATTGAACCTTCATCTCTTGCTTTGGCAGATGGACTTTTTGCCACCTAGGAAGCCAGAATCCTTATTCAGTTCAGTTCAGTCGCTCAGTCATGTCCGACTCTTGGCGACCCCATGAATCGTAGCACGCCAGGCCTCCTTGTCCATCACCATCTCCCGGAGTTCACTCAGACTCATGTATATCAAGTCCGTGATGCCATCCAGCCATCTCATCCTCTGTCGTCCCCTTCTCCTGCCCCCAATCCTTCCCAGCATCAGAGTCTTTTCCAATGAGTCAACTCTTCACATGAGGTGACCAAAGTACTGGAGTTTCAGCTTTAGCATCATTCCTTCCGAAGAACACCCAGGGCTGATCTCCTTCAGAATGGACTGGTTGGATCTCCTTGCAATCCAAGGGACTCTCAAGAGTCTTCTCCAACACCACAGTTCAAAAGCATCAATTCTTCGGCGCTCAGCCTTCTTCACAGTCCAACTCTCACATCCGAATCCTTATTAGGATTTTATAAATCCGACCTTAATTTTCATTTATTTAACTGTTTTATGAAGATATCACTCATTAGGCTCATGAGAAGTTTGGGCATACCTACATTTCATAAATCATCAAGTTTCTTTCGGTAAGGGAAGCAAACACCTTTCAAATGTTGGATTTGTCTCTTCTCATGGTGTTGAAGTGGTAGGAAAATACTTAACAAAAACTTAGTTCAGCCAATTCTGCTAAAATAAAAGGAAGTTTGTTGAAGAATATTTTTTTATTCAAGTCGAGTGTTTGACCCAATCTCATAAGCAGTATAAAATACAGATTTAAAATTTATTTCCTAACTGTTCTGATAGTAACAGGCCCCTCGTAAAGTGTCTTTGCTCATTCCAGTATCAATACTATGACTTAGTGCATCAAGATTCTCAAAAGTGAACAACAATAGTCACTTTCTGACCTGGTAGAACTTATGCTGTTAGTTTAGAGAAAAAGAAATAAATAAGCAATCAAGTAAATATATAATAGTAGGTGGTGGTATTTACTACAAAGAAAAGTAAAATATATAAAGAGTAGAGCCAGTGGCTGGTAAAGGTTGCTATTCTTATGTTAGATGATCAGAAATATGCTTTTCATTAATGGTATTTACTGCTACTGATAGACATTTTGTTTCTGGTCTGGTTATCTAATGCTGTATAACAAACCATCCTAAAATTCGATGTCTTAAAATGATGACAGTGTTTATTTTGCAAATGAATCTGCAGTTCATGGAGCATTCTGTGGCATGGGTCCATTTTATGTCATCTGGGACAGCTCATAGATGGGGGCTGCGATCATACAAAGTTCACTTATATGTTCATGTACTGCATGCCTGAGCTGGGAAGACTCTGGAATAACCAGGGCTCCTAAGGCACCTCTCTCTGTCTTTTTGGGGTCTCTTTGCATGATATGGTCTCTTTATCACAGTGTCTTGAGAGCAATGGACCATCCCATGTATCAGCCAAGGATGGGATGTGACCATTCTAGGAAGTTTCAGAGCATCAGCTCTGCCAGCCTTGTCCACATAGTCACAGGGCTGTCCAGGTCAAGAAGAGAAAAATAAAGTAAGAAGGTTCTGGAAAGCAACATGCCAGGCAGAGATATTGGCGTGGCCATTTTTTTTAATGCCACCATGCTGCTGCTGCTGCTAAGTCACTTCAGTCATGTCCAACTCTGTGCGACCCCATAGACGGCAGCTATGGGGAGCTGCCAGGGTCCCCTGGCCTGCACCAGGCTCCCCCGTCCCTGGGATTCTCCAGGCAAGAACACTGGATGGGTTGCCATTTCCTTCTCCAATGCATGAAAGTGAAAAGTGAAAGTGAAGTCACTCAGTCGTGTCTGACTCAACGACCCCATGGACTGCAGCCTACCAGGCTCCTCCGTCCATGGGAGTTTCCAGGCAAGAGTACTGGAGTGGGATGCCATTGCCTTCTGCAATGCCACCATATCTCTCTTTTTATTTAATATGAAAAATTGGGAAGATGGTGTTAATTGAGCACAGAAGTCTAGATCTCTTAGCCAAGGTCAGAAGTGAAGCTGGTACAGCTATGAGGAGTCAGCCCTACCCCTAAATGTCTGGGCTACGTCATCTTCAAATAGAAATTGCTGCTCTTACACTTAACACTTTCATGATGCTGGCATTTTGTGAAATTCTTTTATAACACTTTGCTTTTAACTCTGCTTATGAGAGAAAATGATCAGGAGTAGATGTGTATATCCCTCACAGGGACTGTACGTACCTCTTAAGGGTTGTGATGACTCATAACCACTTAGCTCAGCTTGAAAAATATAACACACTGACACACCACCACTTTCACTGGTAAAAAATCTCTTCAACAAGAGGTTGTAAAAAGGGATGTAATAAGTAGTATCAGCCCAATACCAAAAAACTCAGAGTACAGATTCCACTCAGACTATGATTTCAGAAAAATGAGATGCTTTCCAGTCACCATTCATGTGAAATTCCAGTTCATTCAGGGGATGGCAGCAGCTCAGGGCACCCTCTGTATTCAGAAGCTGGGATCTGCTGAACTGTATTTGCCAGGACCCCCTTCCTTATTAAACTTTGTACCTGAAGCATAATCTCCTCTGGGTAGTTCCTACTCTTCTAACTCTCCGTTCTTTAAAAGTCCTCAATTTGACATCAGCTCCCACAGACAGCCTTTGCCAGAGGCCATCATGAGAAATAAATGTTTTACTGAAGATCACATGGGCACATGCATAGAAGGACTCATGCACTACCCTGTACACCGTAAAGGTATTGAAAATCTCATCCTCGGTTTTCTCATCTTTCGCTCCCCTTCTGCAATCACACACCTCCTTTAAAAATTTCCTCTATTCCCCAGAATATTTGAGATTTTGCTGTTTACCAACCCATTCACAGCCCAGTAAAACTGCAGGAGATGCCCGGCATTGAGTATCTACCATTGTTTGAGCAGGACCTTGGAGAGTTCCATTTACACTGACCCTGTCCAGGCTGGCCTCCTGTGTCCCCTAGTATAGTGGTTCTCAAGCCTCGTTGCACCTAGCATCCTCTGTGGTGCTGGGGATCCAACTCAGACAAGCTGAATCTAAAACTCGGGAGAGGTTCGCAAGCTTCAGGTGATTCTGAGCAAAGGAAGTCAAGAACTACCTTGGGTAGGGGGGGCTGTGTTTCTTTTTGGTGCTCCTGCCTCATCTTTCTCTTTTTCCTGTTACCTGGTTCCACCCCCAACCTGTTCCTTCACTGTTGTGATCGCTCCATCTCAGGAAGCAGCCAGAATAAATCCTCCGCTCACATCCTGACGTATAGATTTTGAGAAACATTTCTTTCAGTAGTGCTCCGGTGATTCCTACAGTTTATAGGACTAATACAATCCAAGCATGTTTCACATACAAAATTAGGAAAGCAATACAAAAAAGGAAAACAAGTAATTCAAACACATGGAGTTGTATCTTGTGTTCTGTTGCTTTTACAAAGAGAAACCGGCATGTGGGATTCAATGGATATATGCTATCTCTCAAATATTTGGGATATTTGCATATACGCATGTATTTTTATGTACTTGTGTTTATTTTCAAATACACAGTTGTTTCTTGCATCAAATAGGCCCAGAATATGCATACCTAACAACTTATGTGCTTAATGGGTTGTGATGATGCCTTCAGGTACTTGATGTAAAGCTTTCAGCACAACACTAGGGTCCATTGTGTAAGGTTGAATTTTTAACTAGATAATAATCAAGGTAGCTGACGATCAAGGTAAATATTATTTTCCTGCTATATTTTCCAAAATCAAAATTAATGCAAAAAACACCCCAAGTAATACGTCAAAATTGTAAATAAAGACAGGATCAGTCATGGTGGTATACTGGAGCCTGAAACAAATGAAAAACTAAAATGGAGCCCATCTTTATTTAAAATTTTACTATTTTCTTCCTCGTGGATTTCTTACATTTATTGTAATTTTTATTGAAGTATAGTTGTTTTACAATGTGTTAGTTTCAGATGTACAGCAAAGTGGTTCAGTATACACACACACACATATATATATATTTTTTCTTTTTAATATTCTTTTCCTTTATGGTTTCTCACCAGATATTAAATATAGTTCCCTGTGTTATATAGCTGGACCTTGTTGTTTATCCGTCCTATATATAATAGGACCAGCTTGCATCTGCCAGTCCCAAATTCTCTCACTCCATCTCCCCATACTTGGCAACCACAAGTCTGTGCTCTGTGAGTTTATTGTGAAGTTTTAAAGTGCTGCATTTTAAACCACTACTGTCTAGTTGTTTTGCCCCCTTTGATTTTGCAGTGGAGGCAGTAGCCTCACCCCTCTCACCCTTGTCCTAGCCCTAGGACTTGGTGATGCCCCAATAAATGTTGATGGATCGGTCATAACCAGTCACAATTTCCCTTGTCGTGCTCAATCTGAGATGTGCCAAGACCTTCAGCTTTCATAGCAAGTACCCCCCCAACCCCCAAATCAAACACAAGCTCCTCTTGCCTTTCTTGCCCTGCAGGGGCACTGAGCGCTCACCACATGACCCCAGGGTTTCCATTTTCCAGTTTAGAACTCAATGAGATTCACCCACATAATCTCCTTTACACACTTGGAGTCCCTCTTTAATTCTTGAAAAATGGTCCAAAGTTTCCCTCCACTTCTAGAAAATTCTGTCTACTTCCTTCCTTTCTAATTAAACTTGATTTTCATCAAACACCATAATATTTTAAGAAAGTACCATTTTGTCTAAATCATATTCTGGTGACAATATTCCTTGTGTTGTTGGTGAATATTCAGAGTACTTCATTTACAGTACAAAGAGCTTTGATGTCATGAGAAGAACACTGGTTTTGTGTTCCAAGTTCTGTATTCAAATCTTGACTCCCTACTCAGTGCTAATTGTGTGCCCTTAAGAAAGTTTCCTGAATCTATTGTATCTTCTATTTGAAGCCTTTTTTGTAAACTTAAGCTTGATACATTTGTATGCTTTACCATCAGTACTATTATTAGAAATTTAGTAAACATTCTTATGCTAGTTTTAGAATCCAGCCATCAATATTTAAATCAATGCTATGAATAAAATACATCTTCAGGTGCATAAAAATGATTTATGTGTTCTGGAAAATAAGTTTTAGCATGTAAAGATTTTCTTGTTTGTATATGATAAAAAAAAAAAAAGTGTAAAAAGATAGTTGATAACATACTGCATGATTGTAATGCATATGATACCATGTAATAGTTATTTCTTATGCTAGTTTTAGAATCCAGCCATCAATATTTAAATCAATGCTATGAATAAAATACATCTTCAGGTGCATAAAAATAATTTATGTGTTCTGGAAAATAAGTTTTAGCATGTAAAGATTTTCTTGTTTGTATATGATAAAAAAAAAAAAACAAGTGTAAAAAGATAGTTGATAACATACTGCATGATTGTAATGCATATGATACCATGTAATAGTTACTTCCTAAATACAACCTGTTCGGCCCTCACTCTAGTCTAGTGGTTGTCAAACTTTCATATGTATGCTGTTAAAATGCAGATTTCTGTGCCTCACTGCCAGATATCCTGGCTTGGAAGGACTGCGGTCATGTCTGAGTATTAATATTAATTTCTAGCAAGTTCCTTGATGCTGCTGAGTATGTACTAGGGGACTTTATTCAAATATTCAGCAGCACCATGATTCCATGATTCAAGGAACAACGTCTGAGAGACAAAGTACATGAAGAACTATGGATGGAGGTTCGTGACATTGTACAGGAGGTAGTGATCAAGACCATCCTCAAGAAAAAGAAATGCAAAAAGGCAAAATGCTTGACTGAAGAAGCCTTACAAATAGTTGAGATAAAAGAAGTTAAAGGCAAAGGAGAAAAGGAAAAATATACCCATTTGATTGCAGAGTTCCAAAGAATAGCAAGGAGAGATAAGAAAGCCTTCCTCAGTGATCAATGCAAAGAAATAGAATAAAACAATAGAAGGGGAAAATGAGATCTCTTCAAGAAAATTAGAGATACCAAGGGAACATTTCATGCAAAGATGGGCTCAATAAAGGACAGAAAATGGTAGGGACCTAACAGAAGCAGAAGATATTAAGAAGAGCTAGCAAGAATACACAGAAGAACTGTACAGAAAAGACCTTCATGACCCAGATAATCATGATGGTGCGATCACTCACCTAGAGCCAGATATCGTGGAACATGAAGTCAAATGGGCCTTAGGAAGCATCACTACAAACAAAGCTAGTGGAGGTGATGGAATTCCAGTTGAACTATTTTAAATCCTGAAAGATGATGATGTGAAAGTGCTGCACTCTCTATGCCAACAAATTTAGAAAACTCAGCAGTAGCCACAGGACTGGAAAAGGTCAGTCTTCATACCAATCCCAAAGAAAGGCAATGCCAAAAATTGTTCACACTAATGCACAATTGCGTTCATCTCACACACTAGCAAAGTAATGCTCAAAATTCTCCAAGTGAGGCTTCAACAGTATGTGAACCATGAACTTCCAGATGTTCAAGCTGGATTTAGAAAAGGCAAAGGAACCAGTGATCAAATTGCCAAAATCTGTTGGATCATCAAAAAAGCAAGAGAGTTCCAGAAAAACCTCTACCTCTGCTTTATTGATTATGCCAAAGCCTTTGACTGTGTGGATCACTGAAAACTGGAAAATCCTTCAAGAGATGAAACTATCAGACCACCCAGCTAGCCTCATGGGAAATCTGTGTGCAGGTCAAGAAGCAACAGTTAGAACTAGACATGAAAGAACAGACTGGTTCCAAATAGAGAAAGGAGTACATCGAGGCTGTATATTATCACCCTACTTATTTATTTGCAGAGTACATCATACAAAATGCTGGGCTGGATGAAATGCATGCTGGAACCAAGATTGCTGTGAGAAATATCAATAACATGAGATATGCAGGTGGCATCACCCTTACGGCAGAAAGCAAAGAACGAAAAAGCCTCTTGATGAAAGTGAATGAGGAGAGTGAAAAAGTTGGCTTAAAACTCAACATTCAGAAAGCTAAGATCATGGTATCCAGTCCCATCATTTCATGTCAAATTGATGTAGAAACAATGAAAACAGAGAGATACTTTATTTTTTGGGGCTCCAAAATCACTGCAGATGGTGATTGCAGCCATGAAATTAAAAGATGCTTGCTCCTGGAAGAAAAGCTGTGACCAACCTAGACAGCATATTGAAAAGCAGAGACATTACTTCACTGACAAAGGTCTGTCTAGTCAAAGTTATGATTTTCCCAGTAGTCATGTATAGATGTGAGAGTTGGACTCTAAAGAAATCTGAGTGCCAAAGAATTGATGCATCTGAACTGTGGTGTTGGAGAACACTCTTGAGAGTCACTTGGACAGCGAGGAGATCCAACCAGTCCATCCTAAAGGAGATCAGTCCTGAATATTCACTGGAAGGACTGATGCTGAGGCTGAAACTCCAATACTTTGGCCACCTGATGTGAAGAACTGACTCATTCGAAAAGACTGTGATGCTGGGAAAGATTGACGGCAGGAGGAGAAGGCGACAAGAAAGGATGAGATGGTTGGATAGCATCACCAATACGATGGAAATGAGTTTGAGTAAATTCTGGGAGTTGGTGATGAACAGGGAAGCCTGGCATGCTTCAGTCCATGCGGTCTCAAAGAGTCAGAGACGACAGCAACTGAACTGATTCAGCAGCACCATGATTTCACAGCCCAACGAGACTGCATTAGAGAGAGAAACAAAAAATAAAGCAGAATTGAAACCTGTTTTGTTACAACCACCACCACCACACCTGTCACAAAATATCTTCTTACAGTTTTGTGAGTTGTTATCTAGATTTTAATCAGATTAGTTTTTATGAATATGTATAAATAATTCTCACCCTCTCATAACTCCCTGAGCCCTGTTGCATCCTTTGAGATCATGAGAGCCAGTTGAGTACACAGCCTTTTTTTATTTCTACTGCAGATGCCAGGCTTTGATTCTGATTTCTGGTTCCAGAAACTTTATTGGCTTTCATGTTGGCCATTATCTCCTCACCCTGCCAACCTGCTCTTTAACTGGCCCAGCCTCAATCTGGGCAAAAAGCCCTGATAAAGCCAGGAAGCAGAGTTGATTGCTACCAAGAAAACCTCACCCTCTTTGTCCATTCCTGTAATCAGGTTGGAAGGAAAGAGCTGAAGGCTGCATCCTACTCAGGGAGGTAGAATATTCAAAGGTGCATTTGAAGCACAGTTCATTTGAAAGTGATTGAGGTGCTAGTCCCTACTCCTTGTGTTTCCTTGAATCTCAGTAATATTTGTCCAGCATTGCCCTCTAGTGCTTGTGGGCATGTTTCTAATGGTGCTTGACATCTTCTAATTAGGGTGTTTAGAATTAAGTTAAGTGCTTAGAAAGATGCCTCCCCATTGTTTCACAGCAAGCAGAGGAAAAAAAAATCAAGACTCAGACAGCATGAGAAATCTTATGAGTGCTTCTTAGTTGGCAAAGAACAAAAATATATAGACTTGTTGAGATATTCCACTTTCAGTCACTTTATCCATTACAACAGAGAAGAACTTGTGCGTACCCTTTGCTTGTCTGAGAAGAAAGTCTGTGTAGGACAGCAGGTGATTTGAAAGAAATAATTTAAGCCATACTTGTGTTTGTGTGTATCTGGCCTACAGTGTCTTTTGTTCTGCAAACTTGTCTTTGCCTGTATCGTCTAGACACAGGTTAAGATGAATTGCATCTCTGGCATGTGCTAAAAATCTCATTTAGGATCAGCTAAAAAATTTTCTGGATGAGTCTGGGCTGGGGGATGTTGTTATTCATCTCAGAAATGTCTCAACTTTCCCTTTCTACTTGGAAAACCAAAAATGACCATAATAAAAAAGGAAAATGAAACAAAGGAGTAAAAAAAAAAAAAAAAACCTAATAACCTTACCTGTTTCATTTTGAGCCTTCTTAGAACTGCAGACAGCTCCCTGCACAGCGTGACTGCCAAAGGTCACAGACAGGATCTGACATCCTCACGTGTTCCTATGACAAGAAAAGTGCCCTCCTCTGCATTCTGGGCTGAAAAGCCAAAGTCAAGTGTGCAACCTTCCTGATTTCCTGTGTTGTTCTTTTGGACACAGAGCTTTTGTGTTTCTAGTTGGATTAGAGGTGCAGCTGTGGCTTGTGTGTACTTTGAGAGCAAAGATGCAATGAGATTTTCCAAGCTGGTTGGGCCAGCAGTCAGTGCTACCTAGCAATTACAACACCAAGGACTAAACCAGATAATAGAAAGGGGTGATCATGTTCTGTCAATAGAATTCCTAAGCTATCAACCCTAATTAGTCAGCTTTTTAAGTTAATACACATCAACTGAAAAAATAAATTTGACTTGCCCTGATTGAGGGAGAAGGTGGGATGATTTGGGAGAATGGCATTGAAACATGTATACTATCATGTAAGAATGAAGCACCAGCCTATGTTCGATACAGGATACAGGATGCTCGGGGCTGGTACACGGGGATGATCCAGAGAGAGGAAATGGGGTGGGATGTGGGAAGGGGATTCAGGATTGGGGTCTCATATACACCCATGGTGGATTCATGTCAATGTATGGCAAAACCAATACGGTATTGTAAAGTAAAATAAAGTAAAAATTAAAAAAAAAAAATCAATAGGAAACAGCAAAACTGAAAGGATATGTACCAAATTATATTTTTAAGTGATGGAATGATTAGTAATAAGTACTTTCTCTTTATACTTTCCTTCATAATTTCAATTTTATACAGAACACATGTTTTTCAGTTTTATTGATATATTAAGTTATATAAAGCAAAATGTACTTAAGACAATTGAATATTTTAAAATAAATTTACTAATTTTCTACCATCATCTCTGCAGTCATTTTTAGAGCATTTCTCTCACTAAAATGTTGATATTTTAGGCGTATTTGGCCAGTGTTAGCAGTAAGTTTTGTATGTCTAAATTTCCTCTAGTATTTCAGCAGTTGTCGTGGTGTGCGCAGCATAGCGGCCAGCTGCTGTGTGTGTCTGTGCTTCCCTGGTGGCTCAGAGGGTAAAGCGTCTGCCCGCAAGGCGGGAGACCTGGGTTCGATCCCTGGGTCGGGAAGATCCCCTGGAGAAGGAAATGGCAACCCACTCCAGGATTCTTGCCTGGAGAATCCCATGGACGCAGGAGGCTGGTGGGCTACAGTCCACGGGATCACAAAGAGTCGGACACGACTGAGCAGCTTCACTTCACTCTCTCACTCCCCAAATAAGCCTCGTGTATATTTGTAGTTACTCCCAGTTCCCACTCCTAACTTCTGGGAACCAATGACTTACTTTCTGTCAATGTATATTTCCCTTTTAGGGTCAGTTCATATAAATGGAATCACACACTAAATGGTCCATCCTTAGGTCTGTCTGTTACTCAGCATAATGTTTTTAAGGTGTGTGTGTGTGTGTGTGTGTGTGTGTGTGTGTACATATCTCCATGTTGTAGTAGGAATCAGCACCTCTTTCAGTTGTGTGGCTGAATAATATCCCATTGTATAGACAACCCATATTTTGTGTATCAGTTCACCAGTTGATGATCATTTGGGTTGTTTCCATTTTCTTTCTGGCTGTTATGAATAATGCTGCCATGAACATATATTTTTATTTCTCTTGGATGGATAATTAGGAGTGGAGTTGCTAAGTCATACTGTAAATTTGTACTTAATATTATTAGAAACCACTCAACAGTTTTCTGCAGGGGTTTTACTGTGTTACATTTGTACCAGCAATGTAGGAATAATCCAATTTCTCTGCATCCTTAAGAGCATTAGGTGTTATCACTATTTTTTATTTTTATTTTTTAATATTTATTTTTAAATTTATGTTTGGCTGCACCGTGTCTTGGTTTTTCATCAAACTTCATTGCAACATGTGGAATCTTTAGTTGCAGCATGCAAACTCTTAGTTGTAGCATGCAGGATCTAGTTCTCTGACCATGGATCAGACCAGTACCCCTGCATTGAAACTGTCTTAGCCACTGGACTACCAGGGAAGTCCCATTATTTTTTAGCTCTTCAATTTATGTTTGTAGTGATATCTGCTTGTGGTTTTCATTTGCATTTTTGTAACGGCTAAATGATGTTGGATGTCTATCCTTGCCTTAAATCACTATTACATTTCCTCTGGTGAAGTGCTTATTCAAATATTTTACCCATTGATTAAAAATAAGCTTTTCATTTTGGAATAATTTATATTGACAAAGAAGATACTAAGGTGGAACAGAGAGTTCTTGTATACCTCTTAATACTTTATGTTAACATGGTATATTTGTTACAATTAAGAAACTGCCATTGATAAATTACTATTAACTGATGTATGAATTTTATATGCGTTTCATCAGTTTCCCCATTCATTTCCCCTATCTATTCAGTATTCAGCCTAGGATACCACACTGCATTAGTTGTCATGTTTCTCTTCTGGTTTTTGACAGTTTCAAAGACTTTTATTGGTTTTCATGACCTTGAAAGTTTTAGAGTGTTGGCCAGTTATCCTGTAGACTCTCTCCCAATCTGGGTTTGTCTCATGATTTTTCCCATAATTAGACTAGGGTTATGAGTTTGGTGATAGAATGTCATAGAGATGAAGTTTTACTTTTAAGCTGCTTTTTAAATCATTAATGAGCTATAAGTATTCTTTATATATGTACACACAAGTTCTTTATGAGATATATTATTTGCTGATGTTTTAAAAGGATATTTCAGTTATATAGTTAATATAACTAATTATATTTTTTATAGTTTTTCCAGTAGTCATGTACAGATGTGAGAGCTGGACATAAAGAAAGCTGAGCACCGAAGAATTGATGCTTTTGAACTGTGGTTTTGGAGAAGACTCTTGAGAGTCCCTTGGACAGCACAGAGATCTGACCAGTCCATCCTAAAGGAAATCAGTCCTGAATATTTATTTGAAGGCCTGATGTTGAAGTTGAAACTCCAATACTTTGGCCACCTGATGCAAAGAACTGACTCATTTGAAAAGACCTTGATGGTGGGAAAGACTGAAGGCAGGAGGAGAAGAAAACAACAGAGGATGAGATGGTTGGATGGCATCACTGACTCAATGGACATGAGTTTGGGTAAGTTCCAGGTGTTGGTAATGGACAGGGAAGTCTGGCATGCTGCAGTCCATGGGGTCACAAAGAGATGTACATGACTGAGCAACTGAACTGAAGTGAATTAATATAAATTCTATAAACCCAAAAAAAAGCAAATGCAGAGAACACATTTTGGTCAACTTAATAAAATGAAGTAGACTATGATGATAGGATGATTATTCATTCTATAGCCAATGTGGAATATAGCCATAACTAATACATATTATTCTTGAACCAACCTTTAGAAAATAATATGTATTGTCTCTTGGCAATTCAATCCAGCTAGATTTTCCAAGCAGCATTGAAACTGTCTTTCTTTCCTTGATTGAGTATGGATGAGGTTTAATTGCTTTTGGAAGCCATTTTATACCAAAATATATAATTTAATGTAGTGTGCCAAAAAAGCAAGGGAATTGGGAATTTTGGAAAGACCATAAGATCCCATGATCCACCTCTGAAATACTCCATCCACTAACTCACTCTTTCTCTACCCTTAAAATTGAATGCAAATACTCAAACTTACACTAGTTAAGTTTTCCATAAAATATGAGGCTGTGTGAGATGGTTTGTGCTGTAGAAAATGCTGCCTGAAAACAAAGAAAGCGTTGTGATATTTATTACCAAGTTCTATAGGTGTACCTACCCTGGGAGGTGAGGGGAAGAATGCTTGGAGCAGAATCTCTGGAGACAGGGACTTGACCCATTTTGTCAAACTCAGTATTCACACTAGTGAGTGGATGAACTGTGTTATCTGGACAGTAACAGGAAGGGTGGCGTCCTAGTGCTCTCAGTGGAAGTTCTTTTCTTCTCCAAACAGAATGGTCTGTTCTTCCCTCTATCTCCTCTTTTTCAGCCATCTTTCTTTTATCTCTTGTCTCCAAGTATACCTAAGATTGTTTTGCATCACAGTAAATGGCAACCCACTCCGGTATTCTTGCCTGGAGAATCCCATGGTCAGAGGAGTCTTGCAGGCTACAGTTCTTGGCGTTGCAAAATGTTGGGTACGGCTAAACAACCACTAAACAATAACAACAACAAAAGATTCCCATAATCCTCTTGGGAGAAATCATGTGTAGTGGGAGGGACAGAGAGGAGAGACAAGGGCAAGGAATGCCCTTGCTGTATGATTAAAAGATTTAGTAGTGACTGCGCAAGGTGAGTAAGAACAAATAGGAACATTTAAAAATAGCATTTTACTGCATTCTACTCTATGTGATTCTCTGATATCACAAATTCATGGAAACTGTTGCAGAATTACTCTCACACAACTTTATAGCTGTTTATCCTCCTTTTGAATGTTCCAATCATTTGTTACTTTTTATGTTATTATCACCAGCTAATGGAAATGTAAAAGTTAAACCCACTTAGAATATTATGACACTAAATGTCAAAAACACTTGTAATACATTTTCATTTTTCCATGTAGAGTCTCCCGTGTTATACAAGTAAACCAAATCAACTTGAAAAAGAGAAGATTAAAAATGTACCTGCTTTAAGGGGCCATGAGTATGACTTCCAAAAATCAGATTTCCAAAAATAAAAATAGAGAGATGGCTGTTCACTCTAAGACTGAGATAGTGAGTGACATGGTGATAATGATTTTTTTCCAAATATTGAGCACACAAGAATATTTAGACACTCACATTAAAACCTGAGTGACATGGTGATAATGATTTTTTCCAAGTATTGAGCACACAAGAATATTTAGACACTCACATTAAAACCTTATTCCTCTTTTCAGGAACAGTCCTGTTCTATAAGCCTAGAATCACCTCAATTGGAAGTATTTTATTTTAAGCATTCAACAAACAAAAAATGTATTGAGCTGACAATACCAGAATTGGCATTTGGGGATCTGATGCAACAAAGATAATCACTATGCCGTTCTTGCCCAGCAGTGGTTTATTACACTGACTAGGAAGAGAAGAAGAACCAATAAGGAGAGCTAACTAGTGATACAAGGGGAGGCTTAATAAGTGATGGCTTGCAAGGTATAGCCCAAAAAAGTACAGAATTAAATCCAAAAATCTCGGGTTGATGTTCTAGCCCTATTTTTAAAAATAAATTTATTGAGATGTAATCCACATGCTATACAATTTGCCTATTTAAATTGTAAAATTCAGTAATTTTCAGTATATTCACAGAATTGTGCAATGATAACCATAATCAATTGTGAATACTTTCATTGCCCTCCCCCACAAAAGCATCCCATACTCATTAGCAGTCACTCTGCATTTTCCTTCAACTATTTCCCCTCTCTTCTTAACCTAAAGCTACCCCTTAGGGTTTTATATTTGTAGATTTGCTTGTTCGGGACATTTCACATAAGTGGGTTCAGTTAATGTGTATTCTTTTATGTCTGGCTTCTATCACTTAGACGTTGTAGGCTGTATCCGAAATTTATTTCTCTTTATTGTGAATAATATCCCTGTATAAATATTCCATATTTTGCTTATCCATTCTCAGTTGGATATGGACATGTGGGTTGTTTCTCTAGTTATTGTTTTGTTCAGTCTCTCAATTGTGTCCAGCTCTTTGCGACCCCATTGTCTACAGCAGGCCAGGCCTCCCTGTTGATCACCAACTCCCGGAGCTTGCTCAAATTCATGTCCATCGAGTTGGTGATACCATCCAACCATCTTATCCACTGTTGTCTCCTTCTCTTTCTGCCTTCAGTCTTTCCCAGCATCAGAGTCTTTTCCAGTGTGTCAGCCTTTTGCATCAGGTGGCCAAAGTATTGGAGCTTCAGCTTCAGCATCAGTCCTTCCAATGAATATTCAGGACCAGTATCCTTTAGGATTGACTGGTTTGATCTCCTGGCAGTCCAAAGGACTCTCAAGAGTCTTCTCGAGCACCACATTTCAAAAGCATCAAAAGTTCTCTGGCTCTCAGCCTTCTTTATGGTACAACTCTCACATCCATACATGACTAATGGAAAAACCATAGCTTTGACTAGATGGACCGTTGTTGGCAAAGTGATGTCTCTCCTTTTTAATACACTGTCTGGGTTTGTCGTAGCTTTTCTTCCAAGCAGCAAGTATCTTTTAATTTCATGGCTGCAGTCGCCATCCACAGTGATTTTGGAGCCCAAGAAAATAAAATGTCACTGTTTCCATTGTTTCTGCATCTATTTGCCATAAAGTGATGGGACCGAATGCCATGATCTTCGTTTTTTGAATGTTGAGTTTTAACCAGCTTTTTCACCCTCCTCTTTCTCGTTCATCAAGAGGCTCTTTAGTTTCTCTTTGCTTTCTGCCATTTGATTGATATCATCTGCATATCTGAGGTTACTGATATTTCCCCCAGAGATCTTCCTTCTGCCTTGTGCTTCATCCAGCCCGGCATTTTGCATTATGCACTCTGCATATAAGTTAAATAAGCAGGGTGACAATATACAGCCTTGACATACTCCTATCCCAATTTTGAACCAGTTCATTGTTTCTTGTCTGGTTCTAACTGTTGCTTGTTGACCTGCATACAGGTTTCTCAGGAGGCAGGTAAGGAGGTCTGGTATTCCTATCTCTTGATGAGTTTTCCACAGTTTGTTGTGATCCACACAGTCAAAGGGTTTAACGTAGTCAGTGAAGCAGATATTGTTGTTTTCTGAAATCCCCTTCCTTTTTCTTTGATCCATCGGGTATTGGCAATTTGATCTCTGGTTCCTCTGCCTTTTCTAAGTCCAGCTTGAAAATCTGGAAGTTCATGGTTCATGTACTGTTGAAGCCTACCTTCATGTTTCTATAAGATTATATTTATCTACTGTGTGAGCCTGGGCAAATATCATAGTAATTAAGACCTAGGTTCTATATTCAGCTGCCAGACTTCAAGATGCAATGCTGCTACTAAGTGTCTTTTCCAGGGAATGTTTCTTGAACCCCCATGCCTCAGTTTTCTTACCTATGAAATGGGGACAATTGTAGTAGTATATTATAGAATTATTGAAGAATTTCACAAGCTAATACACAGAAAACCTATTACAGATTTTGGTCCATGGTTCAGTCTCAATAAGCAGTGGCTTTGGTGTAGTCCTCTTAATATTATGATGCTTTCTTATTTTCTTATCTCTTCATCTTAAAACTTATAATTCTTCTTCAGCAAGTTGTTTCGAGATTAAATAAGTGAAGATATTTTAAAGCCTTTGACTCAATATGTGGCCCGTAATAGATATTCAGTCCATGGGATTTAGAGGGAGAATATGTCATTGTGTTCTGGGAAGTCAAGATGTGAAACTCAAATTTGAGGAGTGAATCTTGGGTTGTATTCTTATGTGCAGAGGGAAGGTGATGTGAAGACCCAAGAAGAAGATGGCTTCTCGGTAGAGATCAAATGTCTCAATGATTAAAACAATTGTCAGAGTCGCAAATTTAGTTTTACCTTCTTTCCCAAGTTCTAATGGTGATCTTACACACAGTACAATGACCAAGAGACAAGGAGCAGAGCAGGAAGTAGAGATGAGTCAAGCAGGATTGGGCTAGCCAGTCACTGAAAGAAAGGAAGAAGGCACATTCAGACATTCTAAAGCCCCACAACACCAAAGCAACCACAAGAATGTCAGGATCTCACTTTGTTGAGAACTTAGTTAATTTCAGAGCTAAGCAAGTTTTCTGTGGCGCTTGCCCTGCCTCACCCAAAAAGATCAGAGCAGTTTAACAGCAGAAGGAACTGGATGACTAGATTCCAATCCAGATGATGTTTCAAAATAAATGCAAGATCCTGTATCTTACATCATTTTCTACTTTGTAAAAGCACAGAGTTGAAGAAGAGAATTTAAAAGGTCCTTTTTGACTCTAAGAAATTAAACTATTGATTTATTTTTCCATCCACATCCAGTGTCTGAAAGACTTTTGCAAGTAGAGTGCCAGTGTGCAGATGTGGTGGCCACTAGGACCCATTAAGGGAGTGGGAAGAAAAGATAATGGAAGGAAAGGCCAAGGGTTTTTAGGCAAGGTATCTCAGGAATTAAGCCTGATTTCTTGCATAAAATGGTGCGGTACTACCTACCCTCTCTCTCTGTTGAGTGGTTAGTCAGTTATTAGTACTCTGACTTATTTGATATCATGAGCCACTAAATGAAAGGTCCAGATCAAGCTACCTCTTCCAGCCCACTTTCTTATCCTTTTCCTAATAGTTTAATGAGATGGAAAAGAAACATTTAAGTGTTATGCAAAAACATGTGTTGATTTGTCATAAATTGAATGATGTGATATATTATTATAAGTTGCATTTTTTAAATCATTCTCGAATTTTCAGGATGAATCACATTTAGCCAAAGAAGTAATTCTTTTACTTTTAACATGCCATTAATTTTATTAGTTACTGTGTTTATTTAGGTTACCCATATTGTATCAATATGCAAAGATGAAATTAATCTATAACTTTTTTCTTTGTTTTTTTTTTTCTTTTTTTCTTTTTTTGGTTGTTATGGGGTGGTTCAAAGGATGAGTTAATTCCCACAAAGATGCCCAAATTTCAAAACCTATGAGTATGTCATTTTTCAGGGTAGAAGACAGTTTGCATATGTACTTGAGGTTATTTGGCTTGAGATGGAGAGATTATTCTGGATTGTTTGTGTGAGTCATATCTAATGGCAGACATCCTTAAAAGTAGAGAAATTTCCTTAATTGATTTCAAAAAGGAGCGATGGACTAAAAGAGGGGAGAGATTTGAAGTATGAGAGAAACTTGATCTAGTTTCCAGATTTGCATATAGAGGAACAGATCCACAAGCAAAGGGGTGCAGGCAGCTTCTAGAAGCTGAGAACAGCCCTCAGTTTATAGCCAGCGAGGGAACAGGGAGCACTGGGACAAAGAACTGATTCTGCCAACTCCAAGGGAGCAAGGGAACAAATTGCTTTCTAAAACCTCCAGAAAGGAACAAAGCCCTGCCAGCATCTTGATTTTGGTCTCATAAGACCCATGTCAGACTTCTGAGCTTTAAAACTGTGAGATAATAAATGTATGTTGTTGTAAGCCACTTGATAATAACTCAGTTTTGAGAGCCCATGGCAGGTAAAACATACTAAATCTAGCAGAGGATTTGAATAATATCATTAATGAATTAGAACTAAACATATTCTAAGAAAATGATCTTTGTTATATTCGAAACATATTGGGTGTTATAAAAAGAATTTGGAGTTGTATCTTCTTTTGTCATTTTCTGAAACAGTTTAAGAAATGAAAGATTTAGGTTATGTGAAAATGCTTAAAAAGATGTTAGTACATTGTGTCGGGTTCTTTGAAATGAGCTCCTAGTGTTTGCAGATTTATTTCTGTCTTTTCTATATCAGGATCCATATTGTTAGCTCATATTTACAAAGATTAACTTCATTCAGGTTTTCAAATGTGCTTTGCTAGAGTTTTGAAAAATTGCTCCTATTATTAATCTTTATATGTGATCATCTCCATGTTTTCTAATCGTCCTTTTTTATTCCTGATGAGTGTAACTGGAAATTGATTATTTTATTTGTGTGTGAAAATAATAAGCCACTGATGTTTTAATCACTTTATTTTATTGCTTTTTTATTTCATTAGTTTCTGCATTCATCTCTA
>SJYT01052386.1:0-27027 GCA_006410635.1 Cephalophus harveyi | reverse complement strand
CCTTTATATTTCTTGAGTTAAATATTTAATTCACTTATTTTTATATTTCCTTTCATATTTACATGTTTCATGCTAAAATTTTTCTTCCGAATACAGCATAAATCATATGTTTGATATATTTTTACTATGATTCTTTAGACTTACTGTTTTCAGCTTTATAGTCTTTAGTTTAAGAGTTGGATAAAGGAAGGTTCTTTTGAAATCCAAAGACTAATTTTTTCTTTCTTGATTTACTTTTCTGCTACTATTTTCCTTCTTACTTCTACATTTATTATATTTTTGTCAAAGAATGTGATTTTTATGATTTTTGCCTTCTAGAATTTGAGATTTTTTGGTCGTCAAGTTTATAGGCATTAAATGAAGATGTGTGCTCTGTCAAGATGGTATACATATAAATACAAAATATATTTCAGTTAGTTCATATTAAAATATTAACATATTAAGCATATGTTACTTAGTTCAAATTTTTTGATGATGCTAAATAAAATCCTCTGAAAATTATGCCGTGCTTACTATGTTTTATCTGTCAAAGGATCGCTGAGTTAGTAGTCTTGTTTTTTCCTCCCATTTCTTTCACTGTATACTTTGATTTCTTTAATTGCTTTGTATGATTCCAAAATCATGACCTGCCCCCCAAAAAGATAAGTTTGACTTTATCAAAATTAAAACCTTTTGCATTTTAAAAGTATACCATCAAAAAACTGAAAAATAACCCACTGAATGGGAGAAAATATTTGCAAATCAAATTTCTCAGTCTTCTTCTTTAGAATAAAATTTCAAGATTTTCAGAAGTCCTTTTATAGCATTCAGGAGTAGTTTTCTAACCTTATTGCCTTAAATTGTTCTGTTTTTGTAGGAAATATTCCCCCGGCAAGCTTCTAGGTTCATTTCTCTCTTCTCTTGTGCTCACCACATGTCATGGTTTAGACAAGGCTTCTCCATGGATCTCTGTGACCTTGCGCCTCTGTTGCTGGTGGCTTTGATGTGGAGTCTCTATAGTTTGATTCGTTCACACACCTATCTTCATTGAGAAATCAAGGAAACCCCCTAATTGGAAAAGGAAGTCCTCTTTCATGTTTAAACAAAGATAATAAAGATAACAAAGATAATACATAACAGAGAAAGAGACACATCCTATGGGAAAAAAGACAAGGAAGTATAATGAAATCAGCTCAAAACACAGAATATCAAGCCTATCTGTTGGCTGAGAAAAGGTATTTCATATTTATTCAGGAAGAACTATATAATGCAAAGCAAAGAAACTTAATGAGAAATTCACACATTCATATATGAGACTTGCAGCTATGTTAAAGAGTCATGTATTTTCTTTTTTTAATTTAATTTATTTATTTTAATTGGAGGCTAATTACTTTACAATATTGTAGTGGTTTTGTCATACATCAACATGAATCCACCACGGGTGCACACATGTTCCCCATCGTGAACTTCCCTCCCACTTTCCTCCCCATACCATCCCTCAGGGTCAACCCAGTGAACCAACCCCAAGCATCCTGTATCCTGCGTTGAACCTAGACTGGCGATTCATTTCTTATATGATATTATACATATTTCAGTGCCATTCTCCCAAATCATCCCACCCTCTCCCTCTCCCACAGAGTCCAAAAGACTGTTCTATACATCTGTGTCTCTTTTGCTGTCTTGCATGCAGGGTTATCGTTACCATCTTTCTAAATTATATACATATGCTTTAGTATACTATATTGGTGTTTTTCTTTCTGGCTTACTTCACTCTGTATAATAGGTTCCAGTTTCATCCATCTCATTAGAACTGATTCAAATGAATTCTTTTTGATGGCTGAGTAATACTCCATTGTGTATATGTACCACAGCTTTCTTATCCATTCATCTGCTGATGGACATCTAGGTTGTTTCCATGTCCTGGCTATTATAAACAGTGCTGCAATGAACATTGGGGTACATGTGTCTCTTTCAATTCTGGTTTCCTCAGTGTGTATGCCCAGCAGTGGGATTGCTGGGTCATAAGGCAGTTCTATTTCCAGTTTTTTAAGGAATCTCCACACTGTTCTCCATAGTGGCTGTACTAGTTTGCATTCCCACCAACAGTGTAAGAGGGTTCCCTTTTCTCCACACCCTCTCCAGCATTTATTGCTTGTAGACTTTTGTATAGCAGCCATTCTGACTGGCGTGAAATGGTATCTCATTGTGGTCTTTATTTGCATTTCTCTGATAATGAGTGATGTTGAGCATCTTTTCATGTGTTTGTTAGCCATCTGTATGTCTTCTTTGGAGAAATGTCTATTTAGTTCTTTGGCCCATTTTTTGATTGGGTCATTTATTTTTCTGGAATTGAGCTGCAGAAGTTGCTTGTATATTTTTGAGATTAGTTGTTTGTCAGTTGCTTCATTTGTTATTATTTTCTCCCATTTCAAAGGCTGTCTTTTCACCTTGCTTATAGTTTCCTTTGTTGTGCAGAAGCTTTTAATTTTAATTAGGTCCCATTTGTTTATTTTTGCTTTTATTTCCAGTATTTTGGGAGGTGGGTCATAGAGGATCCTGCTGTGATTTATGTCAGAGAGTGTTTTGCCTATGCTCTCCTCTAGGAGTTTTATAGTTTCTGGTCTTACGTTTAGATCTTTAATCCATTTTGAGTTTATTTTTGTGTATGGTGCTAGAAAGTGTTCTAGTTTCATTCTTTTACAAGTGGTTGCCCAGTTTTCCCAGCACCACTTGTTAAAGAGATTGTCTTTTCTCCATCGTATATTCTTGCCTCCTTTGTCAAAGATAGGGTGTCCATAGGTGTGTGGATTTATCTCTGGGTTTTCTATTTTGTTCCATTGATCTATATTTCTGTCTTTGTGCCAGTACCATACTGTCTTGATGACTGTGGCTTTGTAATAGAGCCTGGAGTCAGGCAGGTTGATTCCTCCAGTTCCATTCTTCTTTCTCAAGATTGCTTTGGCTATTTGAGGTTTTTTGCATTTCCATACAAATTGTGAAATTATTTGTTCTAGCTCTGTGAAAAATACCGTTGGTAGCTTTGATTACAGACTCTTCTTGGAGTTCTCTTTGCCCCAGAATTTAATATTTTAATTAGAGTCTTAACTTGTAAGCTGTGAAGTTGTTAAATAGGGACTGCAACTGATCCAAAAGAAACGTCTTTCTGGAGGGTAAACTGAGTTTTCAAAAATACATGTAAAAAAGGATTCTACCAAACTAAATTCCTGTAATTCCTATGTGTCTTATGTATTTGGAAACTGAATGTTGCCAACCCCAAATCTGCGTTGTTGGTCAGCTCCAGTTACGGGTTATTTCAATTTTAATCTTTGGTAGAAGAATATATCATCTACTAAATCAGCTTTGTAAAATATCTAGAAAAGTTGATATAGGCATAAATATTTGTATACTTTTAGAGGAATGTTTAAGAGACTTAAATAATACTTTCTGTTAAATGTTCTTGAGGGCGCTCCAAGAAAAGGCTAGAAAGAGTAATAGCTATAGTCAACAGCTGCAGGAAAAAAACACTCATAAATGAGATTTCCTATAAAATATAAATTATCTCCTGAGGAAAAAGTTAGATAAAGGCAGATTATTTTAACAGAAATAGAATGAAAGCATAGTGGGGATTTCGGCTGTTACCGAGAGAAGTGATGACAGAAGCAGGAAGCGTGCAAGAAACGGGGATGCCCACGGTCGGGTAGTGAACTAGCTACGCTGAAGTCGGTGGCTCAGTCTCAAGCTGAGGGAAGAATACCAGAAGTGATTGTTTTCATCCCCACTTTTCCTGAACTTCTCTTCCACTTGAGGAGAGTTAACAAGCTGAGGGCACTGGAGTAAATCAGCAAAGCAACAGGGCCAAACTCACTGCCATTCCAGCAGAAAGGGAAGAGGCCCTCAGTGCTAACATCTGGGTTCCTGGCTTTTGCCGGAGCAGTCAGCCAGCTCTGAACTGGATTCTTCTTTGCTTTGGTCACTGTCCTCGGGGTCCTAAGAAGACTGGCCTGTGCTCCAAAGCCATTGTTCTTTAAACAAAGTTGTGAACCGCTAACAGTTTTGTTTAAAAGTTTATAAAATGGTAACCACATTGCTACATCTTTCTGGAATATCTCAAACAAAATGTGGTTCAAATTTCTTGTTAAAAAAAAAAAAAAAAGAAGTCCAGAGTTCCCAAACAAACAAAGACAGCCGATATAGTTAACAGGCTTTGTGTGACCACAGCTCTGTCGTTTTGTCTTCTGTTTCTTGCTTTGGGCAGAGGTCAGGGTGGCCATGCAGCGAAGGAGCCTCTGACTAGTCCCACAGCTCAGGAGCTGCCTGAGCAAGCTTCTGCGGCCCCCCTCCCCTGCCCCTCGGCAGGACTGGTGGGAGGGGTAGGCAGAGAGGCTACCTTACCTGGAGCCTGCTCCCTCCTACCTAGACACATACACACAGCAGTTACTCCATTTTGGGCAAGCGAGAAGCCAGCTCCATGTGGAGGATCACAAGGATCCCCAACTTGGTGACTTGGCCTCTGTGCCTATAAGCAAATACGAGGCACAAATGGACACCTCTACTAATTGAAAACCACTGCATTGATGCAGCTGATTAAACAAATGATGGAAATCTTGGCAGGGACCTGCTTATGGCTTTTATTAATAGACACTGATCTTTATATAAAGATCACTGATAATGCCTCAAACACACAGGGTACAAAGATTCTTTTCTTTAGGGTAGATGAGACAGATCCATCTTAGTGCAACAATCTATTATTTGGACAAACATGCTTACCCCAAAGCCAGCCACCCAAATCCAAGCAGCCACTGGATATGACCTCCCTAGAGCTTCTTGTACAACCCATGCTGCAGGCAACGTGCATCTCCCCATCCCAGCTTCAGTCCTTCATTGACCATCCCTCCTTTCTGCTTGACATTCAGGATGATTGTGGTTACTTGCCCAAGAGATGCTTCAACTTTCCAAGAAAGGCCAGATTCAAGATTTGAGGGGGAAAAAACCCCTAAAGACTCTAGCTCTTTAGTTTCACAGAGGGACGCGTGCTCAGAGTAGATTCTGCAAACATTAAAATGGCTGTCCTGTCACTGATTTGGTTTCCTGTCAATGTCTGTGTAGCAGTTCCTGAAGGAACAACAGCAGCCTTCAGCAGAGAGCTGCTCTGCCTAGGACTCGGGGTTCCATGTGTATCCTTCTGGCTGGCTCTCCCCGTTCCCTCTGCTCTTGCCATTCTGAGCTTCTGCCATCTCCCTGGGCTAAGTGGGTCCCTCTTAAAGGGCCACTCACTCTGTTCATACAGTAAGATCTCCCTGGGCTAAGTGGGTCCCTCTTAAAGGGCCACTCACTCTGTTCATACAGTAAGATCTCCCAGTTGTTTTTGGGAGACTCTGAGCCTGAGATCACCAAGTACACAGGAATATACAAAGGTCGGGGAAGGTATTTACAACACACATAGATCTCTGCACGCTGGTTGGTTGGTTGGCTCCATTTTTACAGCACTTAGCATCCCAAGCTGCAATCACACACATTTTCCTCCTCTCCTGGCACCTGTGCTGCTGTGAGCAGAAGGCATTACATTGCTTTTTCCTTTGAAACCACCCTTGCCAATCTGCTCTGCCCTAACGGAGCTTGGACGTAGATGGAAAGGCTATTTTTGATGAGAGGGCTTAGCAACATTCCCTAAACAGAAAGTATCTCTCCTACACACTCAAAGCATTATGCTGCTGCTAAGTCGCTTCAGTCGTGTCCGACTCTGTGCGACCCCTTAGACGGCAGCCCACCAGGCTCCCCCGTCCCTGGGATTCTCCAGGCAAGAACACTGGAGTGAGTTGCCATTTCCTTCTCTAGAACACTTTTTATCTACTTTAGTCCCTGATCCTGGAGAAAGGAGAAAGTTGACTTTGTAAGGTGTCATCTTTGTTGGCCAAGTAAAGAGTTTAGTAAAGAAATTGAGAGGAATCACAGTGTCCTTGGGTTCGTTCTTTCAGTCGAACACCGAAGAGCTACTGAATACAAAGCGCTGCAGATGGTGCAGAATGGAAAGCGCACTATCTGTCGCCGAAGAATCACCAGTTCAGTAGAAGCAGAAAAAACAAAAACTACAAAAGTGTGTGGAAGGTGAAACATGTCACAACAGAGGTGGAGATAATGTGACAGCATGATTCAAGGGAAAAAGAGAATCTTCCACCTGTAAAGAAGCAGAAATCACGTTTACAACAAGGACCCAACTTCTGCAAGCAGCCTATGCCTAGCACAGGCTTTTAAGGCTATTTCCACTTCTGTTTCCTTATTATCCCCTTTCTGAGGGCATTTCTTCATGTTCTCACTGCCCCAACCCCTCCTGTGATGAACGGGATCAGACGGCACATGTGTTACTTTGAAGGGCATGTTTATTTTTACCTCAGTCAAGAATTCCAGCAGGAAGACCTTAACTGAAAGCAAGGTTGTGAGAGTCATAACTTCTTCAGTTACTTACTTGTCCTTTTCTCGTGTTCTTTGTGTCTCCTAACCTGATCTCTCTCACCTGAGGCCGCTCTTACCTGGCTGCAGAGCTAGACTGCCACCACTCCCCTTAGGTATCAAAACCTGCTTCCAGAAAAGTCTCCGGTCCTGGCCTGTGCCCATAAATGTCAATGTATAATACTACACATGGGATTGCTGTTTCAGCTGTAGCATTAACTGTCCCCTAGTAACGGAAAGTAGGACGTTAGCTGTGCCAGGATGCTGAGGAAGGAAAAAAAATACTTTCTTCCCCAGACTCTGTTAAAAAGCCGTCTTGGACAGTAACTACTAACTGCCACCTGGGAGAGGCTGATACATGTGTTTGCTTTTCACCATAGTCTAATGAAAATTCCAGCTTGCATCACACAGCTCCAGAGGTCCCCAAGCACAAAGTGGCCAAGGCGCCTCAATATCTGATAGGCTGCCACCCTTCATGCAAGTGAGAGGTCATCTCACACATCCTTCTCTGCTCTCTACTGTCTGGGCTGAAAGACTGATCACTGACACTTAGGAAGCTAAGCCTCTTTGACCAGCCCGCCAGGAGTGAAAGAGCCAGGAGAAGTTGACCTTTGTTACTATCTGCCCTGGGAGAATTTTCTTCAAAAGACATTACAATACCTTGACAGCAGTGCTCCCCCGGGACCTGCAGCAAGGCAATCACTAGCCTCACCAGGCCTCATCTCTGCTAAAGGTCTCAGTGGCTCTCATCCTCACAGCCCTGGCATTTCCAGCCACCAGCAAAAATGCAAGCATCACTAGGGAGTAGTCCTCTATTGTATCTTCATTCCCATGTGACTCTGCTTCCTCCCTCGGGTTCTTCCCTTCTTTAATTTCCCCCCAAATCCCTTGCATGGTGCTCTCTGAACATCTCTGAAGACACGTGAAATGGTGCAAAAGCTCAGCTTTGCAGTCAGACAGATCTGGGTTTAGAGGTTCTAATGTGGACTTGCTGTGTGACCTTAAATGATGCATGTGACCTCTTTGGACCTTATGCCCTTATTTGTAAAATCCAGATGACAGGAATTAGTTTGTAGCATCCTGTGAAGACTAACTGTACCAAACAACCAGACACAGTACCTGGTACATCTGAGGTGCGCAATAAACAACAGTTATTGCTATTACTGGAAGCCCTACATGCTCAAGGGCTTCCCAGGGGGCTCAGTGGGTAAAGAATCTGCCTGCAATGCAGGAGACACAGGAGATTAGGTTTGATTCCTGGGTCAGGAAGAGCGCTTGGAGGAGGGCATGACAACCCACTCCAATACTCTTGGAGAAACCCATGGACAGAGCAGCCTGGCAGGCTACAGTCCATGGGGTCACAAACAGTTGGACACGACTGAAGCGACTGAGCATACACATGCACGCCACATGCTTACCCTTCTTACATACTCGTCTTCCCTCCTCCTGTTCCACTTGTTGTCCAGCTCTTCTCCCAGGACTTATACTCTTTCAGCCCCTCAAGAGAAGACTGGTCATACTCCCACAGCCCAAGCCCTAAGCCTGGGGCAGTACCATTCTCCAGGCTTCACAGTGATGCTTCCTCGCCATTCCTTGCCATCTTCACATCACTGGCCACCAGCTTCGAGGTTCATGTCATCTGCCCTTACACGCTTGTCCAATTCCCAGATCTGCCATCTATTGACTTTTCTTCATCATTCCACCTATTTAATAAGGACTGGCAACTGGATCAAGCTTTTTTCCTTAATTCCCTCCATGTTGAGGGTAGTCTCAACTTGAACATAGATGATCTTTACAATAATGTGTCTTCAGTGTTTCTCAACTCCAAAAGCACACTGCACCTCAGTAATTCAGTTCCACTGCTACCCCTGGAATGTTCTGCCTCCGCACTCCTGTGATGTTTCACTGTACTTACGTGCTTCCCGTGTGTCTTTCCTTGGTGAACTGTTACACAGTAGGTGTCTGTACACAGCAGGTGTTTAATAAATATTTATGGAATGAATAACATGGTACATCAGTATAGTTTTTTAGAGCTTATATGCTTCTCTGTCCATTATCTTATTTGATCATCACTTTAGGAAGGCAGAGACATGGTCACAATTCCCCTGTATAAATATGGAAATAAGGCTCAGAAAAACTAACGACTTACTCAAGGTTACCTGGTTAGACCACAACAAATACCTATTTATTATAGCCCATAGATGGCAGCTGGGGCTTTTCCTGACATCCTAGCAATGAAAACAGTCCTGTTCTTCCCTGCCTTCCTTACCCCTGTGTACTTATTTCCTTTGAAAACTTAAGAGAAAATTTGGAAACACGATAGCTTGTTCATCTTAGGTACATACAAACAGTTCTGAGGAATATGTCTCTCTGTGCTCCCAAGGGTCTCCTGCCATCAGACTGTACATTAAACTCTCAGGATCTTCTTTAAAGAATTATGCAATGTTATATTTCATTGCCCCAGTGTGAACACTAACATCATAAATGTTCAGTCTATTACTAACATTATGCAGATTTCAAAACTGGAAAATGCAGAAACCCAAACTTGTGTTCTCTGATTAATTCAATCCTGGATTTAAGCTCCCCGATAAAGCCCACAAAATGACAACTCAAAACTCCTCTGGTTACCAATGAAAGATGATCATTGGCAGAGATATGAAAACTCTCTTTTAATATATAAAGATGAGTTCTGCAATTGGCAAAGCAAAAACAGCTTCCTGAATCACTCTGCACCACATCCCACACACACAGCTGAATCCAATAAGTTCTTAACTGGAATTTGATTTACAATCCCAAACTACAAAGTATCTAGTTTCAGGCAGTGAATGAAAAATCTTTCTTATCTGGGCCATTTGCTATCTTTAAAGCATTTTCCTAGTTTAAGGAAGCCATTTTAAAAAAGGGATTACAGCTAATGGGTTCTTTTCATGGTAAGATTCCACTCCTGTATATGGCAATGATTTTTGTGAAATTCAACATTCTTCAGGAAGGTACTGTGCTAGACACTGAGATGTAAACAAAGTATGTAAAGTACTTGTTCCCTGAAAACCACAAAATGCTGATGAAAGACATCAAAGATCTAAATAAACAGAGACACATACTATGTTCATAGATTGGGATACTCAATACAGCAAATATTTTATTGTTGTTGTTTAGTCGCTCAGCCAACTCCTTTCTGATCCCATGGACTGCAGCCCACCGGGCTCCTCTGTGCATGGGATTCTCCAGGCAAGAATACTGGAGTGGGTTGCTATTTCCTACTCTAGGGGATCTTCCCGACCCAGGGATCCAACTGGCATCTCCAGTATTGCAGGTGGATTCTTTAGTGCTGAGTCAAAGGGGAAGCTCTGCAAATATTTTGATTTGCCCACGATTGATTAACAGGTTTAATGCAATTCCAACCAAGATTTCAACACACTTTTTTTTTTCTGTCAATATAGACAAGATAATTCTAAAATTTCCATGAGGAGGTAAAGAAACTAGGAAGCTAAGATACTGTTGAATAAGAAGAAAAGTGGGAGCTATCAGTGTACCTAATTTCAAGATTTATATAGCTGCAAAAATCAAGACTGTGCGTTTTGGTGGAGGGACAGACACACAGATCAATGGAACAGAACAGAGAACCCAGAAATAGGCAAATATGCCTGACTGATTGTCAACAAAGGTGAAGAAGGAATTCAACAACAACAACAAAAAGATATGTCTTTTCAGCAAACAGTTCTGGAGCAATTGGACATTCAGAGGAAAAAAAATGAAACTCAACCTAAGTCTACTGCCTTACACAAAAACTTAACTCAAAATGGATCATGGACTTAAATATAAAAGATATATCTGTAAAACTTAGAAAAAACAATACGTGAAAATCTTTGAGGTTGAGGATTAGGTAAAGAGCTCCTACACTTGACACCAAAAGCTCAGTCCATAGAAACAAACAGAGAGACATCAGATTTAATCAAAATGAAAAAGCTTCTGCTCTGTGAAAAACTCCTTTTAGAGGATGAAAAGGATCTTGAGATTGAAGAAAAAAAAAGCAAACCACATATATAACAAAGGACCACTGTCTAGAATACATAAAGCCTCAAAATTTAATAGTAAAAAGCCATACAATCCAATTAGAAAATAGGCGAAAGATAGGAACAGACATTTCATCATTGTGGATATTCAGATGGCAAATAGGCATATGAAAAGATATTCTACATCATTAACTATTAGGGAAATACAAATTAAAACCAGAATGATGTATCACTACATGCTTCTCAGAATGGCTAAAATTAAAAAAAATAGTAACAATAAATGCTGGTGAGGATTCAGAGAAATTAGATTACTTCACATTGCTGGTGTGAATGTAAATTGGTATGACCGCTCTGGAAAACAGTTTGGCAGTTTCTTAAAACTAAAATATGGCTCAGCAATTGTACTTCTGAGCATTTACCTCAGAGAAATGAAAGCTTCGGTTCACACTACAAGTTATACACAATTATGGCAGCTTCATTTGTTAGCAGTCCCAAGTTGGAAATAATGCAAATGTTCTTTGAAGGTGAGTAGTATGGTTTATTGGAGAAGGAAATGACAACCCACTCCAGTACTCTTGCCTGGAAAATCCCATGGACGGAGGAGCCTGATGGGCTGCCGTCTATGGGGTCGCACAGAGTCGGACACGACTGAAGCGACTTAGCAGCAGCAGCAGTATGGTTTATAACCATGCTATAGAATATTACTTGGCAAATAGAAGGAACAAACTATTAAGACACACAGCAACCTAGATAAATCTCCAGAAGTTTACGCTGGACGGAAAAAATTAATCTCAAAAGGTTATATACTACATGATTCTACTTATACAACATTCTTGAAATAATAAAATTACTGAAATAGAGAACAGAATACTGGTTGCTAGGATTTAAGAAGTGGAGGTGGCAGGAAAACGATTTTAACTATAAAAGGTCATGTTCTGTATGCTGATGGCATCGATGTTAATGTACTGGTTGTGATGCTATACGACAGCTTCGCAAGATACTACCATTCAGGGAAACTGGGTAAAGGACACCTGGGATCTCTCCACATCACTCTTACAATGGCATGTGAATCTGTAATGATCTCAGAGTAAAAAATTTAACTAAAAATATCAAAAGTATATTATTTCATTTTTTTTAATAAGAAAAAGAATGAGAAGCTATGTATCAGAATCTTTACCCTTAAGTAGTAGTGAATCAGTGACTTTTATTTTCTTCTTTTGCATTATCTTTTTCTACAGTGAACATTAATTGTTTTGGTAATTAAAAAGGAAGACATTGGCTGTAAGGAAAGAACTAAATTCTTATGTCTTAAGCTGTCCAACTTGGAATACTTGGTTATATGTTAGACCAGGGGTCTCTGCCTTGACTTTAAGATTTTAAAGGGTCTAGTTTAAAAATGAGTCAGGATTTCTTTTTTAAATTTCACATTTCAATTTTTTCAAATCAGTATTCTATTTTTTTCAGTTTCCAGTAATATCTAATCTATTAAGGTACTTATGAAATTGCACATATTCCCACTTTATGATACTTTTAGCATTAGGCTGGATCCATACATCAAGAAAATTATGTGTATTTAGGAGAAAAAAACACTTATGGACAGCCAAACTAAATGGAATTTGACCAGAAAGCTCCAGTAGTTATATTTGGAGTGAGTTTGTCTCAGGAGAAGAATAAAACTGTGATCCTAATAGAGCTAACAGATTTTTCTGATAGTTAGTGGCTTAATTCTAAAATTAAATTACCTGAATGCAGACAGGTAAGGCTTGAGGAAAAGGTAGAAACTCAAAATAAGTAGGCACAATTCTTTCTGGAGGGGGAACCTAACAATAATAATAGTTAACTTAATTTTTGCTCAGGGCTTATTAGATACCAGGAAATGTTCTAAGAGCTTAACGTTTACTGATTCATTTAACCAACTATTGGTTTTCGTACTGAGGTACTAGATATGCAAATATTTTACAAGATAATGCACATGCAGGGGTATTTTAAAGAAATTAGTCTCCAGACTTTAACTTTCATTTGTGCTTTATTTTTTAACTGCTTGAGAATTCACCTTGCATTCATATCAGCCCTTTCTCTTTATTAAACAGCAAATGCTTCATCCAAGACAAGTATTATAATTACTTTGTCTTTGGAGTACACAAACTTTCTGCAATCCAAACATGCTGTGATTAGCAAGCATCCTGTCTTCTATCTCATACTCATTTTTATTAAGTGTGAGACTTAGTCAATATTGAGATGTTCTGAATTCTTAACAATGGCCAGAGTAGAATACATATATGATGCAGATTCTTTTACATGTTGTATCATTTCTGAGAATGAAAAATTACTCAAATACAGATTTTAAAAATATGAATACCTGTTTTCATTTCTTTCCAGTTTTCTCTGAGTTACTCAGCAAAGTAGGTCAAACATGTTTTCAAATCGTGTTAACTATTTCAGCCGTATCAATCCTTGTCTTAGTTCATGTTATACTCCTTTCTGACTTTGCGCGTACTAAGTTGTTTTCAGTCGTGTCCAACTCTTTGCGACTCCATGGACTGTAGCACCGCAGGCGCCTCTGTCCATGGGATTTTCCAGGCAAGAACACTGGAGTGGGTTGCCGTGCCCGCCTCCAGGGGATCTTCCCAACCCAGGGATCGAACCCAGATCTGTTACTGTCCACCTGCATTGGCAGGTGGGTTCTTTACCACCGACATCACCTGGGAAGCCTGTCTATCTCTTAACCAAAATTACGCTTTGAAACCTATGATGAAAAGTTTTAGATCTCAACTTGAAAATGTGTGAGGATGTATACAGGTTTTAAAATTTATTTTGGGAGTACATTTTTCAAAACCTCTACTCATAACACCCTATGAGGTAGATATTAATACCCCATCCCCATTTTACAGAACTAGCATAAATGAAGCCCAGAGAGGTTGAGCAACTTGCCCTAGAACACACAGCTTTTAAAGGTCAGAGTTAAGATTCTAACTGGTAGAATCTGGCTCAGAACCTGAGCTCTTAACCACAAGACATACTATCTTCAGGGCTTCAGTTAGATTTACTCAGGCCTGACACACTTAGAACTGTGTACCTCTGATTCATGAGAGAAGATACTGAAAAAAGACTCTGTCTTAAGGAAATGTTGGAGAATGTCCATAAAGAGAAGTTTAGCTTGTACCTAATGATACTGGTAGAAAATTGTTAGTTTTCCAAAATTACTCTTATTCTCTTCCAGAGACGATGAAAACAGGAATTTAGGATATTCAACTGGGTTCAAATACAAGGATTATTTGGAAAATTGAGGGGCCCATATGTTTTTCAAACACGCCTGGCACAAAGTTAGAATGTGTTTATACTTCTAGAGATAGAATAACTTGTGATGCTTATTACTTGGGGATATGGAAGAAGTCATACAAGCTAAGTATCTTTAAAATTAGATGCTCTTTCCTTGTTAACATTTTTCACACTTTGCTTCTTCCCTTACATTTAATTTTTGCTCAGGGCTTATTAGATACCAGGAAATGTTCTAAGAGCTTAACGTTTACTGATTCATTTAACCAACTATTGGTTTTCGTACTGAGGTACTAGATATGCAAATATTTTACAAGATAATGCACATGCAGGGGTATTTTAAAGAAATTAGTCTCCAGACTTTAACTTTCATTTGTGCTTTATTTTTTAACTGCTTGAGAATTCACCTTGCATTCATATCAGCCCTTTCTCTTTATTAAACAGCAAATGCTTCATCCAAGACAAGTATTATAATTACTTTGTCTTTGGAGTACACAAACTTTCTGCAATCCAAACATGCTGTGATTAGCAAGCATCCTGTCTTCTATCTCATACTCATTTTTATTAAGTGTGAGACTTAGTCAATATTGAGATGTTCTGAATTCTTAACAATGGCCAGAGTAGAATACATATATGATGCAGATTCTTTTACATGTTGTATCATTTCTGAGAATGAAAAATTACTCAAATACAGATTTTAAAAATATGAATACCTGTTTTCATTTCTTTCCAGTTTTCTCTGAGTTACTCAGCAAAGTAGGTCAAACATGTTTTCAAATCGTGTTAACTATTTCAGCCGTATCAATCCTTGTCTTAGTTCATGTTATACTCCTTTCTGACTTTGCGCGTACTAAGTTGTTTTCAGTCGTGTCCAACTCTTTGCGACTCCATGGACTGTAGCACCGCAGGCGCCTCTGTCCATGGGATTTTCCAGGCAAGAACACTGGAGTGGGTTGCCGTGCCCGCCTCCAGGGGATCTTCCCAACCCAGGGATCGAACCCAGATCTGTTACTGTCCACCTGCATTGGCAGGTGGGTTCTTTACCACCGACATCACCTGGGAAGCCTGTCTATCTCTTAACCAAAATTACGCTTTGAAACCTATGATGAAAAGTTTTAGATCTCAACTTGAAAATGTGTGAGGATGTATACAGGTTTTAAAATTTATTTTGGGAGTACATTTTTCAAAACCTCTACTCATAACACCCTATGAGGTAGATATTAATACCCCATCCCCATTTTACAGAACTAGCATAAATGAAGCCCAGAGAGGTTGAGCAACTTGCCCTAGAACACACAGCTTTTAAAGGTCAGAGTTAAGATTCTAACTGGTAGAATCTGGCTCAGAACCTGAGCTCTTAACCACAAGACATACTATCTTCAGGGCTTCAGTTAGATTTACTCAGGCCTGACACACTTAGAACTGTGTACCTCTGATTCATGAGAGAAGATACTGAAAAAAGACTCTGTCTTAAGGAAATGTTGGAGAATGTCCATAAAGAGAAGTTTAGCTTGTACCTAATGATACTGGTAGAAAATTGTTAGTTTTCCAAAATTACTCTTATTCTCTTCCAGAGACGATGAAAACAGGAATTTAGGATATTCAACTGGGTTCAAATACAAGGATTATTTGGAAAATTGAGGGGCCCATATGTTTTTCAAACACGCCTGGCACAAAGTTAGAATGTGTTTATACTTCTAGAGACAGAATAACTTGTGATGCTTATTACTTGGGGATATGGAAGAAGTCATACAAGCTAAGTATCTTTAAAATTAGATGCTCTTTCCTTGTTAACATTTTTCACACTTTGCTTCTTCCCTTACAAAACACTAGGTCTTTCCAATCAAATTCCACAAACATTTATGAAAGCATTTTGTTTTAAGGGAAGTGGACACACACACACCCCTTAAAGACAGGGTACCAAGAATGGCATTTTCCAAATGACCATGGGTTAAAATTACTTGCAAGCCCAAGTCTCTTTGCAAATGTTTAACCTCTACACTAAGTTCAAGTTTTAAGATATACTTTAGACTACGTGGGATGGAATGAAGTAGGCCAGCCTGGGGAGGGGTGGGGACACCCGGGGTAAGACTGGTCCATCACACCAGTACACCTGCAAGGAGCCCTCTCTGCTCAGAGAGTGCAGTGAGACACCTTTTGTGGTTCCTTTAGAGCTTTTCTCAGCATTCAGACAGGCTAAGCATGTAGATCTCATTGTTCACACTGACAAAACTCATGCTCAGAGTGAGGCAGGGAAGGGAACGGGAAATGCTAGAGGGAACATGACTGCAACCCCCAAACAGTCTGCTGTGGCTCTGTAAAGGCTGAGACTGGTAACCCAGGGGGAGGGCCCAGTCGGGGGTCCCAGAACAGCTTTACAACCTACTGTCTCAGAGGCCCTGGGCAAGTCACCTATCTCTAGGGCCTGCCTTACTCTCGAAGTCTGTGACTCAGAAAATCCGAGATGGAAGTTTCTCTAAATTTATTTGAAAACATTAGAGAAACAGAATAGGTAGAGAAATAACCTTCTCCCTGAAAAAGCACGCTCAGCATGACAGAATCGTATGCTTGCATTCCCAGCTGCACTTTCCTAAAAGGTGTTTTCAATTATTTTCAGTGAGCTAATGTTCCCCCGACTATCTTAAAGTCTTAGAAGCACAGGACAATTAAATTTGAATCTTGACGAAAATGAGCAAACAGCTGCACAGTGGACCTGGGCAGACACAGACGCCTGTGGCTGGACTGGAAGTGGCCCTCACAGAGTGCTGCCTGGTCCACGGAGCCACGGCCCTGGAGCAAGCCCGCCATGAAAGGAGCTCCAATGGGGCAACCACAGTGAAAAAACAGAGCAGAAAGAGCTTTGAGAAAATGTGAAGGTTTTCTGTGGCCACACGTACCCGTACTTGTATCATGAGAAAAAAATGGCTGGCTTTGGGGTGGGTATAGGGTAGGAAACTCAATGTGTGACTTCCACTTCCCTTGAATTTTGTAAAAACCAGGAGACCTTAAAGATCATGGAATTTATTTTCTACATTTCGCAACTGAGGAAATGTAAAATGAAAGCCTAGCTGACTTGTCCTAGGTCAGCTAGCCAGCTGGTTAGTAAGTAGCAAAATGGAGACCAGAACCCAGCTGTTTCTACCACATATGCCACTTAAGGAGCCTGCCCAAATCTTCCTCAATTATGCACCAGTGTTTTCTCCTTCAGATTACTAAGGAGCAATGAAACATTACTTTATATAAATGAAACGGATGTTTATACTATTTATATTACTTCCATAGAGAGGTATCTTTTCCATCAGGGGTAAGATATCAAGTACGTGTTGCAGTCACAGAAGACCATATAAAGAATCATAATGAAGAATGCTGAATTCCACTTTGTCAAACTAAAGCATGATTATTTTAGAAATGTTTCCTGCTTCACATGCTTTTTGCTTGACATAATGCTTTGACCTACAGGTGAATACGGAAATATCTTCATATCTCCATTTCCTCTTTAATGCTTTTAATTAGGTTACTTCATTATTTGTATAAAGTTCAGTTCAGTTCAGTCGTTCAATTGTATCCAACTCTTTGCAGCCCTGTGGACTGTAGCATGTTGGAGCTTCTCTGTCCATCAAGAACTCCTGGAGCTTGCTCAAACTCATGCCCATTGAGTTGGTGATACCATTCAACCACCTCATCCATGGTTGTCCCCTTCTCCTCCTGCCTTCAATCTTTCCCAGCATCAGGGTCTTTCCCAATAAGTCGGTTTTTCACATCAGGTGGCCAAAGTACTGGAGCTTCAGCTTCAGCATCAGTCCTTCCAATGAATATACAGGACTGATTTCCTTTAAGATGGACTGGTTGGATCTCCTTGCAGTCCAAGGCACTCTCAAGAGTCTTCTCCAACACCACAGTTCAAAAGCATCAATTCTTCGGTGCTCAACTTTATGGTTCAACTCTCACATCCATACATGACTAATGGAAAAACCATAGTTTTAACTAGACAGACCTTTGTTGGCAAAGTAATGTCTCTGTTTTTTAATATGCTGTCTAGGTTTGTCATAGCTTTTCTTCCAAGGAGCAAGCATCTTTTAATTTCATGCCCGCAGTCACCATCTGCAGTGATTTTGCAGCCTGAGAAAATAAAGTCTGTCACTGTTTCCATTGTTTCCCCATCTATTTGCCATGAAGTGATGGGGCCGGATGCCACGATCTTTGTTTTTTTTGAATGTTGAGTTTTAAGCCAGGTTTTTCACTCTCCTCCTTTTTCTAACTTGTATAAAGTTAGTAAAACTAAAAAATACTTAGTTTTTAAGAAATTAGCCATTATTAAGCAGGAAAGAATTAGAAAGTCATGTAAACATCTTGGATGGTTTAGATTGTGGATATGCATGCAGTAGTATGAGGAAAATGAAACTGAGGGTCAATAAATAAAAAAACTTCTGTCAGGAAAATGTAGTCAGAAAATTGGAAAGCAAAACAATAAAATGACTAAATTTCTTTAAACTGCTGAAAATAAGGGTTAGATATTGGAATGTATTAACAAAGTAACCATGTCTAGAGACTGTTAAAAATAAAAGAAGGAACAGAGTGTCCCTCATCATCTAGAAACTCAAAGGGTTAAGTTATAACCCACTGCTGCGGCCCACCCACAAAACAATGCACCCCAGAAGGGAGTTCAGGATGGAAAAAAAAACAGGATGAGGGATACAGTACTTTGAATAAATGGGCCCGCAGATGGTTATGATGCACATCTTAGGAAGAACTTCAATGACTCCAGATTTTTGCATCTTTCCATATACAGAAAAGCATGAAAAGTATCCACCTGAGAAATCTGCTCTTTGCAGACAGCAGTAATCTTTTACCAAGATACTTGCTCCGCTACATGTTTTTCCTAGCCAAAAAAAAAAAAAAAAATCATATACATACTGGTTCCTCCCCTACTTCTCTGGAAAGGTTTACTCAGAGCTAACTGAGAGGCTGTCTCCCAGGCTACAGTCCTCAGTAAGACCTTGAACAAAACTTCAGCTTGCAACTATCATGCTGCATGTTTTCCTTTAAGTCAGCAAAACCTAATGTTAATGATAACAGGCACATTTTTAAACTGGGATACTTTACTGGCAGAAAATGGCTAAAAGAATCCTTGATGGTGCTTTCAAATACTGATGCTTTGCAGAGGAGAATGGCTAAAACAAGAGAAAACAAACAAAACCTAACCAACAACCAACCAACCAACCAACCAAACACTGACAATGCCAAGCGCTGGTGCAGATGTAGAGTAACTGGAACTCTCATACACTGTGTGAATGCAGAATGCTACAGTCCTTTGCGATACATCCTTATAAAATGTTAAACATACATTTACAACAAAAAACAATAATCTTACTCCTAGAGGAACATCCCAGAGAAATAAAAGTTATGGTTACTTAAAAACCTGTTCATGAACATTTATAGTGATTTTATTCATAATGACTCCAAACAGGAAACAACCCAAATGTCCTTCAACCAATGAGTGGATAAGCAAACTCTGGTATGCCTACATGATGGAATATTACACGGTGGCAAAATGGAACAAGCTATTGGTATACACAGCAACCTGGGTGAATTGCACGTAAATTATGCTAAATGAAAGAAACCAGATTAAAAATGCTATTACTCGATTCATGTGACATTTAGGAAAAGGTGAAATTAGAGGAGAAAACAGAGTGGTTGCCAGGGGTTGAGAGTGGGGATAGGGGTTGACTTGCCAGCAAGAGGGAATTTCTTGGGTGTGATGAAAGTGTTCTATATTTTGACTGTGGTGGTGGTAACATCACAGTATGCATTCATCTATATCACGGCCCTACACATAATAAAGTGAATTTGCTGCTGCTGCTAAGTCACTTCAGTCGTGTCCGACTCTGTGCGACCCCATAGACAGCAGCCCACCAGGCTCCCCCGTTCCTGGCATTCTCCAGGCAAGAACACTGGAGTGGGTTGCCATTTCGTTCTCCAATGCATGAAAGTGAAAAGTGAAAGTAAAGTCGCTCAGTCGTGTCCGACCCTCAGCGACCCCATGGACTGCTGCCTTCCAGGCTCCTCCGTCCATGGGATTTTCCAGGCAAGAGTACTGGAGTGGGGTGCCATTGTCTTCTCCAAAAGTGAATTTAAGTCTATGTAAATTTTTTAAAAGTGAAAAAATGGGTTACCCATTGCTCTCAACTTTCCAGTGAATTTATTAAATATTTTTAAGAGGTTCTACACTAAATGGTTGTAATGATCCATAGGGAAGACATCATATTTTGGACTACAGCCTGCTGGGTAATATCTTACAATTAAAAAAATAATAATTTAAATTGAAAAATAAAGTACTCAGTGTGTCAACTAGGGGTCAGGTACTATTATTAAATGGTAAAAATATAGCCATGAATAGGATTTGTTTGGGGCCTTGTACAGTGGAAGGTGCTATACAGTGGAGAAGCTGAGTCAATGGTGTTTCTCTAGAACCAAACTTGAAATGATACAGTCATTGTTGTTGATGTCCAAACAAGCACAGACAACTTCGTGGCTTTTTGCTCCCTTTCATCTGCAGTGCTGACAATGAATTGTTCTGCTAATCAGCTCAACAGGTTAACTATGTGAGACTGAATAAAATAAAGCAGCATGTGGCAGGTTAAAGATTTCCTGCCACTGCCAGTAAAGAAATGTAACTATGCTATGTGCTTTATGCTGGTCTGCTGCAGAAAGGTACACGTTTATTTCATTAAAAGTTATTTTATTACCTGGGGGAAACCAAACGTCAAGTTTAGCTCTCTAACACGAATCATATTTTATCCAAATGCAGATGTACTTTTGAACTATGGCAGTCATTTGATTAACTCATCCAATGACTAAGCTCATGACCTTCTATATTAAATGCAGTGATCTTTATGCCAAAGAATCTAACCCAGAGCAAAATTATCCATTAAAATCCAACTTGGGACTATGTTACTCTTCACAAAAAAGTAACCTCCTCTGTTTCTGCTAAAGGGGGTCTCCAGAGAAACACCAAATGAATAAAAGACATACGTAATTTCTTTTATTTGGCCGTTTAGGAAGGGGGTCATCAACATACAGAGCTCTGATTCTCAGGTAACAGACAAAACTGACAGAACACTGAGGTGGCTGAAGAATACTTCAGAAACACTTCAGTTGGAGGAAGGGCATTCAGTGTCCTCATGAGAGTTGGAAGGCCTATGTATGGGGAGGTTATTTGCTTGCATCTTAGGGCTGTGTTGACATGCAGGATAGAAGAGGACCATAGAGGGGCCCTGGTGAGAAGGGAAGATGGAACAGGAACATTTTTGCTTCTGAACAAAAGAGGAAAGAAACTTTGGACTGACACACAGTTTTGAAAAATCATAAATGCCTAAAAAGCATAGTCCCAAATGGGCAACATATATATGAAAAAGACTGCTATATAGTAAAACTCAGTCATTTTCCCCTAAGTGAGGAAAACATAGTAAGAAATGGATTCTTAAAGAGAACTCACAACATCATTTGTCTTGCTATGAAATACTCTCATTAATTTACAGTCACCATCAAGTACTATAATAAGCTGTCCTGTCCAAAAATCAATGTTCTGTTTAGGCACACAGTTATCCACTCTGCCAGCACAGTAGAATAACCTTAAACACCTAAAAATATTCCATCACCAGTGAGTTTAAAGCCATTGATCAAGGTTGTGTACAAATATCAGCAGTTTCCAAATGGAGCAGTCAGGGCAGTGAACCGCTTTAGGGGATAAGACTTGGTTATTAGGATGATCAACTCTGAAGCTAAAGAAATGGACAGGGAATAAACTTCTACATTATGAAATAATTCCTGGATTCATTCCTTAAAAGTGGCCCTTTATATAGTGGCTATTTTTCACTAACTTAATGCTAAGCTGGGGATAATTGGGGATAGGTGTTTTAGCTGCCATATTCCAGCTAAGCTAGCAAAAGGGAAGATACAGCATCTATAAGATGATAACATGAGCCAACTAAAACTATGATTTTATTTATAAATATTGTTTTTATCTGACTTTTTAGGAATACATCTAAGTGGAAAAAGTGAAGAACACCTGTATATCCATATGCTTGTGTTTATACATAAGGGATGATTTCTCTAACTTATGATTTTTATAATCAAATCCCTTGCAAATATAGAGTAAAACCACAGCAGTTCCTGTTTATAAAGCTTCCTTGAATAGACACAGTCACCATAAGGTTCTTATTTCCCATAATATCATATTATCTTCCAGTTTTTAGAGGATGCTTCCTTGAAGCAAACCTTTGAATCTTTAAAAATCTAAACTATTCCGTGTGTTTTTCTTTGTATCTCAAAGTGAACACAAAATGTGAATTAGAAAGCAACCTGATCAGAATTCACATTGAGGACCAAATTAACCTGGTAGGTTGACCTGAGTTTATCAGTGCTGGCATACTTGAAAGAATGTAGCATAAAAAAAAAAAAAAAAAAACTCTACCCAATAGGATAGTGAGAAATAGTGGGTGGGAAAGTAAGAGGTCATTTTAAAAATGAACCATTCAAAAAGTTTGCATTAAAACTATTTATATGTGTGCATGAAATAACAATATGGAGCTTTTGGTACACATGAAGAATATGGAAGTCCAGACATGCAGTGAATGAGATGAATTTCTTGGTCCCAAGTTTTCCGTTAAAACTGAGCACCTTTCTGGGATTTCCATGGTGGTCCAGTGGTTGAGAATCTACCTTCCAGGGCAGGGGATGTGGGTTAGATCCCTAGTTGGGAATGTTAGGTTCCACATGCTGAGGAGCAACTAAGCCATGCATCACAAACACTGAGCCCATGCACTCTGGAGCCTGCAGGCCACACCGAGAGAGAAGTCCATGTGTCAGAACAAAAGATCCTGTGTGCTGCAACTAAGGCCCGATACAGCCAAATAAATATTTTAAAAACTAAAAAACAAAACACAAAACCCCAAAACCTCCAAACAGTACCTTTCTGTTGGCATGAAGTAAGAAGATTCTTAATGCAAGCATTGTTCTTATAACTTTATGAAAGGAAGGAGTAACACAAATTATCTATAACTTAGTGAAATGAACCTTGAAAACCAGTCGTCAACTTCAGAATACATAATTTTTATAATTCTGTTCAGAACCTTAATACCTTTATTCAAAAAGCTACTGAAGATCATCTATGGCAGAATCAAAGAAATGGTGATGCTTCAAGTTTTTGGTAAAGTTGAAAGCAGAACTTAGTTAAGACTGATTATTTTAGTACCTTTTTAAAATATGAGAGTAAATGTAGACCTCATTTATTGTGTGTGTGTGCTCAGTCGCTCAGTCATATGTCCAACTCTTTGTGACCCCAGGGACTGTAGCCCACCAGGCTCCTCTGTCCATACAATTCTGCAGCCAAGAATACTGGAGTAGGTAGCCATTCCCTTCTGTAAGGGATCTACTTCTAAGTAAATTATATTTTCTTCTTGATAAAAATCTGCTTTTTATAGCATCAGAGACAATGACCATCAAATCAGGTAAGGGAAAAAAGTCACAATGATTTTGACAGTCTAAAACAATGGTTCTCAAATCTTGGTGTGCGCCAGAACCACTCAGAGAACTTGTTAAAATACAAGATTTCTGGGCCTCCCTGGTGGCTCAGTGGTAAATAGTCCACCTGCCAATGCAGGAGACATGGGTTTGATCCCTGGCCGGGAAGCACCCCACGTGCCACGGAGCTGTTCTGCTGGTGCGCCACAACCATTGAGCCTGTGCTCTAGAATTGGTGAGCCATAGCTTCTGAGTCCATGTGCCGCAATGAATGAAGCCCGTGTGCCTAGAGCCTGTGACTGCAACCAGAGAAGCCACTGCAATGAGAAGCCAGAACACTGCAACTAGAGTAGCCACCCTCGCTGCAACAAGAGAAAAGGCCTGTGCAGCAATGAAGACCAAGCATAGCCATAAATAAAAATAAATACATAAATAAAAATTATTTTTAGATTTAAAAAATTTCTGGCTCTCAACCCTAGAGTTTCTGGGGTTGGGCCCAGAAATTTTCATTTCTAATTAGTTCCCAGGTGATGCTAATACTGCTGTTGCAAGTAACATACTTTGAGAACTGTTCATATACAGTAATCCTTTTGCAATTAACTAGTTGGTAAAAAAAAATTTTTTTTTAAGCAGCTACAGGTTCAAGCACTCCTGAGATTTAGTAAAAATCCTTTCCTTAAATCATTTTCTAGACAACTTCGACCCCAGTAAGGCACTGACTACCAGCATGTCTGACTCTGAATAGTAAAACCCACATAACTTTTCAGAGATTTAAACTGCTGCTAGAGAATTGTGATTTCATTAATGTAGCCAGTCAGATGTATACATTCTAAATTACTATATTAAACTTGAACTTTTCTAAACAGTAAATAACTTTTCTAAACAGTAAAACCACAAGGGCAAGGAGTTCTCCATTTATTCTTTTTTCAAAACCACAGGCAAGTCAATCCTACAGATTGTGGAATGTATGATAGGTCATTTTTACAAAAGAAATCCCAATGGGTAAATTGTCTCTTCAAACTAGGTGGTGTCTTAAGTCAGCAAGGATAAGTCTTTGAATATCATGCTGACAAGCAGATTTTGTGACATTTATGGACCTCACAGAAATAGAAACACGTAACAATAAATTTAAGCAAGGGTATAAGAAAGTAGGTGTATTTGTGTGGTGTCTATAAAGTTTCCCTAAGGAAAATTTGTTGGAGCTTGACTATAACTAAAAAGTGGCTACTCTGGGGAACTGTTTCCCAGAGCTCATTCTTATGACCAGAAACATGGATGCCATGTTGCTATTAAAGGCCTTCCTACCTGGCTCATGTTTCAGCCAGGTTTTATGGGCCATCTTCTCCAAGACATTTCTGCAAATGAATAATATTTTGCTGATAGAAGGGAATAAAAACTATTAACCAATTACCAGCCTTAAGCTATTAATGAATGAGTTTTCTCATCTATAATGATAAAAAAATTTTTTCTCCCTAATAGTATAGAAGAGTTCCTTTAAGTTTCTGCTATACTGTAAATTTTTGCCCATGAGTTATATGATTACTAGGTAATATTTACTTTTTACATGTGTAGTTTCAGTGGGTTAAACAAAAACAAACACTATTTTAAGAATTCTATGTGGTCTACTTTATTCTATGATACTGGGCTCCTTAGTTTAACAAGAATGTTCTTGGCGTGTTAGAGACAATATGATGAAGAATCAAGATTATTGTTATTTTGCATCTCCATTCTAAAGATTCAGTGGAACTAAAAAAAGTCTAGAATCGTGCCATCTTTGGGTAATGATACTTTCAAAACATTACACAGTACTTTTTTGAAGAAGGAGAGGGAATATAGTAAGTTCTTTTTCCAACAGCCTTAGGTCTAAATATGTTATGCCTCATGTTCTAAAATAGTGGTTCTCAGCTGGAGGTGACTTTTTCCGTGGCAGACTTCTGGCAGTATCTGGAGACATTTTTAATTGCTGCAGTGGGAGGGGACTACTTGCTTCTGGTGGGTAGAGGCCAGGGATGCAGCTAAATGTCCTACGATTCACAGAACAACCCCCCTAGCCCCACAACTTAGATATTTCGAGCACAAGATGTCAACAGTGCTACTGCTGAGAAACCAACCCTGCTCTAAAACAACTAAGGGATGACATTAACCATTAAAAAACATGATGTAATGTAGTAACAGTGCCAGCTTGACCATCCTGCTAAAGATTCAATTATTTTCTTGCGTTCATGTATATAAAAAGTACACTTCCTAGAGAACTTTTGGTGACAGTCACACTAATAAAATCAAACTTCACTGGCACAAAGGCTTTAAGGATGCAACGGTTAGAGTGCAGAGGCCAAGCTACAAGATTTCAGTCCCAAACCAAGAAATCTTCATGAGCAGTAAATCCCTAAGCTACCCACAGAGATCTTTCTACACAAATATATATATAGAAGATAAGGTGTGCCAAGTAATCTTTCAAGGGGTTGACATTGAGAGATAAGATTAGTCTGAGCAAGAGTATGACATTGGGCTTTCAAATACTGCTAGGTTTTCAAGGACATAAATTAACTATTAGCATATCTGCTGGATGATGATAAAAGGTGGTATATAATTTGCTTTATATGAAAGATGATCCACTATTCTCCACTGTTATTGCTGAGAAAAAATAGAAAGTTTTCTTCAATTGCATCAATGTAGATTTAAGATTAGTAGAAGACAGGCAGAGATTGTGAAAAATGTCAGACTGTAAATTATTCTAAAGAATCTTCATCGCTTGAAAATATTAAGAGCAGAAGATGGACTCTTGGGTAGTTAGGCAAGGTTCACTTTAGGAGCAGATTATGTACTATGGAAGTGGTGTGAAGTTCCTCAACTTTTCCCCTAAAATTAGGGAGCATCAGATGAGGGCCCAGAATATCAGCAAGATTAATGAATAAAACACTGGCTGCTTACAGCACTAAACAACGCCTTCCACATACAATATGCTCAACAGACATGTCTTGAATAAACAATAATGACAGAAATACACGAATCTATCTTTTTCAAACAAACCTAAAAGCAATCTGTAGTCTAAACTCATATTTTAAGACAGCAATATGAGCCAGTTGCAAGTGGACTGGTTTGGAAGCCATGGTGGGAAAGCAAACATACATACCTCAAAAAAGGGCCAAGCAAGAAAATCCAGTCCATGCCTTATTTGGGTAATAAGTGATGGCATTTCTTATCTATTCTCACAAGCCTTCCAGCTCCAATACAAATAAATAATTAGGTGAAGAAGCCCAAGAAATGACATCATTATAACTATTCATAAACCCATAAACTGTCTTGCTGCCACTTTAACTGCATCTTGTCAGTGAGGGAATAGAAAGAGGCATCTACCTTCCAAACCTCACCAGTTTCAGTCTTTCTAGGACTGGTAGGGAGAAATTTAAGAAGGATTTCTCAAAATGAGGCCCACAGACTAGCTCTACCTGCATTACCTGAAGGATTAAGTTCATATTCCTGGGCTCCACTTCTCACTATAGAACTGGAATTGTCTGGGGTGGGGTGAAGGGTGGGGGTCCTTCCAGGAATTTACATTTTAACATGTTCCCTGGTGATTTTGACTTTTGTAAAGAGAGACTGTCCTCAGGGAGATTTAGAACCCTAGAATTATAAAAAGTTTTCGTTTTTTTTCCCCCTCTAAGTTAGCTTATGAGAGCTTTAAGGATAGTGGCTAATTTATATCAGCAGAGGATGCAGTAAAGGTTAAAAAAATACTGTGGAAGACCCAAAGCTGAGACTATCACTTTTAAAATGCAATTTCTCACAT
>SJYT01052383.1:0-47001 GCA_006410635.1 Cephalophus harveyi | reverse complement strand
GTTACATCATTAATGGAGTAAATACCAATTTGTTTTCTAACTGAATCTCAAAGAAAACTGTTCAAGATAAAAAAAGACCCCATTAAAAATCAGTATTCTTTCTGCTTATAGAAATACATGACAATGACCTCTCATTGACTACTATTCACTTCAAGCATGAAATTTTAATTTTCTGAAAGAGAGAATTAGATAAACTAAAAAAATCAGAAAATATGTTAAACAAATCTACTTCTAAGAATTCTATGTGCTAAATTTGGGGGGGGCGGTTAAAAAAGACAAGTTTTGGCAGCAGTATTTATCGTATATTCTTAGTTAAATGAAGAATCCAAGTGCTCTCGTGGTTAAGAATCTGCCCTTCAGTGCAGGGGACACAGATTTAGTCTCTGGTTGGGGAATTAAGATCTCATATGGTGTGGAGCAGCTAAGCCTGCGTGCCACAGCTAAGGCCCAATGCAGCTAAATAAATAGAAACATATTTTTAAATTTATGTTAACATTTAAAGTATAATTTTAAAATATCTATTAATGCTACAGAACAAGAAAGGTAAAAATCATACTGTGTGCTGCTGCTAAGTCTGATTCCATTTTGTTGTTGTTGTTATACATATAACCTAAATTTCACCATCTCACCCATTTTTAAGTATGCAGTTCATAGTATTAAGTATATTCATTGTTTTGCAACTGTCTTAGAATAAGGTAAAAAACTACAAATATTTCTATACATCATTCTCAACATATGTCATCAACAATCTAAAGGACACAAAAATTACTGGCAGAGCTACGGTTTCTTCAAGAGATAAATATTTCATTCTGTGAACACTTGGGGGATTTTGTGCAGCAGAACAGTATGATCATACACACACAATAACAGATAATTTTTATAACCAATCTAAACAAAAATAATCTATGTTTCCAGAGATACAAAATGCCACAAATGTATGTGGAAAACACAAGAACTTATAACAAAAAATCCTAAAAAAAGAAAGAAAGAAAGAAAAAACCCTATAGGAAATTATTTCATTTTCTGTACAATTCAAAAGTGAACAAGAAATCAAAAGCCTTAGCACCACTCATTTTTTATAGCTTCTACCAACTATATACCATGACGTATGAGCTCTGGTAAATCTTTGGAGTATATTGAATGAAAATACTGATTTAAACACTTATGAAACATACCTTTCAGTTACCAATACACAATGAAACTTCAACTAGAGACATGAGCACTGCTTTTTCTTTACAAATTTTTGATGTTATTTATAAAGTACAGACGTTAGAATGAATACTTTAGAAAACATGACTGTATTCGTTTTAAATTTAACTCCTTGAGACTAATGTGGAATAATGACCAAACATTATACACAAATGATGGAAGAATAAGAGTTCAGTATACCTAAATATCTTGAATATATCAAAGAGTTAAGAAACTATCCAAAGAAAAATAAAGCCATAACAGCATATTACTGATGATATAGTGGGCTCCACATTGTACTGCCAAGATTCCGGTCTCCATCAGCTGTTGGGGTAGGGGTCTATCAGACAACAGCTGTCAGCTATCAGCTCCCTTTCTGAATTGCCGTTGCTGAAGGAACCCACCTTATCTAAGCACAGACTTCCTTCCTAGGGCAGCCAGCACTCCAGCTCCGATCAACAGAGGGCTACAATCACTTCAATTCAGTTCAGTCGTGTCCGACTCTTTGCAACCCCATGAATCGCAGCACGCCAGGCCTCCTTGTCCATCACCAACTCCCAGAGTCCACCCAAACCCATGTCCATCGAGTCGGTGATGCCATCCAACCATCTCATCCTCTGTCATCCCTTTCTCCTCCTGCCCTCAATCTTTCCCAGCATCAAGGTCTTTTCAAATGAGTCAACTCTTCGCATCAGGTGGTCAAAGTATTGCAGTTTCAGCTTCAGCATCAGTCCTTCCAATGAACACCCAGGACTGATCTCCTTTAGGATGGACTGGTTGGATCTCCTTGCAGTCCAAGGGACTCTCTTCTCCAACATCACAGTTCAAAAGCATCAGTTCTTCAGCACTCAGCTTTCTTCATAGTCCAACTCTCACATCCCTACATGACCACTAATAAGCAGGGTGACAATATACAGCCTTGACATACTCCTTTTCCTACTTGGAACTAGTCTGTTGTTCCATGTCCAGTTCCTGACCTGCATACAGGTTTCTCAAGAGGCAGGTCAGGTGGTCTGGAATTCCCATCTCTTTCAGAATCTTCCGCAGTTTATTGTGATCCACATAGTCAAAGGCTATGGCATAGTCAATAAAGCAGAAATAGATGTTTTCCTGGAACTCTCTTGCTTTTTCGATGATGCAGCAGATGTTGGCAATTTTATCTCTGATTCCTCTGCCTTTTCTAAAACCAGCTTGAGGGCTGTAATGGTCAGCCATATAAAGAACCATGAAGAACCAACAACCATGAAGAACAATTCCAGCTCCAGACCCTGCCGTGTGGCCAGCTAAGGCCCATGGAGGCGGCATGGAGACACAGCTTTCAACTTTGCCCAGCCCTGCCTTCTTCCTCTTGTCCTCTCTTTGCGTCCTTTCCTGCCCTGCCTTTCCCTTTCTTCTTTCTCTTCCAAAGACGTTAATCTCAGGAGTGTTCACCAATAAACTTTTTGCATGCTAATCTGTCTCAGAGTCTGCTTTCTAGGGAACCCAAGTTACAATACATGCTAAACCCCCAAAACTGACGTCTGCAGTGTAGAAAACACTAGGGGAAAAAGAAGAAAGAAAACTCAGTTCTGCTGCACATCTGATTATCACCTGCTGTATGATACAACAATATCACCTTAAAAAGAAAAGTTTAAGAAACTAAAAGGATCTTCATGCCCTTTCTCACATTTCAGATAACATGTAATGTGAAGAATTAGAATGAAGGTGAGCTATTACAACACGTAAAAATGCACATTTTAACTAATTAACATAGTGAGGAATGCATAGTTATGAAATATTGAATGTATAAGAAATAAACCAATATGGTGGTGTTCTAAATCTAATATGATGCTTGTTAAAATACTACAGTACATTTAGAGCGAGAAATTACCTGAAATATTAGTGAATATCTTTTCACAAAAAGAATTTTGAATATAACTTTCAGTGTACATTTAACTTCATCAGGGGCGATGCAGCTTCTCAAAATTGAAATATATTAGACATTATATAAGTTATACTATTACTGTACTATTACTTTACAATAGTTCTACTCTTACTTTAGCTAAATCAAATCCCTTATGATTATACAGTGGAAGTGACAAATAGATTCAAGGGATTAGATCTGATAAAGAGAGTGCCGTAAGAACTATGGCCGGAGGTTCATGACATTGTACAGGTGGCAGTGATCAAGACCATTCCCAAGAAAAAGAAATGCAAAAAGGAAAAATGGCTGTCTGAGGAGGCCTTACAAACAGCTGTGAAAAGAAGGGAAGCGAAAAGCAAAGGAGAAAAGGAAAGATATAAGCATCTGAATGCAGAGTTCCAAAGAATAGCAAAGAGAGATAAGAAANTTCATGACATTGTACAGGTGGCAGTGATCAAGACCATTCCCAAGAAAAAGAAATGCAAAAAGGAAAAATGGCTGTCTGAGGAGGCCTTACAAACAGCTGTGAAAAGAAGGGAAGCGAAAAGCAAAGGAGAAAAGGAAAGATATAAGCATCTGAATGCAGAGTTCCAAAGAATAGCAAAGAGAGATAAGAAAGCCTTCCTCAGTGATCACTACAAAGAAATAGAGGAAAACAATAGAATGGGAAAGACTAGAGATCTCTTCAAGAAAATTAGAGATACCAAGGGGATGTTTCATGCAAAGATGGGCACAATAAAGGACAGAAATGGTATGGACCCAACAGAAGCAGAAGATATTAAGAAGAGGTAGCAAGAATACACAGAAGAACTGTATAAAAAACATCTTCACAACCCAGACAATCATGATGGTGTGATCACTCACCTAGAGCCAGACATCCTGGAATATGAAATCAAGTGGGCCTTAGAAAACATCACTACAAACAAAGCTAGTGGAGGTGATGGAATTCCAGTTAAACTGTTTCAAATCCTGAAAGGTGATGCTGTTCAAGTGCTGCACTCAATATGTCAGCTAATTTGGAAAACTCAGCAGTGGCCACAGGACTGGAAAAGGTCAGTTTTCATTCCAATCCCAAAGAAAGGCAATGTCAAAGAATGCTCAAACTACCACACAATTGCACTCATCTCACACGCTAGTAAAGTAATGCTCAAAATTCTCCAAGCCAGGCTTCAGCAATACGTGAACCGTGAACTTCCAGATGTTCAAGCTGGTTTTAGAAAAGGCAGAGGAACCAGAGATCAAATTGCCAACATTCACTGGATCATGGAAAAAGCAAGAGAGTTCCAGAAAAACATCTATTTCTGCTTCATTGACTATGCCAAAGCCTTTGACTGTGTGGGTCACAATAAACTGTGGAAAATTCTGAAAGAGATAGGAATACCAGACCACCTGACCTGCCTCCTGAGAAATCTGTATTCAGGTAAAGAAGCAACAGTTAGAACTGGACATGGAACAACAGACTGGTTCAAATCAGGAAAGGAGTAGTTCAAGGCTGTATACTGTCACCCTGCTTATTTAACTTACATGCAGAATACATCATGCAAAATGCCGGACTGGATGAAGCACAAGCTGGAATCAAGATTGCCGGGAGAAATATCAATAACCTCAGATATGCAGATGACACCACCTTTATGGCAGAAAGGGGAAAAGAACTAAAGAGTCTCTTAATGAAAGTGAAAAAGGAGAGTAAAAAAGCTGGCTTAAAACTCAACATTCAGAAAATGAAGATCATGGCATCCAGTCCCATCACTTCATGGCAAATAGATGGGGATACAGTGGAAACAGTGCCAGACTTTATTTTTTGGGGCTCCAAAATCACTGCAGATGGTGACTGCAGCCATGAAATTAAAAGACACTTACTCCTTGGAAGACAAGTTATGACCAACCTAGACAGCTTATTAAAGAGCAGAGACGTTACTTTGCCAACAAAGCTCTGTCTAGTCAAAGTACGGTTTTTCCAATAGTCATGTATAGATGTGAGAGTTGGACTCTAAAGAAAGCTGAGCACCGAAGAATAGATGCTTTTGAACTGTGGTGTTGAAGAAAACTCTTGAGAGTCCCTCGAACAACAAGGAGATCCAACCAGTCCATCCTAAAGGAAATCAGCCCTGAATATTCATTGGAAGGACTGATGCTGAAGCTGAAACTCCAATATTTTGGCCACCTGAGGCGAAGAACTGACTCATTGGAAAAGACCCTGATGCTGGGAAAGACTGAAGGTAGGAGGAGAAGGGGACAACAGAGGATGAGATGGTGGATGGCATCACTGACTCAATGGACATGAGTTTGAGTAAACTCCGGGTGTTGGAAATGGACAGGGAAGCCTGGTGTGCTATAGTCTATGGGGTCACAAAGAGTCAGACATGAATGAGCTATGGAACTGAACTGAACTGATTACTTTACAAGAAAGACTTCTATATCTAGTCACTTCAGATATTAAAGTAAATGAATTCTGAAACTATCATAAGGAAATTTTATTTCCATGAAAGACATGTAAATGTTTTAAAGCAAATTGTCAAATCATAAGACTTTGAATGCCTAACTGTTGTGACTAAAATGTTGCATTTTATGATGAGTTCATGTTTAATGATCCAGTCTATATAATTCATATATAATAACATTGTGTGTATTTTAGTTATTATTGGTAAAGCACCAATATTTTCAGGTGTTTGGGACTAATAGTGATCTTGGTAACTACTAAGTATTTGAGAATTTTTAAGTGGCTAATTTGAAATCTTATTCTGAATGAACTACTTAAATTGGTTAAATTTTTAAAAGATAAAAAATTAATTCCCACAAATTATACAACTCCAAGCTATATTATTGATATCAAACTTCATTCTGATACAAGCAAATAATGTCACAGAAGTTGAGACAAATTAACTGCAATGGATTGCTATCATATGAATCAGAGAGCCTCAAGCCCTTTTGTTCATTTAGTCCTCACTCATATATTTATTTAGCACTGAATCAGGTATCTATTAATGCTTAATAAATTACCCCAAATGCAGCAGCTTAAGTCAACAAGTACTTATTACCACACAGTTTCTGGGGATCAGAATGAAGACCCTGAGTCAGGGTCCCTCCAGAGGATACAATTAGTGGTCAGCCTACAGTCTCCTCAACTTTCAACGCAGGCTAGAGAATTCAGCTCTAAACTCTCTCCAGTGGGCAGGCCTCAAATTCTTGCCACATGGGCCTCTGCACAGGGCCTCTCACAACATGGCAGCTGGCTTTTCCCAGAGAAGAAGGAAGAAGTGAGAGCCCAAGGCAACAATCGCAGGGCCTCAGTCTCTAATTTCCGCAGGGACATACCATGACCCCAGCAACACCATACTGGTCACACAGACCAACTCTGCCACGTGTGAGAGAGGACTGGCAAGGATGCGGATGCCAGCAGGCATGGAGCCTTGGGGAATCCTGGAGGATGGGTCACACATCCCTTCCTATTGGCCCAGCAACGCATGAGGTCTAGAGAACAAAGCTGTGAACCTGTAAGGGAGCAAAACCTGTCCCCCTTACTGTGTCTCTTTACTGTGAGAGTTAATCGAGGATGATTACAGTTAAAAAGCAGAAAATTCAAGACGTTTTTCTTGTTACCTCCTCCTTAACTGTCTAAGAGAATTTAGATAGATGGCCTCTTCCCAGAATAGAGCTACCACCAGAGATGGCTGCAAAGAATGTGGGCTAGGTGTCCTGCGGACATGGCCCAGAAAAGTTTTGTTTACCAAACATTTGCCTTTCCATCTCCATATGAACTTCCTCCCTCCCCTTTAAAGTCCCCCAACATCCTTTTTTGTCTTTACCTGAAGATGATATTTAAGGTGAGAATTTCAGCCATTTTGGTGACTTACTCACTTTCCCAGGGTCTCTTCCATGTATGCACGTAATAAAACTTCTGTTTGCTTTTCTCCTGTTAATCTGCCTCATCTCAATTTAATTATTAGGCCAGCCAGAAGATCTAAGCAGGGTAGAAGAAGAATTCTTGCTCCCTGACAAATCTTTCTTTCATGAGGTTTCTGTTTTGAAAGCAGAATTGATCTTAAACAAATAATTATGTTTCTACTATTATAGAGCTTGTCTGAAAGAATGAGCTTATGATGCTATAGGCAAGTATAACATGGAAATCACTCAAGGTTTCACTGAGGAAGTGTCATCTCAACTAAGCCCTGTAGGATAAACAGGAATAGCTGGAAAGAGGCTTTAAAGCAGCATGAGGAAGTAAGTCAGAAAGAGAAAAACTATCGTATATTCATGCATATATCCGGAAGCTAGGAGAATGGCACTGATGAAGCTATCTGCAGGACAGGAATAGAGCCCCAGACAGGGAGAGCAGGCTTGTGGGCACAGTGGGGGAAGGAGGAGTGCGACAAGCTGGGAGAGAAGCTTTGAAACACACGCATTAACATGTGTAAACTAGGAAACTCATGGGAAGCTGCTGTATAGCACAGGAAACTCACAAAGGGATGGGACTGGGCTAGGAGAGAGGTTCAAGCGGGAGAGGATTTATGGACACTTCTGGCTGATTCACCTGATAAATGCCAGAAACCAACACAGCACTGTACAGCAATTATCCTCCAATTAAATAAAAGTTTAAAAAAATAAGTAGGAAGATTACATTATGAAAATTTTTTTAAAAGGAATATGAGGGATTTAGTTTTGAGGGAAGATGGTGTTGAAATGAGCTTCAAAGCTGAGAGAACGTAGAAGGAAAGGTTCTATGTTCTTCTTTAGAAAAACATGGGATGAGAAATAGTTTCTCTACTAAGAATGGAAGCCAATTTCTCAACAATAAATAGTTTGGGAGCTAGATTTTGAAGGCTGAGAGACTCAGAGCAGCTACAGGTCTGATTTGAATAAATTTGCTCATCTTAAGCTCTGGACTCCCAAGGACAAGGTAAGAATTTTCCCAGTGCCAATAAACCTGTAGCTTTACGATCTCCCTACACACCTTGAGGCCTTTGATATAACTAGGTGTTTAAAATGGTTGTGAAACATTGTTTAGTTAATTACTTGAGTCATAAAGCAATAGCTATTGTGAAAATTAATGATGGGTTAAAAGCTGTAGCCATGTTGTAAATGATTCACAAGTAAGCTTACTCATCTGTTTCTAAAGGTGTGTTACACGCAAAGGCTATAGAGACAATTTGCAAACATGGCATAAAAGAGCCATCCTATAGTTCCTGCTACAGCAGAAATTTTTATGAGGTAATTTCTAAAATCTTTTTATCTACAAAATTGAGACTTGATGCTGGGTGAGGGGTGGGGGGGTGAGGAAATTTTTTCTTAACATATAAATCTTGGCAGTTTTTCATATTAAGTATTACTATACTTTTAAAATGAATATCTGACCTCCCGAACTCTCCAATCACATGAAAATTCTGCCCTGTGTGCACGTGTGTGTGCGTGTGTGGCACGGAGAGAAAGCAATAGTTTTCAAAGCGTGATCCTAGGCCACCAGCAACAACCTGAGAATTTATTAAAAATGCAAGTTCTCAGACTCACCCCAAACTTACTCAGAAACCTTGGTGGGGAGCCCAGGGGTCTGGCTTTTAACAAGCGAGGTGATTCTAATGCCCTGCGCTGTGCTCAGTCATTCCGTCGTGTCCGACTCTTGGCGACCCCATGGCCTGTAGCCTGCCAGGCTCCTCTCCAGTCCCTGCCCTGGAGTGGGCTGCCGTTTCCTGCTCCCTTCTTCTAATGCACTAAAGTGTGGGAATCGCTGAGGCGCGGTGCCACTCACTGCTGTCAACTCCGTCGGGGACTCACCGGGAACGGCTGTGACTCAGCAGCTCAGGGACTCACACCCTCCCCAAGGGCAGGCTCTGGGCGTCAGGAGCAGCGGGCCTCCCCGTCTCCTGGGGCCTCTTCCATGTACACCGGCCATACGTGTGTTAGCAAATGGTGACTTGTTTTCCTCTCCAAAAAAGCTGACAAAAATATCAGAAATAGACTCACAGACAGTGACAACAAACATGGCTACTGAAGGAGAAAAGAGGGGAAGATGGGATAAATTAGGAGCTTGGGATGACCAGCTACACACTCCTCTATAGACAACAGATAAACAACAAAGACCTACATATAGCACAGAGACAGTCACTATCTTGCAATACCCTATAATGGCAAAGAATCTGAAAAGGAATATATATATGATCGTGTGTGTGTGTGTGTGTGTGTGTGTGTATACATAGATATGTATATCGGAGAAGGCAATGGCACCCCACTCCGGTACTCTTGCCTGGAAAATCCCATGGATGGAGGAGTCTGGTGGGCTGCAGTCCATGGGGTCACACAGAGTCGGACACGACTGAAGCGACTTAGCAGCAGCATACATATATATACATATATATGAAGAGCTTTGCTGTACACCTGAAACTAACACAACATTGTAAACCAACTATGCTTCACTTAAAATAAAATAAGGAGCAGAGATGTGCTAACAACAAAGGGTTACTCATGACTCTCCAGTGCCTTTCACACAGTTAGCCTTAAATGTGGGGAAAATATCATTTCTCGCACAAGATGATTTCCTCCCTTGGAAGAAAGGGAACTGAAGAGGCGCGTCCGGGCTGAAGGTCAGGCCCTTGGACAGGCTAAGTGTGACCCTGACTCCACAACTCGGGAGGGCCCTGTGCAGTCCTCCTCTGAAGGCCACCGTTTTAGACTGCTGCATTTCATTTAAATATTCCTATTTGATTCTGAGCTTATTCCAAATTCATATCTATTTTTCTAAGGACCTTTAATTTTAAAAGGAGGGGATCTGTTTTGTTGTTTTATTTTTTAAAGCTATAGATTGAATTAAAATTAAGGCCATTTCAGCACTGAACGTTTAAGGCTCAATATTTAAACCTAAATATAACATTTAAAAAACTATATTTAGGTTTGGTAACAGTAGCGTGACTTTTTATGACTGCCTTCTCCACTCAGCTTGGAAATTAAGCCCTATTCTACCAAGGAGTGGTCATGATAATCGGTTAGTCGTGTCCAATTCTTTGCGACCCCACCAGATGCCTCTGTCCATGGAATTCTGCAGGCAAGAATACTGGGGTGGGTTGCCATTTTCTTCTCCAATACACACAGATATTAGGGTGACCAGCCTCCTGGTTGGCCCTAATGCCTCCCATTTTGGTACTAAAAGTCCTGAGTGTGAGGATAGTTGGTGACCCCATCAATATATTTGACTGTTGAGGAATATGATCTTAAGTTTTGAGCTGGAAGTTCTCTTCTTTTTTTTTTAAAGTCCAATTAGCTAATTATGGTCACTTTCCCTTTAGTTAATTAGACTTTAAACTAGATAGAGTGGAACGAAAATGTTAAACACTATGACTCAGCAGAGTGGTTTTGGAATGCTCCTCTTACTCACAATCTTTGATTGTAGTCAGAAAACTCTACACTGTTGGTGGGAATGTAAACTGGTGCAGTCACTGTGGAGAACAGTATGGAGATTTCTTAAAAAACTAAAAATAGAACTACCAATGATCCAGCAATTTCACTCCTGGGCATATATCCATATGTTCACTGAAGCACTGTTTACAATAGCTAAGACATGGAAGCAACTCAAATGTCCATTGACAGAGGAATGGATAAAGCAGATGTGGTATATATATATAAATTAATTAATATAAATAAAGTAATATAAAATAAACATATAATATATATTATTGCTATATCATATATATTATTTATATTATCTTTTATTATAATAAAATATAATGTATTACATATAATATATATGAATAAATATAATGAATATATATTATATTATAATACTATAGCATTATACCATATAATACTATTTAATATTATATTATATATTATTTTATAATATATAATTATTGTTATATATAATTATATATAAAATATATTTATGTATTTGATATTATATATTACTTTATAATATATAATTATATATAATATAAAATATATTTATATAAAATATATACACATAATATGCAATATATAGTATGTAAAATTATATATAAAATATTTATACATTTAATATATTATTTCATAAGGTATAATGATATAGTATATAATATAAAATTATATATATTATATAGAATATGTTATATATTGTATATTTATATAATTAATTTATATAATCTATACAATATATATATTATACCGTAAGTAAGTAAGGAAGTAAAGTCGCTCAGTCGTGTCCGACTCTTTGCGACCCCATGGACTGTAGCCTACCAGGCTCCTCCCTCCATGGAATTCTCCAGGCAAGAGTACTGGAGTGGGTTGCTATTTCCTTCTCCAGGGAATCTTCCCAAACCAGGGATCGAACCCGGGTCTCCCACATTCCAGGCAGGCACTTTAGCCTCTGAGCCACCAGGGAAGCCCATTATACTGTAATTTATATATATTTATTATATATATATGTATAATGGAATATTACTCAGTCAAAAAAACGGATGAAATAATGCCATTTGCAGCAACATGGATGGACCCGGAGATTATCATACTAAGTGAAGTGAAGTGAAAGAATTAAAGTTTTATTTCTTAATGGAGACACATAATCAAATGCTCCAAACCCTGAGCTCAGGGGTAAAATTCCTAGTTCCCAAGAGCCGGGGCGCCATATGGTGACAGTCACGTGTCCAGTCGTAGGTTTCATCTTGGCAGCTGGCAGCTGTTTATTCCTACTTTTGGTCGTTTCTAAAATGAGGGTGTCTTTCTTTCCCATGTACTCTGACCATGTAAATAAATTTCTGCATTCAGTTTCCAATTATTCATAATGTTCACAGACTGTATTCAACCCTCATAATAAACCCTTTTAAACCGACGGTGAAATTAGTGCATGGCTCTGTGAATAGCTGGAGGAGATCCTGGTTGTGGTAATTTCTTCACAAACTGCCTTCCTCACAGCACTACACCCAGTACTGGGTATTTCCAGTGAAGCGCTGCTTCAATTATGCTAATGGATGAGTCATCTAATTTAAACTGGTCATGATAACTGATAGCTGGCCTGGTAGAAAGAACACTTAACTCAGAAGATTTGAGTTTTTATTCTGATTTTTCAGGTCATTTAGCCAGTTTACATTGGCAAGTCATTTCATCTCACTGGGTTTCAGCCTATTATTACAAAATACTAAAATTAATCTTTGCTTTCATGCCCAGATATTATAGTATGAATTAGAGGATATACACTAGAAACAGTATAAACATTAGGAAATTATTAAAACTTAGAATGATTCCAAGCAAGGAAATTTAAGATTATTGTATTCCTTTTGTATATGTAGAAGTCCTAATCTTTATAAGTAAGGCAAAATAATCTGTTACTATTTGATGGGTTTTCTAAAATCTAGCTAATTGGCTCTACTCCAATACTGCTCCTACATAATAGAGTTCCAGTGTCAACTTGGACAGAATATTCTTGTTTGAGCATCTCTTTGAGGTAGAGGGAAAAATGCACATTGCTGGCGCCTCTCCACTCTGTTCCCAATTTCTTCTGGCTCATTCCTCCTCAAGGCAGTACCTATAGCTTAGCCCATGTTATTTAAAGTCTGCAGCTCTAATTTAATAGAGGCCATGTATATTGGGAAGGGGGAACCTCACTCAAGAAAAAGCTCACTGAGTGTGTCTCTTCCTTATTGTCACCCCTGACATGTGTTCAGCCTCCCTTGACTTAATTGCTCTGTTTTGGATTAAAGTTTCCACTCAAAGGTACAGTGACCCATGTTTTTACCTGGTAAGCACTTACTAAGACTGGAAATAACTACAGTTTATTCTGTTATTGTGGAACTAAGCCTGAACTTCAAGTGAGGTTTCCCCCACTATGGTTAAGTCCCCTACCTACGAACCTTCAAGCTTTGTACTTTGTGATGTGAATATGCTTTCATATGACCAGCCACAGAAGTGAGTTCAGGGGTCTGGCGTACGTTGTCACGCACGTGCATCCTCTACAAGTGGTTGTGCTTTTGTGTGTTTCACTGTACAGTCCTGTATAAAGTACAGTAATGCAGTATCTTTGTTCCAAGCCCAGGGTGTCCAGAAGCAAGGGTAAAAGTAGCCATGGCGTAGCTGGTACTGGTGTACTTTTCAAGGTACCGTACTGTAAGACTGAAAATGCTTTACTTATTTTCGTGTTTGCTTTTTATGTATTATTTATGTAGAAAGTGTTGTAACCTATTACGGTACAGTACTATATAGCCAGTTGTGTTAGCTGGGTACTTAGGATAACTTTGTTGGACTTAACAAACAAATCGGACTCAATGAGCCTGCTCTCAGAATAGACCTCCTTCATATGCAGGGGACTTACTTTACCTGGAGAAGGTAAACTAGGACTTGAGAAGTTTCTCTAGGGACTGGACTGGGTTGGGAAGGGAAATAGGTAGGTACAGCCCACGACTCCTCCAGAACCATGGCAACTTCAGACTCTGGCGTGCCAGGTAACCCAGCCCTGACTACCTTCTGTCCTTGTGTGTTTCCACTCAGGAGTCTCATTCCAGACAGAGGCCATACAGTTGGTGGGGGGGTGTGGTGAGGGGCTGGGGACTGTGGACGGTAGCCCCACATGATTCACAGGGGGAGGGGTGGGGCTGTCTCTTATACACATCTAGATGTGTATAAGAGAAAGACTTACAAGACTATGATTCACAGGGGGAGGGGTGGGGTGGGGGTGCCGTCACTCTAAGCAGGGTATGATGGAGAAGTTTTACCAAGCTTCAGTGCTCACTTTCCATTCTCAGACTATTTAGCCAAACATGAGACAAGAGACAAGCGCGCAGGCCCTCCCAGGCAACCCTGGATCCCAAATCTTGAACCTCAGTTGCAGAAGGGAGAAAAGTCATCATTCTTACTTCCTTCAAGGACTCTGTCCTTAATTTTGGTAGGTAAAAGTAAAAGAAGAAAACTTCTTGGTGAATTTCAGAAAAAAAAAAAAAACCACATAGATCATTCTTTACAGAATACAAAGGATGAGAAAAAATGTTAACACAGATTTCGAGGGGAGAAACACTAAGGATGGTGACGCCGAATGGTTTCCATTTTCACATTAAACTAAGGAGTGATTCTTCAGCTGGGACGGAGGTGTGATGAGATGAGTGAAGAACATTTGTAAGACTTACTGTTTTCCACCAGGAAATGTCATTATGCCTTTGTCCAAGCACTGGAAAGGATAGAACATCCAAATTTAGAAATATGCACTCTAATGGGCCTAATTATCTACAGGCACGTAATGGTTAGTTGAAATCTGGGATTTATGTTTGAAATAATTTCTGTTTACTTCATTTTTGATTACAAAATTAGTATGTGTCCTCTCTAAGAAATTAGGAAAATACAAAGTCCTAAGGCTAAGAAGTAACTATCATTACCATTTTGTCTATATCCCTTCAAGATATTGTATTCATATGTGCAAATATTAAAATTTAAAACATCTATTTTTATTTCATGCTACTATATTCCCATTGTCTAAAAATCAGAAAAACACCAAAATACAGATAGTATAAAATAGACAACACTCACCATCCAACACTTAATGTGTAGACATGGGTTTTCTCAAATAGAAAGAGGATCACGGTGCACAAGCTGTTCTGTAACCTGCTTTTCCCACTTATGGATATCTTCTCACTTTATAAACTATTATCTGTCGCTACTCCAGTGGGTCTCAACCAACATGATTTTGTCTGGGGAACGTCTGGCAATATTGGAGACCCTGTCTGCTGTCACACTGTACTGGCAGCTAGGGGAGAGAGACCAGAGATGCTGTGGAACATCCCACAATGCACAGGGGAGCTCCCACAATGCTCAGGGAAGCCCCCCACTGCTGTTGAGAGAAAAGAATTATTCCCTCAAAAATGTCAACAGTGCTGAGGTTGAGAAACCCTGCCCTGTTCCCTGAGGTCTCCCTCTTTGCAGGTATAAGGTATCAGAGAACCATTTTAGCTGAAGGGTCAGGATACATACATATATATCTGAATCACTTCGCTATACACCAGAAACAAACACAACTCTGTAAATCAACTACAATTTAAAACAAAAGGCAGCAGGGATAAGAGTAACGGACTTGAAAGGGGAATTCATGGTAGAAAAAACTTAGATTACCAAAAGCCAACTGGTTACCAATAACTCAATAAATAACACGTGACACTATGCTTTACTAACCATTCTCAGGGAGACAACCTAAAACCGCCTGGTGCACTAAGTCACTTCAGTCGTGTCCGACTCTGTGACCCCACAGACTGTAGCCCCCCAGGCTCCTCTGTCCCTGGGATTCTCCAGGCAAGAACACTGGAGGGGGCTGCCATGACCTTCTCCAAAAAAACCACCGGAGAGACCATTATAAACACCAACAAGTGTGTGTCAGAAGGCAGGCACTCTCCTCACTGTACCTTTATCACTGTGAAGTGGTACAACCACTGAACAAAACAATTTAGCAGCACTCGAACCCTGCAATCCTACCATCAGGCACGTGTGTACAAACACGTGTGCATGTGTCCACCAGGAGTTGCACTCAAATGTCCACAGCAGCCTTATGTGCAATAAGCCAAGTACTAGAAACCAACCCTGGGTTCATCAACGCTCGAAGACACATTCACACAATAGCATACTACCCAGCAGTGAAAAATAAATGATTTACGACCACACGAACAAATTTCACAAGGTGGAGATTTAAGTCCCTAAGTCATGTCTGACTCTTGCGACCTCATAGATTGTATAGCCCCCCAGGCTCCTCTGTCCATGGGATTTCCCAGGCAAGAATACTGGAGTGGATTTCCATTTCATTCTCCAGAGGATCTTCCCAACCCAGGAATTGAGCCCATGTTTCCTGCATTGCAGGGGGTGTCTCCTGCATTGCAGGTGGATTCTTACTACTACTGAGCTACCAGGGATTTACATAACATTATGCAAAAGATAAGACACAAAGGAAGAACATGATGCATTTATTATATAAAGTATAAAAACAGGAAAAATGAAATAGTATTTTTAGAGATACATATATAGATGATAAACTATAAAGAAAAGCAAAAGAATGATTATGGACTATTCCTAAAAGTAGAATGCTAGTTATTCTTAAAGGAGAAAAAGAGGAAAGCACTGCAAGACAGACATGGGACTCATAGACTACCAGTCATATTCTTCAAGCTCATTTTCAGCAATGGCGAGATGCATGTTCACTTCGTTATAATTCTTTAATGGCCAAATACATTTGACATGCTTTCCTGTATATGTATTATATTTTGCAATTTTTTACTGAGAAAAATCCAAGTACCCAGCCCACCACAATCTTCCCCAAGCATCATCAGATGGAAGGCATCTGTTTCTTCCACCTTCTCCTTCACACATGGAGTCAGAATTTTCAATCTAATGTAGAAGAAAAAACAACACCCCAAATAATTAACGCCTAAGTCTGGGTACTGTATGCATGATTTAAAGAAAGGCAATGGGAAGAGGATTTGCATCTCCAAAGCAGTATCTTCTGACCCCATAAACTTTGCAGATTTGGGGAACACAAGATACCTGTAGCAAGTTTATTTATTTATTCTCATTGAAAAGGCTTATAGAGCTCTGGATGCAGGTCCCTCAGTCACTCCATAGTACAGCTTCTGAGGGTCCCTTCGGGGTCCCAGGGAAGATCTCTAGGAGTTCAAGGCCTGCCTCCTCCAGAGGCAGTTTCAGCATCTTAGACCTCTTCTGTCAGATTAAGTTTATTCAGGACGTAGACCAGGTAAAATAAGCCAAAATAATTCCACTTCCAATATATAAACAAAGGTCATAGGTGTTTTCTTACTTGGGATTCTCATTTGCAAGTCACAGAGGCTGCCTCTGGTTTATATAACAGGAACGGGGTTTCTGAAAGCATACTGAATCTCCCAGCATCCCTGTCAGGAATGGAAACCCACATCCGCGCTAAGCTTCCAGGATTAGTGCCCAAAAGGCTGCAGCAGAGCTGGCCTGGTGAGGAGTGCAGGACCCCGCCAGGGCCACCCGTGAGTGCTACCCCGTGGACGGAAACTTAGGCCCGCAGTTCCGGCCACCCCAAAGCCGGAAGCCGCTGCTGTCTCCACGGCGGAGCAAGGTGGCATTGCCTTCTCGAGATGCTCACTCCCAGGTGGAGGTCTCATATTCAACGCCTCTAACTGGTGGCACTGAGGCACGTACACCAGCCTTGACGGAAGCTAACAAAGAATGTTCTGGGTTCCACCGATGCCCTATACATTCAGAAATCATAACGATGTCTACTTGGTGGTAGACGTCTGTGGTCTTTTGCTTAAGAAACTTTCTGTCTGGTAATGACTTATGGAATCACAGAACTTCAGTGACTGCCAATTTCTAAGTACATGATTGAGGATATTTTTAACTCTCCAGAAAAAAGCATGAAATTCACCATCTGCTTTGCTCTTTTGTCCCTGGTGGGCAATCCATTTCACAGAGTCCCCGTGATTCAGAGGACACAGAGGTGGGGTCTTTTTCTGAGGCTGCCTATTTTATATCCACTTCCCACATCACTTGGAAGGCGTTGGGTCACCAGCAATGTCCCATTCAGCCATTTTGAAGGAAGAGGTTGGTGTAGAAGAGCCGTGCTATGGTGAAAACCCACTGTCCAGCGATTCTCAGGTCCTGGAGTCTCGAGGGGAGGGCTCTCGGGGAAAGGTCACAGGCTTGATTAGACGCCAGGTGGGTGAAGGACAGTCATGTTGCTCCCGCACCAGCGGCTGTGTTTCAAAGCTGTCTCCAAAGAATTTCTGCTACATTGGAGAGGGATTGGAGAGTGTGAAGTCAGGCTATTTTTTTTTTTCCTCTTCTTGTTAGCAATTTGCGACATTTGCTTTCTACCCTGGGACCTTCAGCTTCAGAGCACACCATCTCTCTGCACACTTAAAATCTATTTTTACGTAGGAATGTTAAGATACCTGGTGGGAGTGAGGTGGGTGGTAAGTGGCAGGGGGAAGAGAGAGAAAGCTGTGGGGATTTTTTTTTTCTTACTTGAAATCAATTTAAAGCAATTTTATTCATCTTGGGGCATATTACTATTATCATCATTACTACCAATATTACACTTTTTTTTTTTTTACCTTAGAAACTGCAGTTCACATCAATTCAAGTTGTAAGATGTTTTTCACTGGAGGGCTTCGGATACATGGGGAATTTTTGCTTTATTTCCTGATTTAACTAAGCTTTGAGTTTTGTGGGCTCCTTACGTCCTGTCATGTCTGATTGCTAGGGGACCGCTGGACCAGGGTGGGTTGTACAGGTGGCTGAGAGGACTTGTGGGATGCACAAGACTTCAGATGCAGATTAGGGACCAACACAATTGGGGCAGGCCTGGACGCAGGCAGGGAGAAGACAGATGGAGTGAGGGGTTTGACAGAAGAGACGGTGCCCTGCCACTCATTTTCCTAAGAGGAAATCTCCCTGTCTTCCTTCTTCAGAACACTGAGATGGAAAGTCAATGTTTATTTGAAGTCACAGGGAAGTAGAGGGCTTTGCGCAAAACGTATGTTTACATTCCTAAGAAATACACTGAATCCAGATGGAAATGAGAAAATGTGTTACCTAATGAGGCCATCCATGAAACAGGGGTTAGCAGTCAGAAGAAGCTTCTAGAGGAGGAAGCTACCGAATGAACCACTGAATTGATGGGTGGCACATGAAGAGCTCAAAATTATATCCTATGAGATTTAGGAACTTAGTATATGATAAATCTACTATTGCAACTCACTGGTTCTTAGACTAGATGCCTATCCATCTGGAAGAAATAAAAGTATACCCCTTCCTTATACCATATGTGTACTAAAATAACAGATAGGTTAAAGATTTAACATTTTAAAATGAAAATATAAAAAGAAAGCATAGGCGACAACGTGAATGACACAGACAAGACTTCACAAAAGAAGCTGACTAGTGCACATCAAAATGAAAACCTATAGAGCAAAGATGCTATAAACAGACATGTTCAAATGCTAGACTAGGAGAAACTATTTGCCACCTGTATGATCAATATTCCTGATACATTAAAGCTGCAATACATTGATAAGCAAAATATAAAAATGAGCAAAAGATATGCAATACAAATAATGACTAAGCCTACCAAAAAATGCTCAGTGTTGCTCTAGTTTGGGAAATTAAAACAACAGTAAGAGGAAACTTTCTACAAGAATAAAAAACAAATTATGGCTTTTTACTTTTTAGTATAGTATTTTTTCAACAAAGGCAGAAAGAAAGGCCCAATCTATAGGCATAAATATGTTTTGAAGGATAAGGATACTGAGGAAATACTGAACCAAAAGACAAGAGATTTAATTTTTCTGCTCATGTATCTTTGTAGTGTTTTACTTATGCTAATGAGGACACAACTTTTGTGATTAAAAAAGAGTCCAACAATGAAGCATTGCCTTAAAATTAACTGTTTAAATGAATTAGGACAAACAAAGAGTCCAGAAAAATTTTCAGACTGGTCTGGCCAATTGATCCACTATGTTGTAACTTTCACTGACATAAAGACATTTTCAGTGACAATAAATAAAGATTTTCACATAAGAAATACTTGCTTGTTTATACTAAAAGTAAATATCAGCTTACAGGCTAAGATCCAATAAATATTCATTTCTTTCAAATCAAGGTAATTTTGACCGTGAGTTCTTCATTACATGAGGTGCAGGGACATTCTGCCTCCATTATGATTGGGCCCTGATCTCACCCAAAGTCTCTCCAGACACCTGAGAAATGGCAGCTGTCTGGAGATAGATGTGGGTTGAGACTGGTCTTCTACCCTCCGGGTGACCCTGGGCATGTGGATGCCATTCTTTGAGCCTTGGGTTCCTCATCTACAATATAGGATTGGTATCATTTGTCCTGGGTGGCTCACAGAGGCATCATGGGATCACGGCTCTCTAATTCAAACCCCAGGGTCCTCACAATCTGGTGAAAATGCTCTGTGCTGAAGCTCAGGGTAACCTAGAAGTTAGTGGAATGACTGCCAACTGCACTGTGTGAAGAAAGCCAAGTCTTTGAGAGAATAATGTGTTTACAGTCAAATCTTAGAGAATGGGGCAAGCTGAAGAAAGCGGGGAGGAAAGAGTCACCTGGAATTCAGGTCTCAGCAAGTTAAATAATCAAACATGTCAGCAGACCTTCGTGGGGCAAGATTTCCGAATATCTAAATCAGTGCTTTCTCCAACAAAACTGTTGGATGGAATGGTTTAATTTATGGTTTTAAATTAAATGATCCTTGCTTTTTGAGCTCATCACAGAGAAATTCTTGAAGAATGACTAAAGATTTCATTAAATATCTTGGATAGCTCTTTAGAGACATATTTTTCCTCTAGATACTTGTCACAAAAGTCTGAGAAAACAGGGAGATGGTTTATGAAATGTTTAATGAATGTCTGTAACAGCAACAGTTGTTATTTACAGCCACGATTCAGTACTGTTCAGTGAGTGTTTCCTGGATGCGGGGCACCTGTGCTGACAGTATCTGAATACTGCTTTGTCTATCCTACAGGGGTCATGATGTCAGGGGAAGGTCAGTTCAGTTCAGTTCAGTTGCTCAGTCGTGTCCGACTCTTTGCGACCCCATGAATCGCAGCACGCCAGGCCTCCCTGTCCATCACCAACCCCTAGAGTTCACTCAGACTCACGTCCATCGAGTCAGTGATGCCATCCAGCCATCTCATCCTCTGTCGTCCCCTTCTCCTCCTGCCCCCAATCCCTCCCAGCATCTTTTCCAATGAGTCAACTCTTCGCATGAGGTGGCCAAAGTGTTGGAGTTTCAGCTTTAGCATCAGTCCTTCCAATGAACACCCAGGACTGATCTCCTTTACAATGGAATGGTTGGATCTCCTTGCAGTCTAAGAGACTCTCAAGAGTCTTCTCCAGCACCATGGTTCAAAAGCATCAATTTTTCAGCGCTCAGCTTTCTTCACAGTCCAACTCTCACATCCATACATGACCACTGGAAAAACCATAGCCTTGACTAGATGGACTTTTGTTGGCAAAGTAGTATCTCTGAAGGTAACGTGCTGTTTAGGAAATAAGAAGCTGGTTTTCTCCTAAATTGGTCATTGAACCAGTGACTTTCCCTAGGTCTCTGTTTACTCTCATGGCAAATAAGGCAATTCTACAACCTGACCTGGCATTCACATCATTAGTTCCTGCTGTCACATGATAATAGAAGGTGCCAGCTAGTAGAGAGATTCTGGCTTTTGAATTGACTGTCTAGGTGTTGCATTTTGTTTCTTGGCAACTTGCAATTTCTGTGTATCATGGTTTGATCTCAATATTCATGAAATGTAATTCTATATTGTATATATTAGAGAATCATTGCTTTAAAACTGAAACTAAACCAATTATCCTAATGATTAACGTTTACCTCCTTGATTAGTAAAGACTAATAATAAGGATAGCTGAAACATATCCTAAGCTATACTAATCAACAAGTTACTTTACTTGAAGCTCTCTTACTCACTGTGACCCCCTAGTGCAAAGGTCAGAAAATCATGCCCCATGGGCCATATCTAATAAGACACTTGTTTTGTGACAAAGTTTTATCAGAACACAGCCACACTCATAGCTGTGTTCATGCTACATCAACAAATGAGTCATTGAGACAGAGACCTGAGGGCCCACAAAAGTCTAAAATATTCACTATCTCACCCTTTACAGAGAAAGTTTGCCAAACTCTGGACTAATGTATTTCTCACCTTAGTTGGAAGGCCTGCTCTATAGAGGAAAGACTGTATCTTCAGGGCTGACATTTGGGGCCTGACTGGCTCAGCCAATGATGCTCCATTTTCCTCTTCTGTGAAGACTCTATTCCATCCAGTCCATCCCAGTCTCTTATCTATTCCTTGCAGGTGAAGTATCCTCACCTCCCCACTCCTTGGCTTAAGCATACAGCCAGCAAAGTGGCTAAAATTAATTCACAGAGTCCTTGCCTCTCAAAGTACAGTCCATGAAACAGCAGCATTGATATCATATGGACATTTGCTAGAATTACAGAATCTCAGGCCCCAGCCCAGACCAACTGGATAAGAATTTGTGTATTTTAGCAAGATCCTCGGATGACTTGATACGCTGATCTAGAGCAGTGCTAGCCAACAGAACCTTCTGTGGTGATGGAAATGTTCCCTCTCTGCAGTATCGACCATCACAGCCCCTTGTGACCCTCGGGCAACTTACCTGTGGCTCGTACAACTCAGAGACTCCATTTTTAACTTTTACTTATATTAATTCAGGTTTATAAAGCAGGAAGCCACATGCAGCTGGTGGCTACCACATGGCAGAGTACAGCTCTAAACCATACTCTGAGAAAAGGATCCCAGGGGGGACCGTTGTAGTTCATTTCCATCAGCCTCCAAAGTCCCTGGAGCATTCCAACATTGGTCTTAGCCTGGAAGAGGACACACCTAGGGGGATGTCCAGCAAGGTACCTATGGGGTTCTTATGGCTGAACTGCTCAAAGGGTCCCCCAAAGCCTGAGATAGGCAGGGTCGTTGACTATGCCTGGAAACTTCAAGGGCCAAATCCTCCCAAGACAACTGTTGGTCCCAGTTAGTTGAGACATGGAGAGGATCAAGCCTGAGGATCTATCACAGGGAGGTGATAGAGGAGGAAATACCTCCATTCAACCATCGTATCCAGCTGAGGGAACCCGTCCAGGAGACATAGGCTTGCAGGCTCAGACCTGACTCTCCCCTTATCCTAAACACACAGGCCTAAGGACCAGAAAGCTGCAACCACAAGGACCTTCAGAGGTTATCTTAGCAATCTTTTTAATGCACGGTTACTATTGCCACTCTTAGAGGGTGAGCAGGAAGGACACGCAGGGACTCAGTGAGAACTGAACCCAGGCCATCTTTTCACAGTCTCAACAGTTCAGCATGTCCACCTTAAGTCAGAGCAAAGACCCCTTCCATCCAGTCTACTCAGAGTCTGTATCCTCACCGAGCCTGAGGTCTCCCATCCACCTGATCTCCAGGGCTCACTGACTCACACCCTTTTACTCTGAGTCTGGGATTGCTATTAAAGAAGGAGGCAGGCTTCCTATCTCTCCCAAGAAAAGCCCTGTCATAAGCCCAACATTTAGTTTCTTAGGACTTCCTTAACAGATTACCATAAACTTCTTGACTTAAAGCAGCAGAACTGTATTTCATCACGGTTCTGGATGTCAAAAGTCCAAAATCAGTGGCTGTGCTTCCATCAGGTCGCTCCAGGAGATCCTGCCCTTTCTCCCAGCCTCTGGTGTCCTTGGGTCGTGGCAGCAAAACTCTGCTTCTGTCTTCATGGGTCTTCTTCCCCGACTCTCTCTGTATTCTTCTTTCCCACCTCTTAAAGGCTTCTTAGGGTGAACTTAAGACTTAGCCGAATCAAAGATAATCTTGTCCTGAGATTCCTGCCTTACTTACACCTGCAAAGATCATATTCGAAGGTAACAGAGTTGAGAATGTGGACATTTCTTTCTAAAGCCATGATTCAACTCACTATACCCAGTGTAGGAGCCTTTCCAGACAGTCTTCACGCCTTCCCTCAGGTGGGTTTCGCTTCGTTCTCTTCTGTGCTGTCCTGCCTGTCCTGCAAACACCCTGCAGAGGCTCGACAACGCTTGCTCCCTGGAGCAGGGAAGCTGGAGCGCCCTGAAAGTGCTCTCTGGTTTCCTTTGCTGTGCAGAAGCTTGTAAGCTTGATTAAGTCCCATTTGTCTATTTTTGTCTTTATTTCTATTGCCTTGGGAGACTAACCTAAGAAAGCATTGGTACAATTAGTGTCAGAAAATGTTTTGCCTATGTTCCCTTCTAGGAGTTTTATGATGTCGTGTCTTGTAGTTAAGTCTTTAAGCCATTTTGAGTTATTTTTGTCCATTGTATGAGGGTGTGTTATAAATGCACTGATTTACATGCAGTTGTCTAACTTTCCCAGCACCACTTGTTGAAGAGACTGTCTATTCTCATTTTATAGTCTTGCCTCCATTGTTGAAGATTAATTGACTGTAGGTGTGTGGGTTTACCTCTCTGTTGTGTTCCACTGATCCGTGTGTCTGTTTTTATACCAATACCACACAGTTTTGATGACTATAGTTTGAGGTCTAGGAGAGTTATGCCCCCAGCTTTGTTTATTTTCCCCCCTCAGTATTACTTTGGCAATTCTGATTGTTTCATGGTGCTCTATAAATTTTTGGATTACTTGATCTAGTTCTGTGAAAATGAAAGCCTTCTCTGAATGCTGGTGTGCACTTTATCTGTACACCTTAGAGGCAGGAAAGCCTCCAGGGTTCCGCCCCCTCTTTCCTGCTCGGCCTCCCTGCCATATGCCTCCGTGGCACAGTGTCATGTGGACGCCATCCCTCCCATGTCCCCCTCCGTTTGGTCCTGGTCCCACAGTCCCCACGCAGGATGCTTCTCTACCCACCAGGGGGATGTCGAGAGGATGCCGCGTAGTCACCAACCTGTTAGGTGCTCTTCCACCGCCTCCCACCTGCACTTCCGGCATTCATATCACATCTCCAGCCTCTAGAGAAGCTTAGGCCCAGGGAAGGCATGCTGACTGTGATTGGGCCAGATTTAGACACTCAGCCTTGGGAAACAGCCATAGATTGAGCCAAAGACCTTTCAAGAAGATACAAATTCTGAAGCCTAGAGACAGCAGACTGAGTGGGACAGGCCACCGCCCCTGGCCATGAAGCTCTGCCCCTTCTGAGCTGCTGATCCTGTAAGGGTGGCTGCCATGTGGGGTTGCATCCAAGCAGGACAAGCCCGATTACCCAGGACCGACGAGTGGAGGGCTGTAGACATGAGCCCACGTGGTCTGAGAGCTCAAGAGCAAGAGACAGGTGCCTCATCAGTTGCCACTTTCCTTGTTTCCTACACTGTACTTTGGAATGTATCTGTCAGTTTTTTGTTTTGTTTTTTTAATTTTATTTTTACTTTATTTTACTTTACAATACCGTATTGGTTTTGCCATACATTGACATGAATCCGCCATGGGTGTATATTAACTCCCAATCCCTAATCCCCCTCCCACCTCCCACCCCACATCATCTCTCTGGATCATCCCCGTGCACCAGCCCCAAGCATCCTGTATCCTGTATGGAACATAGGCTTGTGCTTCGTTCTTACATGATAGTATACACGTTTCAATGCCATTCTCCCAAATCATCCCATCCTCTCCCTCTCCCACAGAGTCCAAAAGTCCTTTCTATACATTTGTGTCTCTTTTGCTGTCTCACATACAGGGTCATCACTGCCATCTTTCTAAATTCCATATATATGTGTCAGTATACTGTATTGGTGTTAGCCAGACTCATCAAGAAACAAAGAGAGAAAAATCAAATCAATAAAATTAGAAATGAAAATGGAGAGATTACAACAGACAACACAGAAATACAAAGGATCATAACAGACTACTATCAGCAATTATATGTCAAATTGGAAAAGAAGAAGTAAAACTCTCACTGTTTGCAGATGACATGATCCTCTACACAGAAAATCCTAAAGACTCCACCAGAAAATTATTAGAGCTAATCAATGAATATAGTAAAGTTGCAGGATATAAAATCAACACACAGAAATCCCTGGCATTCCTATACACTAATAATGAGAAAGTAGAAAAAGAAATTAAGGAAACAATTCCATTCACCATTGCAACGAAAAGAATAAAATACTTAGGTATATATCTACCTAAAGAAACTAAAGACCTATATATGGAATATATCTGTCAGTTTTCCAATAGTCCCCTTTTAAAGTCAACAAGCCTGAGTGGGTTTCTGCTCTTTGTGACCAATAATCTTCCCCCAAACTTGTCTGGGTTTAAAAACTGTTACACTGTGAAAACCAGCATGGTGGGAAGAGTATCTTACAAGAAAGTCATTCAATTAGTTTGCTATTGAAAGACTAAAGGGCAAAAAGAAACAAGATCCAATGAGCAAATTCTTTCGGGCCATTGTAATTAAACAGATTGGCATTAGGATTTATAAATCAATTGCTTGTGCGTTTTTGTCAATGCAAATTATTCTTCCCCTCAAGAACCTGATCCTTTGTGGATAAGTTGATAAAGTTGTGCTTTTGAATCTGAAATTTGAGGTGACAGCCACAACAATCACAAGGACTTGATTAAGCATCTTGGCAAGTCTGCACATTCTCAGTACATCTGCTGCTGGCAGCTTTGCCAGAGAACAGATGAAAACCGGGAGGAAAGAAAGGCAGAACGTGCTTGATCCTGGATGAAACTGACCTACCGAAGGCTCAGACTTAGACTTTTACATTTGGATTATTATTTGGGTTTTGAGGATGCAGGAGGGTTAAGATGCCCCTGGCAATATTTTGTTGGTTTGGCATCCTCCTCAGAGCAAAAGATTTAAGGGAGATACTCAGCCATAGTAATGGTAGATATACAAGAGCTCATACTGTGCATTTTTTTTAATGAAAGAGATTGAATGTCAGGGAAAAATGGCTTGAATTGTTCTTTTCTATAAAGTTAGAAAGCACGTGGAGAGAACAGAAATGTCCACATCGCCATTTTGTGCCCTGTTTATCAAGCTCACCTACTGGGCAGGTAGCAAGAAAGAGAGAAGGTTTGATACTTCAGTTCTGGCTTTTTCAGGGTGATGTTATGTAAGCAAGTAAGATACATTAAGCTTTCTCTCAGGGCAAATGTATAGCACTTCAGAGAATTTACTCAGCCTTAAATAAATCTTCTAAAAATGGAAGATTTTTAGCCTAACCACTAGAATTGAATTTTCTTTTCCTTTTCTCTCACAATAGTTATGAGCATCTTTCTATGAAAAATCTTTGATCTCACTAAAAGTGTTAAATCAGAACTGATGAGAAAAGCAAGCAGTTAAAAATCCTAAAGACATGAATTAAACTCTTAGTCTCAAACTGAATGTCAGTTTTTTGATATGCAAAACTGTAAGGGGAAAGCCTTACTAAGGTGATGAAAATGGAATGAGGTAGCTTATATCTGTGGTTCCCAATTTTCAGGTTCTTATTACAATCACCATTTAAATATAAGAATGCTGGTTCCTGTTCCTACCCAGTTGACACAGACTTTGTGAGACTAGGCCTGGGAATCAATATATATACTTTTAAAACATTTTGGGTTTTAGAATCTTCAGGCAGCCAGTAGAGGGCAAGAACAAGAACCAGTGTTTAAATCATCTTTAACTTGAGATTTTTTTAGAAGAAAAAAAAAGGGTGTATGTGTGTGTATGTGTGAGTGTATGTGTGAGTGTATGTGTGTTACACTGTGTAGTCTTTCTTGATTAGTTAACCCATACTGAGGGAACAGGCTACCAGGGCCTACCAGTGGATGAAGGTGGGAGTAATTTATTCCATTCACATGTTCTGCTACGAAGATTGTATCAGGTGGTAATTTCAGCTGACACAGAATATAATGAATGATGTAATTTCAGGTTGGTCCAGTTGAATTCCCATAAAATTACATCAGGAAACTAGACCATTATGACACATTCCTGACTAAACAACAATAGACGGGACTGCAAGAAGATCCAACCAGTCCATCCTAAAGGAAACCCACCCTGAATATTCATTGGAAAGACTGATGCTAAAGCTCTAATACTTGGGCCCCCTGATTCAAAGAGCTGACTCATTGGAAAAGACCCTGATGCTGGGAAAGACTGAAGGCAGGAGAAGGGGGTAGCCGAGGATGAGAAGGTCGGAGGCATCACCGACTGAATTTGAACAAAGTCCAGAAGATAGTGAAGGACAGGGAAGCCTGGTTTGCTGCAGTCCATGAGTCACAGAGTCTGAAAAGACTTAGTGACTAAACAACAAAACTCCTAGGGATACTTCATTTCCATTTGTAAGCAGCTTCTGGCAGGAAAGAGCTCTCTGCAGCAAGCCCCTTTGTCTTGTCACCAACCTTAAACCAGGCACCCCCACCCCTACCCCCTGCTCCACTCATCTCTGGCCCTAGCACACATATTCAATCTTTTGATCACACAATACTTTGCCTAACGTGTTAATTCTTCCTGTAGATCCAACAGAACTAGAAGAACACAAGTAGACATTTCAAATAGAAATGAATTTCAAGTACTAATTAACAGATGACCAGATCTCTTACCCAGCTCCCCCTTCAGTAATCTTGTGAACAAACTGTGAACAAGACATCTAAAGAAAGATCACAAGAAGTGGACCTGCCTGCATGCAGTTGGGGTGGCGATGACTCAGACCCCTCATCTCAATGATTAACTTAGATTACTTCCCTTTTTACTTTTGAAAACTTCCATGGCTGGGCAGAATCTTTGAAGATGGTTCTTGGGGACCACTGAATCCACCATCTCCCCAGGTTGCTCATATTCTGATCAAAAGCAACTTTCCTTTCTACCAACATCTTTGCAAGCAGCTAGACATGCTTTGGAGAAGGCAATGGCACCCCACTCCAGTACTCTTGCCTGGAAAATCCCATGGACGGAGGAGCCTGGTGGGCTGCCATCTATGGGGTCGTACAGAATTGGACACGACTGAAGCGAGTTAGCAGCAGCAGTAGCAGACATGCTTCAGTAACACACTGAGGTCATGGGTTGTATTTCTTCACTAAATATGGGATCCTTTTAACACCATAATGTGTGCATGTGTGCTAAGTCGCTTCAATCCTGTCCGGCTCTCTGCGAACCCATGGACTGTAGCCCACCAGGCTCCTCTTGGGTTCTCCAGGCAAGAATACTGGATTGGGTAGCCATTCCCTTCTCCAGGGGATCTTCCCAACCCAGGTCTCCCATATTGCAGGCAGACTCTTCACCAGCGGAGCCACAGTGGCCAGTTTAAAATCTCAGGCAGCTTCTGCACAGGTGGATTTCTGATCCTATGAACTCTACTGACAGTAGGTAGAGGCCCCGGTTAGACATCAAAAGTCTGATGCTATGTTGTTCTTTCCCACATAGTCTTTGACCTCATATAAAGCAACAGATACACTCATCACGGACCTGAGAAGGATTATCTGGGGGCTTTAAGCCTAGTTACTCATCACCAGAACGGTATGAGGTCCAACCCAGAGTCATCTGGGTTTGTGATTTCTCTGAACCTTGAAGACCTACAGTTCAGCAAGGTGTCCCTAAAACATAGATTACACAAAAAGGAGCTGAACTGTGGATCTTGATGAAGTTCTTGTTTTTTCTCTATTACCAAATTTTAGATGTTTCTGAAGCTTTTAGTTTTGTTTTTTTTTCCTCTCTCTCTCATTTTTACCAAGCCAATAGATTTTTCTTTATAATACCCTGGCTGGGGGGAGTCGAGGGGGAAAGCACAGTCATTGTCTTCAGGAATACTGAACTTTTGCATGGACTCTGGCAAAGAAATGATTCCAAAAGCAAAGCACAGACTTAAAACTTGCTCATGTCCTGCACATCACACATGATTCACTAATGCTATTTTCAAAGCTTGAAAATTTTTAAAGGAAATTCAAAAACAAAAATAAAATTATTGCCAGAGATATCCATCCATTACTAACAGCTAGTCAGTATACTTACATGATAATTTGATTCAAGTGAAAAAAAGATTTCATTTCATAAATCTATTGTCAACACTCAAGGGAAATAAAATACCAGAGCTTGAATTTTCTAAAACAAATAGTTTTATAATTTCAGTTGCTAGGATAAGACTGTGTTTATACAGCCACTTATTACCTCAAAGCAATCTGCAAATTATTTTACAGCTCTGTTAGTGAATGGATCTGATTAAAAACTCACTGTCATGATAAACACTCCATATTATTTTCACATTTATTTACTGAAGGTGTTACTAGCAAATTACCTAATTGAAACTCCTGTTCCTCTATAAACATCACCTGTGCCTTGACCTTTATCCCAGTGCTTGTAAAATGATTCCCTTCTCATGGGCAGTATAGTGACTGCTAAAGGAAAAAAAGAAGGAAGGCGGGGGGTACAGAGGAAAAGGGGAGAGAATGAACGAGGAGAAAGAGAGAGAGAGAGAAAAGGGTAAGTGCTGTGTTTTCTCAGTTACCTCTTCTAATAACTTGTTAACTTATCTCTAACTTTGTAGTCTCTTTGGTGAACTTTTCAGAAAACACCTTTCTTTCTTACATCTTTATCCCTGTGACTTTTGTTTTTATTCTCTGCCTGATAACATCTCTCAGCATTCTATACCATCTCCATCTTACATCCAAGGCTTTTTGCTGCCTTTTTTCCCCTGATTTCTATTCAACACCTTCCATTACTAAGTCCTCTTAGCTTCACTACTTGCCCTCAATAAATGATATAATTAATAGACAAATACCATCTGACGATGGTATCAGCCTCAGTGATGAATTCCTCAGTTCCTGCACCCAAATACTTGATATTAAAATACTCAATCTCACAATCGTTTGCAGGTATTTCTAAGACACTGGCCAACAACAGTCATGTTGTATGCTGCTGCTGCTGCTGCTGCTAAGTCGCTTCAGTCGTGTCCGACTCTGTGTGACCCCATAGACGGCAGCCCACCAGGCTCCCCGACCCTGGGATTCTCCAGGCAAGAACACTGGAGTGGGTTGCCATTTCCTTCTCCAATGCATGAAAGTGAAAGTGAAAGGGAAGTCGCTCAGTCATGTCCGACTCTTAGCGACCCCATGGACTGCAGCCCACCAGGCTCCTCCGTCCGTGGGATTTGCCAGGCAAGAGTACTGGAGTGGGGTGCCATTGCCTTCTCCTCATCTTGTATGACTGTTGGCTAAAAGCTTAATGTCTGAAGCTTAGGCAAAAATGTTTAATGAAACATTATTGTGTGCTTACAGAGACCAGGCACTCTGCTAGGAGGTGGGAAATGGTGGTGAATAAGAAAGATCCAGACTTGACTCTCATGAAGTTAACAACCAAGTGTAGGAGACAGACTTTAAGAACCAATACCTTAATACATTTATGGGGGTTCAGTTATGGGGGTGCAGTTACGGGGGTTCTGGGGGAAACAACAGTGCCATGAAAGCTTATAACCTGATGGCCGAGCCTCCACTGGTATCATGGAGAAGAAACTGACATTTAGACCAAGCCCTGAAGAATGGTTACCAAGTGAAAAGTGAGAAAAGAAGGGTTCCAACTGGAAGAATAGCAAGCCCCAGATCCTGAGGCTGGGGAGTAAGAGAAAGCACAAGGAAGCCAGAGCACCTGGAGCAGAGAAACCTCCAGATGCGGTGAACTGTAGAGGCAGGCCAGGGGCAGGACTTCAGGCAGAGAAGCGAGATAAGACTTGCACTTTAGGAACACTGCGGTGGCGCCGGAGAGAATGGATTGGCAGGGGCTAAAAGCAGAAGCAAGGAGAGCAGTCAGGAGACTGTTTAAAGTCAGGAAGGAAGAAATGGACAATGTGAGAACTGTGGAAACAAAAAGAAATAAGAGTATTCAGGAGATGTTTAGGAAATGAAATAAGCAGAAGCAAGTAGCAAATATTTGATTCATTTTCTGAGCTTCTCTGATAGCCCGTTGGTAAAGAATCCACCTGCATTGCAGAAGACCTGGGTTCGATCCTGGGCTGGGAAGATCCCCTGGAGAAGGGAAAGGCTACCCACTCCAGTATTCTGGCCTGAAGAATCCCATGGACTGTATGGTCCATGGAGTCACAAAGAGTCAGACGCAACTTTCACTCTTTTTCTTACAGAAATCTTTGTCCACTTTTTATTATTTTTTTCTGTGTTTTATTAAATTTTCTTTTCTATTGAAGTATAGTTGATTTATAATGCTATGTTAATAGTTTCAAGTGTACTGCAAAGTGATTCAGTTATACATATACATGTTTCTACTCTTTTCAGATTCTTCTGAAGTACTCTTTTATCAAAGACATAGCAACTATGGATTACCAGCTTTCCAAGAATAAGCACATAACAAAATGTGGAATTTAAGTACTCCTGGAATATCAGAGAACACACAGATACCTATTTCTCACAATAGGATCTTGGAAAAAATACTGTTAATTTTTCAGAATGCCATTTTTCTTCATCTGTAACGTGGGGATAAAACAACCTATTTCTTTCTGCTACTTAGTAGAATCCTTCTGCTACTTAAACAATATGGTATGAAAGTGAAGAGAAGTGAAAGTCACCCTGTTGTGTCCAACTCTTTGTGGCTCCATGGACCAAACAGTCCATGGATTCTCCAGGCAAGAATATTGAAGTGGGTAGCCTTTCCCTTCTCCAGGGTTATCTTCCCAACCCAGGGATCACAACAGGATCTCCTGCATTGCAGGCAGATTATTTACCAACTGAGCCACAAGGGAAGCCCAATTAAGATGGTATATTACACTAGAAATGATATTAAGACTTCCAGAATACAATAGGTATAAAAGAAAAGTTAACTAAGACTTTTATCCTGAGAGTCATCACTGTGAATATAATTATCACATTATAATTTTCCAGGCTGCTTAAGAGCTCCAGGTGGCTAAACGTTGGATCCCCCAGCGTGTGTGTGTGTGTGTGTGTGTGTGTGTGTGTGCGTGCGCGCGTGTGCACGCTCAGTCGCTCAGTTGTGTCTAATTCTTCATGACCCCATGGACTGTAGCCCACCAGGCTCCTCTGTCCACGGGATTCTCCAAGCAAGAACACTGGAGTGGTTAGCCATTTCCTCCTCCAGGGCAGCTTCCTGATGCAGGGATCAAGCGCCAGTCTCCTGCGGGTTCTGCACTGGCAGGCAGATTGTTTGCCACTGAGTCACCTGGGAAGTCCCCAGAGTTTATCACATACATTTTCATCCCTGACTCTGGTTTTTGGGAAACTAGAAATCTGGTTGTTGAAAGCCCAGTTTGTGGTACTTTATTATGAACACAACATACAAGATGCTTGGCTGGATGACTCACAAGCTGGAATCAAGACTGTCAAGAGAAATGTCAACAACCTCAGATATGCAGATGATACCACTTTAATAGCAGAAAGTGGAACTAAAGAGTCTCTTGATGAAAGTGAAAGAGGAAAGTGAAAAAGCTGGCTTAAAACTCAAGATTGAAAAAACGAAGATCTTGGTGCCCGGTCCCATCACTTCATGGCAAAAAGATGGGGAAACAATGGAAACAGTGTCAGATTTCATACTTTTGGCCTCCAAAATCAATGCAGATGAAGACTGCAGCCATGAAATTAAAAGACGCTTGCTCCTTGAAAGAAAAGCTATGACAAACCTAGACAATGTATTTAAAGAGAGAGATATCACTTTGCCAGCAAAAGTCCATCTAGTCAAAGCTATGGTTTTTCTAGTAGTTATGTACGGATGTGAGAGTTAGATCATAAAGAAGGCTGAGCCCAGAAGAATTAATGCTTTTAAACTGTGGTGTTGGGGAACACTCTTGAGAGTCCCTTGGACTGCAAGGAGATCCAACCAGTCAATCCTAAAGGAAATCAGTCCTGAATATTCACTGGAAGGACTGATGCTGAAGCTGAAACTCCATACTTTGGCCACTTGATGCAAAGAACTGACTCATTTGAAAAGACCCTGATGCTGGGAAAGATTGAAGGCAGTAGGAGAAGGGGATGACAGAGGATGAGATGGTTGGATGGCATCACTGACTCAATGGACATGAGTGTGAGCAAAATCAGGGAGATGGTGAAGGACAGGGAAGCCTGGTGTGCTGCAGCCCATGGGATCCCAAAGAGCCAGACATGACTTAGCCACTAAACAACAACAGCAGCAACATTTGTGAATTCTGGTACATCCCCACGTTTTCCTAAAGAATCCTTAGAATTTTGATTTTCATCTTTGCACTTTCGGTTGATGTCAAAAGCTACCAAACATCACAGTTTATAGAACTTGTGGAGTGCTAAAAATGTTTCCACTAGAAATTATGCTCCTGAATGGGTTCTTCTTAAAAGATGTAACAGGTCTGAACGAAAAATTTTCAGGATGTATTACTATATTTGGGACTTGCCCAGTCCCAGCAGTAAAGAATCCACCTGCAATGCAGGAAATACAGATTTGATCCCTGGTTCAGGAAGATCTCTTAGAGGATAGCATGGCAACCCACTCCAGTATTCTTGCTGGGAGAATCACACGGACAGAGGAGCCTGGCAGGCTACATACAGTCCATGGAGTTGCGAAGAGTTGGGCATGACGCAAGTGACTAAGCACACATTACTGTATCTAATGTAAAGATCATATATGTATATATATGTCACTAGTCTGCTTATATAGTCAAGAGGGAAGCTTATGAGAGTTTAAACCAATATACATAGCTTAAACCCTTTAAAAGCCATACATATATAAAGTAGTTATGTTTTAATAGGGCTTCTCAGGTGGTACTGGAGAAGGCAATGGCACCCCACTCCAGTACTCTTGCCTGGAAAATCCCATGGACGGAGGAGCCTGGTGGGCTGCAGTCCTTGAGGTCGCTGAGAGTTGAACACGACTCAGTGACTTCCCTTTCACTTTTCACTTTCATGCACTGGAGAAGGAAATGGCAACCCACTCCAGTGTTCTTGCCTGGAGAATCCCAGGGACGGGGGAGCCTGGTGGGCTGCCGTCTCTGGGGTCGCACAGAGTCGGACACGACTGAAGCGACTTAGCAGCAGCAGCAGCAGCAGGTGGTACTAGTGGTAAATAACCTCCCTGCCAATGCAGAAGACATAAGAGATGCGGGTTCGATCCCTGGGTGGGGAAGCTCCCCTGGAGGAGGGCATGGCAACCCACTCCAGTGTTCTTGCCTGAAGAATCCCATGGACAGGGGAGCCTGGCAGCCTACAGTCCATGGAATTGCAAAGAGTCGGTCACAACTGCGGCGACTTAACACAGCACAGCATATATTAATAGCACACATTTGGCTATGAAACATTAAACTATCTCACACAGTTACTACATTATTAAATTATTTCATAATTATTTCATGTATCAAACAATAATTACAACTTACATTGGTATTTATATTCTGAAATTTAATGTTTGAAGTCAGATTCAAGTAAATAAATGCATTTTTGAAATTGAAGACTATACAAAAATTTGTGGATATCCTTTAAAACCAGTGCCTACTACATTATTTTTTCATGCTTTTCTGTACAATGGCCATTTTCACTCCTTTGATTACAGATAACATATAGCATAATAAAAATAATATATAATCCAATTTAAGAGAGGGGTAAAAATAAACATTAAGTGATTTTTAACTGGAATATATAAATGTTTATAAAATCATTCAGCTAGGTGAGGATTACCCAGCAAAATAATACACTCATTTTGAATATGAGCTATTTCCAGAAAACAATAAATTCCGATTCTCCTTGTAATGTTTGTAAGCATCCTCCTATGTCCTGTCCACCCAACCCTGCTGCCCAAGCCTATTTTTTTCACAGGTGACCGAGACCTCACCTCTAATTCCCCACAGGCATCAAAAAGCCCATATTCCACTCAGCCATAAAGAAAAGAACAAAATAATGCCATTTGCAGCAAAATGAATATAACTAGAGATTATCTTATTAAGTGAAGTCAAAAACAGAAAAACAAATACCATATGATATCACTAACATGTGAACTCTAATATGAAACAAATCGCCAGTCCAGGTCCAATGCAGGATACTGGATGCTGGGAGCTGGTGCACTGAGACGACCCAGAGGGATGGTACAGGGAGGGAGGAGGGAGGGGGGTTCAGGATGGGGAACACGTGTATACCTGTGGCGGATTCATGTTGATGTATGGCAAAACCAATACAATATTGTAAAGTAATTAAAAATAAATAAATAAAATGCGGCACAAATGAACCTATCCATGAAGCAGAAAGAGACTCACACAGAGAACAGACAGACCTGTGTGGCCAGGGGGAATGTGGGAAGGTGAGGGATGGATCGGAGAACAGACCTGTGTGGCCAGGGAGAATGTGGGAAGGTGAGGGATGGATCAGAGAACAGACTTGTGTGGCCAGGGGGAATGTGGGAAGGTGAGGGATGGATCAGAGAACAGACTTGTGTGGCCAGGGGAATGTGGGAAGGTGAGGGATGGATCAGAGAACAGACCTGTGTGGCCAGGGGGAATGTGGGAAGGTGAAGGATGGATCAGAAGAGTGGGCCTAGTAGCTGCAAACTGTTGCATCAGTTCAGTCAGTCGCTCTGTCATGTCCGATTCTTCGCGACCCCATGGACTGCAGCAAACCAGGCCTCCCTGTCCATCACCAACTCCCAGAGTTTACTCAGACTCATGCCCATCGAGTCAGTGATGCCATCCAGCCATCTCATCCTCTGCCATCCCCTGCTCCTCCCACCTTCAATCTTCCCCAGCATCAGGGTCTTTTCCATTGAGTCAGGTCTTTGCACCAGGTGGCCAAAGTATTGGAGTTTCAGCTTCAGCATCAGCCTTTCCAGTGAATATTCAGGACTGATTTCCTTTAGGATGGACTGGTTGGATCTCCTTGCAGTCCAAGGGACTCTCAAGAGTATTCTCCAACACCACAGTTCAAAAGCATCAATTCTTCAGCACTCAGCTTTCTTTATAGTTCAACTCTCATGTCGAGAAAGAATAAATAACAAGGTCTTAACTGAACAGCACAGAGAAATACATCCAATCTCCTGAGAGAAACCATAATGGAAAAGAAGAGCAAAAAAGAATGTGTGTGTATAACTGAGTCACTTAGCTGTACAGCAGAAATTAGTACAACATTGTAAACCAACTATATTTCAATTAAAAAAAAAATCCCATATTCCATGCTCACAAGATTCTGGCCTGGGAGGTAGTGGGTGGCAATGGTTATTAATCAGGTAAATGTGTTCCTTATATAAGATGTATCAGCCAGCTAACATGTGGCCCCCTCTCAGGTGGCAACATGCACACCCCTCTTTGGGAAAATTGTAAGACATGAAGCTGATGTCACCTTCAGATAATGGGGCAGGCCACAGAAAGAAATACTTGGAGTCACGTAGGTGACAGTCCAGTTTCAGAGAATATGTTTCCTTCTCTTGGAATCTGCATGAGTCTTCGCCATCGTTAGGCCTGAACTGGCTATCTTCTCCCCTAAGCTCAACCTGCATGCATCCTCTATTACCTAGACTGCAGACATTCTCTTATAAGCATGATCCCCAATCCTTATCTCTAGGTTTACCTTCCAGTATGTTCCAGTCTCTAATTTCTTACCACTTGCTGAATATTTCCACATGCGTATCCTACTGGCATTTCAAACCCAGTACGTCTAAAATGGAACAACCCTTCATTTCCTCATCTTCATTTATTTTGTATTAACATTATCTCAATTTACTAGACAGTTAAGTTCATTTGGTGCAACCACTATGGAAAACAGTATAGGAGGTTCCTTCAAAAACTAAAGACAGAGTTGCCATATGATCTAGCAATTCCACTATTGGGAAAAGAGAGAAACTCTAATTGGAAAAGATATGTGCACCCCAGTGTTCATAGCAGCACAGTTTACAACAGCCAGGACATGGAAGCAACCTCAACACCCACTGACAGAGGAATGGAGATGCGCTCCATATATACAGCAGAATACTACTCAGTCATAAAAAAGAGCAAAATGATGCCATTGGCAGCAGCCTGGATGGACTTAGAGGATATCATACTAAGTGAAGTAGGTCAAACAAAGAGAGATGAATACCATATGATATCATTCATATATAGAATCAAAAAGATGATACAAATGAACTTATTTACAAAACAGAAATGGATTCACGCTTTGAAAACAATCTTACGGTTACCAAAGAAGAAAAGTGGGGGGAGGGTGGATAAATTAGGAGTTTAGGATTAACAGACACACACAGTGCTTTATATAAGGAAGGAAACAACAGGGCCCTGCTGTCTGACACAAGGGCTGTAGTTAACACCCTGCAATAAGCGGCAACGGGAAAGAACATGGGAAAGAAGACGTGTGCGTGCACGCGCGTGTGTGTGTGTCTGAATCACTTTGCTGTACACCAGAAACTAACACAACACTGAAAATCAACTACACTCCATTTTCTAAAAAGATTATACATTTATTGATTCCTCCCTTTCCCCCCCCCTTTTTTTTCTCTCCCACATACATTCAACTGCCAAGAGCATTAATGAAGTCACACACGTAGCGGACAGAAAAACACCACCTTAATAAACTCTGAACTAGGAGCGTCTACGTGGAATTCTGTGTCTGATTCTAGGTACCTTATTTTAGGTAGATTATTCACAAATGAGAAAGCATCTAGAGATTGGTAAAAAATTCAGAGACCATATTACATGGAAACAAGATGCATATCACAGAGAAGAGAAACACAGAGATACACTGCAGTTAATGAGAAACCACATTTAGTTTTGAGCACAGCCACCAACATGTAAATTTTCAAAAGAAATATCTAGAACTGGTTACAGGATATATGGCCCTTCACCCAGACTGAGAATGTAAAGGAGTTCAATTATTGACTAAGGATAGAGGAATTGTGAAGCAGTTTCTTGCAAGAGAGTTATACTGTTCGTTTTAACCACTCCTTCCAATCCAAAGGCTAGTGTGTGATTTTCCACAGCTCCACAGGGAGAGCCCTGCATGCCCTTCCTACATCTGGGGGGCAGGCGCGGCACCTTCCCCGCTATGGGAAGCTATAGTCGTCTGGGGCTGAGCAGCAGATGTCTAGGAAGTTAACTGTATTCATGGTGAAATGAAGGTCAAAGGTATGCAAAACCAAACCTGATGATATAGTGAAAGGTATTCTGACCAGGGGGGTGATCTATCAGTTCCCCAGTAGTCAAAGGCAATGGTTCTTTAAAAGCAAAAGTAGTAAAATCCCCAACCAGGGGCTATAGCTGAAAGAGTTATCTGAATTCAAGGAATCACATTAATTAGCTACATCAAATGAAATGCAGGGGAATCTCTAAATCCTTGTTACTCAAAGTATGGTCCATAGCTTAGCATCATCTGCGTCGCCTGGGAGCTTATTAGTAATGCAGAGGCTCAGAGGTCACCCTAGGCCTACTGACTCAGAATCCTGATTTTAATGAGCTCCCCTTGTGATTCATGAGCTCATTAAACTTTGAGACTTAGTTAAAAAAAAAAAAACAAGAAGCTACTCTACAGCACGGGGAACTCTATTCAATATCCTGTGATAAACCATACTGGAAAAGACTATAAGGAAGAATGTAGGGACTTCGCTAGTAGTCCAGTGGTTAAGAATTCACCTTCCAATGCAGGGGATACAGGTTCAAACCCTGGTCAGGGAACTAAGATCCTATATGCCACGGGGCAACTAAGTCCACTCACGGCAAGTACTAAAGCCCAGGTGCCCTGGAGCCCAAGTTCACAACTGGAGAGAAGCCTGCAGGCCCAAACAAAAGATCTCACGTGCCACCATGAAGAGCCCGCATGCCGCAACTAAAATCCCATGCAGCCAAATAGATATTTTTTTAAAGAATATATATGTATGCATAACTGAGTCAGTTTGCTGTACAGCTGAAATTAACACAACATTGTACATAAAGTATACTTGCATAAAAAGCCAAAAACAAAAAAAACACCCCCCCAAATTTTTGAGACTTAGGAGCCAATATAGGGTGGCACCTGTCAAGTAAGACTGCTCCTGTCTCCCTCAACTTTTCTTCGTCTCCCTGCTTAGAGCTCCTTGTCTGGAAACAGCAGGTACAGATCGGGGAGCTGAAGAGAGAGGAAGAGCCGCTCCTCCAAGGCAGGAGGTGGGAGGGCGGACTGGAAGACTTCCTTCCAGTGGAAACTGAAGGACCGACGAACTGACTTGACTGGACATCGTGCCTCTGTTTACAGCTTAACACAAAGGGGGCAACAGAGGGTGAGACGGTTGGATGGCATCCCTGGCTCAATAAACGTGAGTCTGAGCAAATTCCGGGAGATGCTGAAGCACAGGGAAGCCTGGCACGCTACAGAGTCCATGGGGCCCCAAAGGGTCAGACACGACGACAGCAGCAGCATGCAGAAAAGCACTGAACGGTGGCCAGCTGGCAGCCATGACTCCGAGATTTTGCTGAACAGTTTTAGAATCTTCTGTAAATGCCAACAGCTTCTGATCCAAAAAAAGATGTGCATCGTCACACTCCTGAAAAGGCTCCTGTAGACACAGAAGTGACCCTCTGGGCCGGGATGTTACATGGATGCTTTGTCCTTTAGGCAGGAGATGGTGTTTACCTCGACTCCTAGGGTCTATACATTGTGCTGTAATACAGTCATGTCTTCAAGAACCAGTCGAGTCTGTGGGACTGTCTGCCCCATGTTAGCGACCGAACCAATGAATGACGCTTCTTGACTTCTACATCTCGGGCTCTCTTTACATTGTCCCATCTCGTCCCTTGAAGTCAGCTTGTCAGCTATGAGATCTCACTTGCTTCCCACTCATTCCTGACATGGTTTTAATCGTGTGTGGGCTGCAGAAACATATGGCCCAGCTGGAGAGAATTGTGTACAAACAAAGTCAACCAGGATCTGCATGTTACATCTTTTTTCATTTATTTTTTTTATTTCCAGAGAATTAGTGTCATCTACCTGGTCACTCAGAGATCTTCTCTGCTTGCCCACTGGTTCTAGTGACCTCATTCAGTGGGCAAAGCATGCAACTGGAGAAGGCAATTGATCATCTACCTGTACATTCAGCAAACTTGGGGGGAAGTAAGTGGTAGATTAAACTCTGTCAGGCATCCCTGAGGTCCAAGTAGTTGAATATATGAATCACCTATCTTTGGATGCAAATTCAGATTCTGCTCATTGTAGCTGATATAGGAGTTCCTTAGTCTCCAGGGCTTTATTTTTTTCCCATTTCTAAAACAGAGGTAATAACACTTAGTGTGCAGGACTGTGGTAACTAAATGAACCAATGTTTGTGGCGCACTTGGCATATCTAAGGACCCAATAACTTTTAGGTCTCTTTCCCCACTCCACCTCACCTTTTCTTTAACTCTTGGCACCCCATTGCATGTGGGAGAGATCTCAACCAAGTACTTAACAGAGAGAGAGATGCAAAACTGTGGCATGTGAACAGCAATTCAAAAACCTGGAGAGACTTTCTTGGTTGCCCAGCAGTTAAGACTTCTTCCAGGGCAGGGGTTGTGGGTTTGTTCCCTGGTTGAGGAGCAAGATCCCACATGCCTTGTGGCCAGGAAACCAAAATGTAAAACAGAAACAACATTGTAACAATTCAATGAAAACTTTTAAAAGGTCTACATTAAAAAGAATTTTTTCTAACAAAACAAATAAAAAAAGACCTGGAAGTGTTTGCTCTAACTACGACTCAGCAAAGGACTCAGCAAAGAACCGTTGTCTTCAAAAGGTTTGTGGGAGAAGCTGGTGGCGTGGAGAAAAGAATTTCTTCCTCTTGTTTTTGGACTCTGTCCTGAGCTGTCCCCCGGCCACCACCTCCTGGCACCACCTGGCACCATCGCATCTCCACTGGGCCACCACAGCCGCCGGCACCCTGGTCTCCCCAGCTCTACGTTGGCCCCATCTCATCCCCCACACTCCAGCCAGAAGAACCTCTTGAAAGCACCAAGCTGGCTGTGTTTCTCCTCCATCTAAAATTCTTCAGGCCCCTTTGACACAAGCTGAGCTCCCTAGCACTCACAGGACATCCAGATCTGTCATTTGGGTTCTGACCCACCTAATGTTCAACACTCCCCACTACCCTGCTGCACTGCTTACATTCACCAAGACCAAAGCACATGAATTTCCTTAAGAGAGGTTTATACGTCTCAGTGTTTTCATCTCTGTCTGCCTGGAACAGCTTCTGACTTGCCCACAGGGTGAAATTCTGAAAATCAAGTCATCTTCTCTGGGAAGCCCGTCCTCTGCCCCACCTTCCACCCACGGAATGACTCATGCTTCTGGCCTACTTCTGTATCTCTGCCGGCAACGGTGTGTCACGTGTGTACAAAGACCGGCGTGTCTCTTCCCTGCCCATGAACTGCCTCACCACACACCAACCTACTCTCCGCTCCCGGGCCAGCGCCAGGCGGTCACTTCGTCAGCGCCATTGCACTTAAAGCCTTGAGCACAGTCTGAGCGGCCGCAGGATGCCCCGCAGTAAATGCAACGGGATTCACTGTCTTCCAATTACTGTGGTATTTTCTTTGTTGTTGTTTAGTCACTAAGTTGTATCTGACTCTTTGCAACCCTACAAACTGTAACCCACCAGGCTCTTCTGTCCATGGAATTTTCCAAACAAGAATACTGGATTGGTTGCCACTTCCTACTCCAGGGGACCTTCCCAACCCAGGGATCTCACCCGCGTCTCCTGCATCAGCAGGCGGGTTCTTTACCACTGAGCCACCAGGGAAGCCCAGTATTTTTAGATACCATAATTTATAAAAATGAGCTCTGAGTTCATTTTCTTTGGAAATTCTACCGTAAGGTGGAAGGACTAGGTCAGAATTGAGTTTCTCAACTTTAATATGCACAAGGTTCACCTAGAAGTTTTGTTAAAAGGCAGCTGCTGGTTCTGTGAGTCGGGTGAGGCCCAAGACGCTGCATTTCTAACAAGTTCCAGGTGAGGCTGATGCTGCGTGTTTATATGGTTGGGTTCAGGATAAAATTAAAGGAGAAAAACTGACAGTCATTTTAAAAAGCCAAGCCAAACAAGAGCCATTCAATGACAATATCCATGATAGAGAAAAGGAAACTGCTTTCCAAAAATGGTATTTTAATGCAACATTTCAGAAATCCAAATATTGTGTGAGACATAAAATTTAAAACATGTATATATAATCTGTAAACTTGTTGCAAAAGCATTTTTGATTGATTAAAATATTCTTTTCCCAGGAGTTGAAAGACTGTGTCAAGATGAAAGTTCAAAGAGACAAAAAGCTGGAAAAAAAAAGTTACTAAATGATAATTTCCAACTATTAAAGCCTTTCATTTGACTAGAATAGATGTTAAGTGAATTACTTGTTTTTAAAAAGAAATGAAGCTGCCTCTCCTCCAGAGGTTTCTATGGTTTCATTTAATACTTTGACTATTAATAAACACATAAAAAGGGTTTTTAAACACAATGGACACTAATTAGGCAGAGTGTAACAAAAGGTTTAAATGATTTAAAAACTGAAAAACTGGTTTATGCTCCTGGGGTCAATGACTCATACACAGAAAAGCTGTGCAAAGTAGTATTCATTCATGTTGCCAGGTATTCAAGTGATGAAGAAGCATTTCCAGATCTTCTGTCTTGGAAAATGTTTCAGTTCAGTTCAGCCGCTCAGTCGTGTCCGACTCTTTGCGACCCCATGAATCACAGCATGCCAGGCCTCCCTGTCCATCACCAACTCCCGGAGTTCACTCAGATTCATGTCCATCGAGTCAGTGATGCCATCCAGCCATCTTATCCTCTGTCGTCCCCTTCTCCTCCTGCCCCCAATCCATCTCAGCATCAGTCTTTTCAAATAAGTCAATTCTTCGCACGAGGTGGCCAAAGTGTTTGGCTAGGTAAAAAGAAACCGAGAATCAGAGGCTAGAGAGTGTATAACTTGCCAGGCTGGAAAGTCAGTGGCATTAATAAAACCATTCAGAGTACAAGAGTCTACACAACGTTCATCAACCACATTTCTATTAATGAACTCTTGTAGCAAACATCTCTCATATGGAACCAGGGCTGACACAAGAGGTTGGTCAGTAATACTGAACCATGAGGAAATCATCTGTGATGTCCTTACAAGGATATAAGAACACCCTAAAATACCCAGAGAACAATGCCAAGCATTTGATGGGAAAATGCCACAGGCTGCCACCTCCCATGAGCAGCAGACGTGAACTTTTTCATCAGAAGACGTGTACTTTGAACACTGCTCTGAAAGCTGAGAGTTTTTAAAAGACATTGCTATTGTTCTGGTCTTTTTCAGATCAACCAAGCCCACAACAGTTCTCTGTTCCAGGAAGAAGAGATTTGTTTACTCACTAGAGTCATATATGTCTTCTCAAATGGTCTGCTGACATCCACAAACACATTCACTATTGGATTCTAAAGAAAAATCCTTCTTCCTTGAGCTGAACTCTACTCTGTGCCCATAATGAATCCCTTCACCACAATGTCAAGTGGGATTCTATGCCAAACATCTGTCATCTACTTTGAAAACCCTTCCAAACCCTGGGCCAGGAAACAATGATTATTTCTAAAGAGACTGAATTTACTTAATAGTGTCTTGACAGATGGAAAAGCCAAGAATGTTTACATAAGACCACATGAGATTTGAAGTGCAGATATCACCAAAAACACTGATTTTAGAAAAAAAAAATGAAAATAATATTTCTTTCTAATACAAATGCAAACAACTTTTCTTGATTTTTGCCCATCATCAAAGTCAGGAAACTAGAACATCATTCCTCAAACATCTGCTCCCAAAGGTACAGTTGATCGAAATTGAGAATATAGGAGCCCTGTTTCTGCCACCTGGAGTGTTATGCTTACCCAGGTCATGTTTTCCCATTAGAAAACTCAAGTGCATTTTATTCTTTGAAAACTAGTTTTTTCATCTTTCCAGCAGAAGGGATTAGGTTGAGTCTTTGTCACTCCTTAGAATAAGTGCTTATTAGCTAAGTTAGAGAGAGCCAGCTGATGAGCTCAACACCATGGATTCAGTCCTGGGAGAAGCAAGGAAAACTTACATTCAACCTTTGTAACCTAACTCTCCTGTCAAATTTGAACACCCAAACCTGTTGTTCCCAAGCTTCTGTACCTAGGAATCACTGGGCCTCTCCCCAAGGTTGCACTGAATCAGTCAGTGGTGGTCTGACTTTCAAACACCATCCCACAGGGTGCTAATGCAGGACCTTGCCCTGGAAAATTCTGCAGAGTCATTGGTCTGTTCAAAATGACATGTGCTGGGCACACGAATGACTGAGGAAGAGTAAATACAGCCCACAGCAAAGCTATGGTCCCCGTTGAACAAGAAGTTTGAAGGATGATCAGCTCAGAGTACAAACAACATGTAGGATAAATCAGGAAGAAGACAGCTCTTGATTTACACCCAAAAGTACCTGCTTAGAAATGAATTATATACTCTTTCTATCCAGTTCTTTGCCTTGGAGACTTTTCCAATTAGAGAACCCAGAGAAAGCTGTCAGTTTTGTTCCGAATTACAGCAGTTGGTTTAAGCGTCAGGCCTCCACAGTTCCAGGAACTGGTGGGCTAGAGGTATTTATAGAAAGCAATCACAGAAGCAATATATCAGAATTGTAAAAGCAAAGTATTTTAAACAGTTTATTATCTTCGAGTCGGGGAAGAGTGGGTGGTGGATGTAGAATCAGAGACTTGCTCTGCTTACTTTTATCAGAGCGGCAACAATCTGAGGAAATGTCTGGGTTTCCGGATGTTCCTCAGAAATCCTGGGCTGAGTGAGTTGGGAAAGGTGCATAGTGACTTCCTACATCCAACCTGTCTTTTCCAGCTGCTATTTTATCAGTTCAGCTTCGTTTGTTTAGAGTGAAAATTAGCAATTCTTTTCATCCTCTCCAGGAGGAGTGTGGGCTTACAGGTGGGGGATGAGGAACTGGGTCCAGGGAGGGAAGGAAGAGGGAGCGGGTTTCAAGTGGGACTATGGTGAACACAAGCTAAAAGAGAGAGGGCAGCCAAGGGCTCTGCTTTGCCTTACGCTCCCGAGATGATTGGAGCGGGGAGACAGGTGGTGGAATGGGTGAAATTGGGCCTTGTATGGATATCTTTGGAGAAGGAAATGGCAACCGACTCCAGTGTTCTTGCCTAGAGAATCCCAGGGATGGCAGAGCCTGGTGGGCTGCTGTCTATGGGGTTGCACAGAGTCGCACAGACTGAAGTGACTTAGCAGCAGCAGCAGCAGCATGGATATCTTAGGTTGGGTTCCCCAAAACCATGTCCTGAGACAAGGCACAAGAGTTGATTCAGCAGGTAGCCCCAGATTAACACGGCAGAGAACAAGAGACCAGTCCTTTGGGGAATTCTCACCACGCCGACTCCCACCAGCACCATTCTAACCAGGGAGCCGGGCAGGGGAAGAGTGGGTGGTGGATGTAGAATCAGCGGGGTTATTTTCCCACCAGCCTTCCGCAGCCACTGGATGAGGGTGGCTCCAGAAAGCGTTATCTCCTAGGCATTTCTAGTCGGGCTTGATCAGAGATTAAGTAGACCCTTGTGGCTGGAGAAAACCCCCAAGGAAGGAGTCTCAGGAGTGCTTAAAAATGTGGGAGCTAAGGCTATGTGGGCAGAACACCAACGGTGCCTGCTACTGCGGAAGATACACAATGGATTGTGCGTCACAGATCGAAAAAGCCAGAAAGGGTACTCCATTTGCCTAGAAAGGCCCAATGATGTCTTTTGTTGAAAGTAGGTTTTCAAGTTAAAATCATTTTTTTCCCACTAATTTTTTTTTTTCCTTAGAAGTAGAAAATACTTTCTCTGGTCAATCTGCCTTCATAGTTTTCCCTTGGTGAAATTCTGTAGCCAACTATATAATTTTAATATGGTATAAACTATCATACTACAATCTTGGACGAGGGGTATCTCCTTACCACCGTCGTTCCTGACCTTCAACGTGGGAGAGCTCCTCTAGGCCCTCTCGTCCAAGGTAAGGAGCAGCAGCTGTGCTTTGCTGGAGCAGCTGTGAAGAGATACCCCACACCCAAGGTAAGAGAAACCCAAGTAAGATGGTAGGTGTTGCAAGAGGGCATCACAGGGCAGACACACTGAAACCATACTCACAGAAAACTAGTCAATCTAATCACACTAGGACCACAGCCTTGTCTAACTCAATGAAAACAAGCCATGCCTGCGGGGCAACCCAAGACGGGCGGGTCACGGTGGAGAGGTCTGACAGAACGTGGTCCACTGGAGAAGGGAATGGCAAGCCACTTCAGTATTCTTGCCTTGAGAGCCCCATGAACAGTATGAAAAGGCAAAATGATAGGATATCAAAAGAGGAACTCCCCAGGTCATTAGGTGCCCAATATGCTACTGGAGATCAGTGGAGAAATAAGTCCAGAAAGAATGAAGGGATGGAGCCAAAGCGAAAACAATACCCAGTTGTGCATGTGACTGGTGATAGAAGCAAGATCCGATGCTGTAAAGAGCAATACTGCATAGGAACCTGGAATGTCAGGTCCATGAATCAAGGCAAA
>SJYT01052382.1:34883-46932 GCA_006410635.1 Cephalophus harveyi | reverse complement strand
AGGGTTCGGGTTAGGGGTTTGTGGTTTGGAGTTCGGGGTTCGGGTTTGGGGTTCAGGTTTGGAGTTCGGGGTTTGGGTTAGAGGTTTGGGGTTCGGGGTTTGGGGTTCAGGTTAGGGGTTTGCGATTCGGGTTCGGGGTTTGGGGTTTGAGGTTTGGGGTTTGGGGTTCATGGTTCGGGTACAGGGTTTGGGTTTTGGGGTTCAGTGTTTGGAATTTGGGGTTCAGGTTAGGGGGTTATAGTTCAGGGTTTGGGGTTTGGAGTTCGGGGTTCATGGTTCGGGTTAGGAGTTTGTGTTTGGGGGTTTGGGTTAGGGTTTGGGGGCTCAGAGTTCGGGTTAGGGGTTTGGGCTTCGTGTTCGGGTTTGGGGTTCATGGTTCAGGTTAGAGGTTTCGGTTTCATGGTTCGGGTTAGGGGCAAGGTCAGGGTTCGGATTATCATTAGGGTTCTTGTTAGTGTTAGGATTACAGATTAAAGTGAGCGCCTATAGGGCCCATAGTTCTTTATTAGCCGGCCCTGGCAGGCCAAGGCTTGAAGAGTGCCTGGAAGCAGAGCTCCAACTAGCAGATGTTCATGGACTAGTGGTTAGAGTACCTGGTTCTCTTTTTTGCCTTTTTAAGGCAAGCTAAGATACATAGGTCAGGAGTTCGAATCCCAGGCCAGGCAGGTAGGTTAGCTAGGTAGGCAGGCAGGCAGGCAGGCAGGCTAGGTAGGGCCCTAGAGTGCAAGGGACCGACCCCCCTTTTGCTTTTAGGGGGCGGGGGACTGCAAGGGGCAGGGCTCAGACCAGAAAAGTTTATTTTTATTTTAGAGGTTTATTGTTAGGGTTAGGGATAGGGTTCAGGCAATCCCCCCACTTGTTAGGGTTTGGGTTCGGGGTTAGGGTTAGGGTTCAGGGAACCCCCTCTCTTCTTAGGGCTCAGGGTCAGGGCTCATGCTAGGGTTCGCCACAGGGTCAGTGTCAGGGTTCTGGTTAGCGTTAGGGTTATGGGTTAAAGTGACCGCCTCTAGGGCCCATAGTTTATTAGCCAGCCCTGGTGGGCTGAGGTTTGAAGGGTGCCTGGAAGCCAACATACAGGTAGCAGGCATGTGTAGTGTAGCGGTTAGGTGGTAAAGTTTTCTCTTTTTTTTAAAGGCAGGCTAGGGTCCATAGGTCAAGAGTTCGAATCCCAGGCTAGGCAGGTAGGTTAGGTAGGGTCTGGGTTCGGGTTAAGGGTTTGGGGTTCACGTTAGGGGTTTGGGGTTTGGCTTTGCAGTTCATGGTTAGGGGTTCAGGGTTTGGAGTTTGGGGTTCAGGTTAGGGGTTCGTGTTAGGTGTTTGGGGTTCGGGGATTGTAGTTTGGTGTTTGGGTTATGGGTTCGTGGTTCGGGTTTGAGATTTGGAGTTCGGCATTCAGGTTAGGGGTTTGGGGTTCCAGTTAGGGGTTTGCACTTCGGGTTTGGGGTTTGGGGTTTGAGGTTCGGGTTAGGGGTTTGGGTTTCGGGGTTTGGGGTTCAGGGTTTGGAGTTCAGGATTCTGGTTTGGGGTTTGGGGTTCAGGGTTTGGGTTGGGGTTTGGGGTTTGGAGTTTGGAGTTCGGGGTTCAGGTTAGGAATTTGGGTTTCAGGGTTCGGGTTAGGGGTTTGGGATTCAGGGTTTGGAGTTCAAGTTTCGGGTTAGGGGTTTGGGTTTCGGGGTTTGGGGTTCAGGGCTTGGATTTTGGGGTTCGGAGTTGGGGTTTGGGGTTCGGGGAGATTCTGATGCTGGGAGTGATTGGGGGCAAGAGGAGAAGGGGACGACTGAGGATGAGATGGCTGGATGGCATCACGGACTCGATGGACGTGAGTCTGAGTGAACTCCGGGAGATTGTGATGGACAGGGAGGCCTGGCGTGCTGCGATTCATGGGGTTGCAAGGAGTCGGACACGGCTAAGTGACTGAACTGAACTGAACCTAAAGCAAAAGCAGATCTGTACCTGTAATGAATCACCCACATGGTCTGTACGCTTTCCTCCACCCTTCCATCCACACAGACGTATAACTCTGTAGCTGTAAGAGATGATCCATACCAGTTATATGTTATCTTCCTGCTTTCCACTGGCAAAAAAAAGGAGGGTATCTGAGGTAAAAAAGGCATGAAGATCTAGTACTTATCACTCTGCCCGAAAACCCATAGATGACTTCATATTGATCAGTGCAGTGACGATAGTCACAGTAGGTCCACTGGACTATGCTGCAAGTAGCATTGGCAATACATCAAAGAAAAGGGAGGGAAAGCAGTGCCTATGTATAATGTCCAACCTCCCTGGCTTGGGACGCTATTGCATCCCTGGAGGCTGAGCAGGCTTGAGTGCCACTGCTGAACTGGGGTGAGGTGGAAACAGTCTGGCAGGACGCCCTTCATGGAACAATTTTTAAAGGTTTAGTGTGTGTTGTGTTGGGGTGGGACAAGATTGCATTGTGGAATCAAGGCCTCTAGGAATTTCAAGGCAAAATTAAGCCAATCTTCACCTCTGCTGGTCCTGGGGATGTTAGCTCAAGCCTCCTTTCTGACAATGCTGCCTCCTAGCATATAAGCATGCTCAGCAGTGTACTGTGGACACCAAAAAGATTAGTCTGGACTGGGTGTTTGTGTGATGCTTTATGGGGAAATAGTAGTGAGACTCAAGCTCTTTCATGTTTGTTCAGGTAGAATCCAGAAATATAGTTCAGGTAGAGTCCACAAACACAGAAAACTAATCAAACTGATCACATGGACCACAGCCTTGTCTAACTCAATGAAACTGAGTCATGCTGTGTAGGGCCACCCAAGGGTCATGGCGGAGGGTTCTGACAAAACATCGTCCACTGTAGAAGGGAGTGGCAAACCACTTCAGTGTTATTGCCTTGAGAACCCCATGAACAATATGAAAAGGCAAAAATATATGACACTGAAAGATAAACTCCCTAGGTTGGTAGCTGTTCAATATGCAACTGGAGAAATGACTCCAGAACGAATGAAGAGACAGAGCCAAAGCAAAAACAATGCCCAGTTGTGGATGTGACTAGTGATGGAAGTAAAGTCTGCTGCTGTAAAGAGCAATATTGCATAGGAAGCTGGAATACTAGGTCCATGAATCAAGGTAAATTAGAAGTGGTCAAACAGGAGATGGCAAGAGTGAACACTGATATTTTAGGAATCAGTGAACAAAAATTGAGTGGATTGGGAATTCAGATGACCATTATATCTACTACTGTAGATCTACTACTTCTAAGGGCTAGAATCCCTTAGAAGAATGAAGTAGCCAGCATAGTCAACAAAAAAGCTTGAAATTCAGTACTTGGGTACAATCTCAAAAATGACAAAATGATATCTATCCATTTCCAAGGCAAACCATTCAATATAACAGTAATCCAAGTCTGTGTCCTGACCAGTAATGCTGAAGAAGTTGAAATTGAAAGGTTCAATGAAGATCTACAAGACCTTCTAGAACTAACACCTGAAAAAGATGTCCTTTTCATTATAGGGGACTGGAATGCAAAAGTAGGAAGTCAAGAAACACCTGGTGTAACAGGCAAATTTGGCCTTGGGCTACAAAATGAAGCAGGGCAAAGGCTAACAGAGTTTTGCCAAGAGAATGCACTGGTCACAGCATACACCCTCTCCAAACAACACAAGAGAAGACTCTACACATGGACATCTCCAGATGGTCAACACCAAAATCAGATTGATTATATTCTTTGCAGCCAAAGATGGAGAAGCTCTATTCAGTCAGCAAAAACAAGACCAGGAGCTTGACTCTGATCCTGAACTCCTTATTGCAAAATTCATACTTAAATTGAAGAAAGTAGGGAAAACCACTAGGCCATTGATGTATGACCTAATCAAATCCCTTATGATTATACAGTGGAAGAGTCAAATAAATTCTAGGGATTAGACCTGATGGACAGAGTGTCTGAAGAATATGGACAGAGGTTTGTGACATTGTACAGGAGGCAGTTATCAAGACCATCCCCAAGAAAAAGAAACTCTAAAAGGCAAAATGGTTGTCTGAGAAGGCCTTACAAATAGCTTAGAAAAGAAGAGAAGCAAAAGGCAAAGGAGAAAAGGAAAGTTATACCCATATGAATACAAATGGCAAGGAGAGCTAAGAAAACCTTCCTCAGTGATCAATGCAAATAGAGGAAAACAATAAAATGGGAAGGACTAGAGATCTCTTCAAGAAAGTTTGAGATACCAAGGGAGCATTTCATGTAAATAGAGCAAAATAAAAGACAGAAATTGTAGGCCTAACAGAAGCAGAAGATATTAAGAAGTGGCAAGAATACACAGAAGAACTCTACAAAAAACATCTTCATTACCCAGATAACCATGATGGTGTTATCACTCACCTAGAGCCAGACATCCTGGAATGTGAAGTCAAGTGGCCTTAGAAAGCATCATTACAAACAAAGCTTGTGGAGGTGATGGAATTCCAGTTGAGCTATTTCAAATCCTGAAAGATGGTGCTGTTAAAATGTTGCACACCATATGCCAGCAAATATAGAAAACCCAGCAGTGGCCACAGGACTAGAAAAGGTCAGTTTTCATTACAGTCCCAAAGAAGGGCAATGCCAAAGACTGTTCAAACTACCACATAATTGCACTCATCTCACACATAGGCAAAGTAATGCTCAAAATTCTCCAAGCCAGGCTTCAGCAATACGTGAACTCTGAACTCCCAGTTGTTCAAGCTGGATTTAGAAAACGCAGAAGAACCAGAGATCAAATGGCCAACATTTGCTGGATCATAGGAAAAGCAACAGAATTCCAGAAAAACATCTATTTTTTGCTTTATTGACACCCCTAAGCCTTTGACTGTATGGATCACAACAAACTGTGGAGAATTCTGAAAGAGATGAGAATACCAGACCACCTTATCAGCCTCCTGAGAAATCTGTATGCAGGTCATGAAGCAACAGTTAGAACTGGACATGGAACAACAGACTGGTTCCAAATCAGGAAAGGAATTTGTCAAGGCTATATACTGTCACCCTGCTTATTTAACTCATATGCAAAGTACATCATGGGAAATGCTGGGCTGGATGAAGCACAAGCTGGAATCAAGATTGCCAGGAGAAATATCAATAACTTCAGATATGCAGAAGACACCATCCTTACAGCAGAAAGTGAAGAAGAACTAAATAGCTTCTTGACAAAATTGAAAGAAGAGTGGAAAAACTGGCTTAAATCTCAAGAGAGATTAAGATTTAAGACTAAGATCATGGCATCCAGTCCCATCATTTCATGGCAAATAGATGGGGAAACAATGGAAAAAGTGAATGACTTTGTTTTTGGGGCTCCAAGATCCCTACAGATTTTGACTGCAACCATGAAATTAAAAGATGTTTGATCCATGGAAGGAAAGCTATGACCAACCTAGACAGCATATTCAAAAGCAGAGACATCACTTTGCCAACAAAGGTCCGTCTAGTCAAGGCTATGGTTTCTCCATTAGTCATGTATGGATGTCAGAGTTAGACAATAAAGAAAGCTGAGTGCCGAAGAATTGATGCTTTTGAACTGTGGTGTTGGAGAAGACTCTTGAGAGTTCCTTGGACTCCAAGGAGATCCAACCAGTCTATCCTGAAGGAAATCAGTCCTGAGTGTTCATTGGAAGGACTGAGCTGAAACTCCAATAATTTGGCCACCTAATGCAAAGAACTGACTCCTTGGAAAAGACCTTGAGCCTGGGAAAGATTAAAAGCAGAAGGAGAAGGGGATGACAGAGGTTGAGATGGTTGGTTGGCATCACTGACTCAATGGACATGACTTTTAGCAAGCTCTGAGAGTTGATAATGGACAAGGAAGCCTGGCATCCTGCAGTCCACGGGGTCTCAAAGAAATGGACACAACCTAGTGACTGAACTGACTGACTGACTAGATGAGGCAGATGGAGACTTCTGCTCTCCTAGGCAGGCCTACACCAATACCCAGCAGGAAGAAATTACAGGAAAAAAGACCTCCGTCCCAATTCCCGAGAAGTATCTAGAGTATGGGGTCTCTCGGGGGGAGTTGCTAAGCGAAGCACACTAACTGAATCTGCCCACCCTGGCCAGGCACCATAGTTACCACTTGCATGAGCTGTTTTAGGACATGAGTTTCTGGTAAGGAACATGGAACTAATAGGCCACCACCAACCAGAAGAATTTGGGAAAGATCAAAAGATGACGTCATGTGTACAGCCACCTTTCCGAATTCTCACTGACATCCATGTTGGCTGAGCAATGCAAGGGCCACCAGGGAGGACTCTGAGTCAGAGTGGCTGGCCAAAGACAACCTGGACTAATCCCGTCAGCATCAAAGCCGAGACGGGGAGCCATGTGGCAGAGAGGTCCCCTGGGCCCCTCACCCTGCTGCCCTCCCCCAGCGCCTCCCCAGTAAAATCTCTTCCTTTGGCAGCACGTGTGTCTCCTCAGACATTCATTTCCAAATGTTGGACAAGAGATCACTTTCAGGCCCTGGAAGGGGTCCCTTTTCCTGCAACACACCCATTTTGTTCTCTTTCTCTCTCCTTTTTTTTGCCTTCTTTCTTTACTTCTCTCTGTTCTCCTCCCCCCACCCTCCCTCCCTTTTTTATTTTTTTAACATTATGGTAGAATATACATGAGTTCTAGAGACACAGAAGCACAGCTTTTAATTTTGATTGGCACTCTCAGCACCATATTTACTGTTTTTCTTTTGGTGAGTTAATTACCCCTGTGAAGTTAAGTTTCTTCTGTTATAAAATGGAAACAGTGACATATAACTTAAAAAGTTTTGAGGATGGACCAAATGAGCCAATGATACATGTAAATGCCCATGGTAAGCACATAATACTGATGTCATTTCCCCTCCATTTATCTAATAATCTAGTTTGGGGATAAATATTTTTAGGTATTACTTATCCATCTATATAGATAATACTAAATTAAGACTGAACTCCAGATCCAATAGCAAGGAAAAAGAAAATGAGTTATTGTTTTGTTTGAGAGACAGAGAGATGAACAGACAGAAAGTGTGTGTGAGAGAGAGAGGCAGCAGAGATGAGCTGCAGCCCTTCCATCACTGAACTCCCAGCCTGTCTGCCTGTCCAGCCTAGCCGGAGCACACAGGGGTGCAGGTGCCAGTGTGGCCAGTGATGGGAGCTGGACTGCCCCAGACCTAGGGGGCTTCCGTTTCCACTCTGATCCTGTCTGTGAACCCAGTGGCGTGTTAGTCCTATGTGGAGACAGGAGCATGAAGCCTTCCCACCTCAATGGTCAGGACAGTGTGGGGTTGGATACTGAGCACCCCATGTCCTCCAGGACCCCACCTCGAATGCCAGCCAACTGTAAACTTGAGCCTCTTGCTGAAAATGTGGTGTCACGTGAATGTCTCTGACAACTCCATAAATGCTATCCTCTGTAACACCACTTCAAGAAATCCTCAGGATTTAGAAACTTATTCCCAAATGTGAGAGATTACGACTTAGAAAACGTGGTCCTAAATATCTCTATGGTAGCAAAAAAAAATGTTCAATATCAGTATGTGAAAGTTGGAAAAATTCCAATTTTACTTAATAGTTTATTTTCTGTACTGCAAAATCATAGTCCCCTAGATACACTCCCTGCCCAGTATGGATGAGCTTGTGCAACTGTTAATATATTAGTCAAGGTACTCCAGAGAAATAGAACCAATGTAGATAGATAATTAGATACATGCATATAAACACACACAGCTACAAATATATGGATGATAAAAACATACATAGGTAGGTACAAAATGGGTAGATACACACAGATAGATGGTAGATACTTACATGTATACAGATAGATGATAGATGTACACACAGAGAGATGTTTATTACTTCAGAGAAGGCAATGGCACCCAACTCCAGTACTCTTGCCTGGAAAATCCGTGGATGGAGGAGCCTGGTGGGCTGCAGTCCATGGGGTCGCTAAGAGTCGAACACGACTGAGTGAATTCACTTTCACTTTTTACTTTCATGCATTGGAGAAAGAAATAACAACCCACTCCAGTGTTCTTGCCTGGAGAATCCCAGGGACGGGGAAGCCTGGTGGGCTGCCGTCTATGGGGTTGCATAGAGTCAGACACGACTGAAGCAACTCAGCAGTAGCAGCAGCAGACATATATATACACTTACACAGATGGGCAAATGCATATTTATACATATGGGACTTCCTCGGTGGCTCAGTGGTAAAGAATCCGCCTGCCAGTGCAGGAAACACGGGTGCAATCCCTGGGTCGGAAAGATCCCCTGGAGAAGGAAATGGCAACCCACTCCAGTGTTTTCACCTGGGAAATCCCATGGACAGAGGAGCCTGGTGGGCTATAGTCCATGGGAATCACAAAAGAGCTGGACACAACCCAGCACATGAGTGTATATATATATAAACACACATATATATGATAATGATGATGATGATGATAGCAGATGGATATTTTTAAACTGGCTGAAAACTTACCTAATATGAAGAAAATAAGGAATACCTAGATCCAAGAAGCTCAGATAACTCCAAATAAGATGAATTGAGAGACCCACACTGAAGTAAATTATAATTACATTGTCAAAATTTAAAGACAAGGAAAGATTCTTAAAAGCAACAAGAGAAGATAATATATGGGAATACCCATAAGGTAATCATCAGATTATTGAGCAGAAATGGGGAAGGCCCAAAGGGAGAGATGCAAACAGTCAAAGTGAGGAGAGGAAACACCCTGCCAACCAAAAGCACTCCACCCAGGAAGGTGGTCCTTCAGATGAGAAACAGAAGTGACACCTGTGTAAGTAAGCAAAAGATGAGAGAGTCCATAACCACCAGAGAAGGCTACAAAATACGGGACAGTTCATCACCACCAGAGAAGGTTTACAAAAATTCTTAAAGAAAATGTGTCAGGCCAAAACAGAAGGGTGATAGTAACAGAGAAACATATAAAAGTATAAATCTCACCAGGAAAGGAAAATGTATACTTATATTCAGAATACTCTAATGTTATAATGCTGGCGGGTAATTAACATCTAAACCCAGCAGGGAGGTTATAGATAAAAATGATAATATTAACTATAATGGCATAAACTACTAGTGAATTCACATGATAAAATGATGAAATTTTGATATAAAAAAGATAAAATGTGGGAGAGAGAATGAAAAAGGAGAGTCCTATTATGTATTCAAATCTAGCAAGTTATCACCTTAAAATGGACTGCTAGAGGCTATTTTTATTAAGCCTGACAGTAACCCTGGAGCAAAACTTGTAATTGTAACACAGAAGCCAAAGAGAAAAAAATCACAGCATATCACTAAGAAAAATCATCAAATTACAACAAAGGAGGTTAAAAGAAAATGGACACTTGAAATTTCCTGATGCCCAGTGGTTAGGGCTCGGTGCTTTCACTGCCAAGGGCCCGGGTTTGATCCTTGGTTGGGGAACCAAGATCACCCAAGCCGGGTTATGTGGGCAATAAATAAATAGATAGGGCCTCCCTGGTGCCTCGGTGGTAAAGAACCCACCTGCCAATGCAGCAGACGCTTGTTTTACCCCTGGTTGGGAAGATCCCACGTGTCGTGGAACAACTAAGCCCAGGCACCAAAGCTGCTGAGCCTGAAAACCGCCACAGTGAGGAGCCTGTGCTGCAACGAATAGCCCCTCTCGCCACGACTGCAGAAAGCCTGCCCAGCAACCAAGAGCCAGCGCAACCAATAAATAAATAAATTTAAAATGCTTTGTCAAAAAGAAGGAAGGCAGGCAAGGTATGGAAGCAACCTAGATGTCCATTGACAGATGAATGGATAAAGAAGCTATGGTACATGTGTACAATGGAATGCTCCTCAGCTTTCAAAAGGAATGCATTTGAGCCAGTTCTAATAAGGTGGGTGAAAAGAGAGCCTATTATACAAGCTGGAATAAGTCAGAAAGAGAAAAACAAATACCATATATTGATGCATATATATGGAATCTAGAAGGATGGTACAGACGAATCTGTTGACAGAGCAGCAATGGAGACACAGACATACAGAACAGACTTACAGATAAGGGTGGGGGAGGAGAGAGAGAGGGTGAGATGAACGGAGACAGAAGCATGGATGCATGAACACTAACATATGTGAACAGATAGCCGATGGGAATGCGCTGTATGACTCAGGGAGTTCACACGGGGGCTCTGTAATAACCTAGAGGAGCAGGAAAGGCCAGCAGGTGGGAAGGAGATTCAAGAGGGAGAGGACATATGCATACTCATGGTTAATTCATGTGGATGTGTGACAGAGTAAAATCAATATTGTAAAGCAGTAATCAATCAATTAAAAATAAATTTTAAAATAAAACAAAATAAAAATAATTTTAAAAAAGAAGGAAGGTAGGGATTCACACTCAAGACACTCCTTCTGAAGTTAAGGGAGGAGCCTTCTGTTACCCTGAACCCATTTTGGGTTCAGACAAGGAGAGATTAAAGAGAAGAGGAGGAAAAACTCAGTGCGCAAGGGCACTGAACTCTTGGAATGGAGAAACGTCTTGAATCTGTCCCTGAAGAAGCCCATGGAAACCTCTGTTAGTGCTGGGATGAGTGAGCTCTGGCCAAGACCCAGCTGCTGACTCGCGTCACTCTTGCGGCCAGTCTCTGGCTCGGTTTGCTCTCTTAGAGTTTACAAATATAACAGTGCGCCAACAAGTGGTTTTTCAAGACTTATTAGCAAGTGCTGTTCGAGGGGACCTAGCATGAGAATGCCAGTGCCTCCTGACCGCCCGATGTGTGGGAGCCCACTGTTGCTTCCTGCAGACTTCTAGAACACACAGTTCAACTTTGCCGTCTTATTACTGCTATCATCACATGTACTGATATGACTTCTGTATTATCGGTGGTTGCACGGGGGTCGGGAGGCTGGTTAATAATTTACTTCACACCTGCTTACCTACTTTACTTGCTTACCTGTCTCACACTGTCACTTCCTTAACTTCGGTGATCATGACAGTTTCAACACTGGTGGCTACACCAGAGAGGACTGCAGCTCGGAAAGCATACAGGCGACCAAAGACCAGTCTCAAACACATGACTGGGTCTTGCTTTGGTGCTACTGAGCGTATTCCTCTTACAATGGGTCCACTGTCCATGCTCCCTCCCTTACCTCTGCTTAAGCAGGACAGAGGCTTCCAGCCTGTATGGCAATGGCAATGCTTTCTATTATTGCAAACTCTATGACTGCATGCCTTAGGGTCACAGTCATAACTTATTGCTTTTAGAGTGGCATTGCAGCTGTTATGAAGACAGAACTTCCTAGGAGCTGTTCTCACATGACCAACATCACTTATTCCTGGGGTACAGTGGATGCCTTATCCCCAACACCAAGTACCTGACAGCTCTAACTGAAAGAGTGAAACACTTTCCTGCAACTGGGGAAGACGAGTGACACTGACTCACTGCCACCTTCCACACTTTTGGCCACTGGGACTACAAACCTGGAAACTCAAAAACCAGCACCTCTTGTACAGTGTCCAAATTGTCCACCTCTGCTATTCGTGGTATAGCATTCATCGTTACCGTCATGAACGTATCTTCCGAACAGCTCTCTGCAGTGCATAGCATGGTCAGTTCAATTGCCAACTGGCAGTAGCCTTCTTCAGTACAGGGCATACCATCCTGCATATAAAAATCTGCCAGACATTGATTGGTTGTTCCAAATCAGTACTCGGGAAGATCATATTGGTCTGCAGAGTGTTCCAGGTTTAGAGTATGTGCACTCAACTCACATGCTAGTAAAGTAATGCTCAAAATTCTCCAAGCCAGGCTTCAGCAATACATGAACCGTGAACTCCCTGATGTTCAAGCTGGTTTTAGAAAAGGCAGAGGAACCAGAGATCAAATTGCCAACATCCACTGGATCATGGAAAAAGCAAGAGAGTTTCAGAAAAACATCTATTTCTGCTTTATTGACTACGCCAAAGCCTTTGACTGTGTGGATCACAATAAACTGTGGAAAATTCTGAAAGAGATGGGAATACCAGACCACCTAACCTGCCTCTTGAGAAATCTGTATGCAGGTCAGGAAGCAACAGTTAGAACTGGACATGGAACA
>SJYT01052382.1:0-14493 GCA_006410635.1 Cephalophus harveyi | reverse complement strand
AAAGTCCAGGGAAGATAAATAAATCAAATCAAAGGGATATAAAAATAGATTTTATGAAGAAAAGTTAAAGAATTTGGTATAGTTTAGTGGTGGAGATGTAATTAATTATTATAATGTAGAACTTTAAAAATTATACAGAAAGACAGTTGAACAATTGACAAGAAAATTGCAAAGAACTGTGTTTAAATCAAAACTAGAGCACTTGATTTATCCATAACTTGGAATATATGATCAGAACTAGCTATTGAGCAAGGTGATATAGTTTATTTTGATATCTTAAACCCTCTCTTGTAGAATAAATATTCAAGCCTAAAGTAAGAGGTAAAAACAAATTTTTCTCTTAAGCATTTTTCCAAATATATTATTGCATAGTTTTTTAGTGTGGACTTTAAAACCTGTGTTTAACAGTACTTATCTGCACATTACATATTGCTTAGGAAGAAAGCATAACTTTTCCACATCTAGACAGTGATGTTAAGGAGTGATTTATGTAACAGTGACAGGGATATGGAGAGAAAGCTAGTTACTTTCAAAGTGGAAAAGAGTTAAGCTACTCAAAGGCCCAGATCATTTGCCATTAGGAATGATTCACTAAATGATTTGAAGAATAAACAGTCATATGAATCATATTTCTCAAATGTAATGTACACTAATCAAAATCTCTCTGGACTGGAAGCTTCTGGTTCCATTCCTAAGAATAAAAGGTGGCTTCTGCCATCTAGTGAACACCATCAGATTTCTCAAAAGTATTTCTTATATATTGTTGGTTTTGGAAAACAGAAATCAAATCATTATTAGAACTTGGTAAGTTACTTGCAGTACTGTATTTGTTTATATTGATCAGAATTATGTTTTTCCTTTTAAATAAGAGTTTCTGCTTATTTTGGTCACTCCACAGAGGCAGAACAAGTTCCCCACCCTCCACCTTTGAATTCAGTCCTGATGTAGGTGGCACCAGTAGTAAAGAATCCACCTGCCAATACAGGAGACATAAGAGAAGTGGATTTGAACCCAGGTTCTGGAAGATCCCCTGGAGGAGGGCATGGCAACCCACTCCAGTATTTTCAGCTGGAGAATCCCATGGACAGAGGGCCCTGGCAGGCTGCAGTCCATAGGGTCACAAAGAGTTAGGCATGACTGAAGTGACTTAGCATTCAAAGACTGATAGCACTATACAAATACACCCCAGAAGAATATGTAAAGGTTTTTATCTGCATAATGAGATTTTCTGGAGTGATAAAGACAAGCACCCTAAATTAATCCAAAAAATAGCTTGACAGAGAAGGGAAAGGAGACTGGTTTGGCTTTTCTGATGGTTAATAGCTGAGGTTGGGGTGAAGAAAGGAAAGAGGGAGAGCAAGGTTTGCAAGCTTTCAGCAGATAAATGTAAATGGAGTCAGACTCTTTATCCTCTTCTCAAAGTATATCTTGCTCTATTTGGCTCTATTTAAATATGTTAACAAAAAAACAGGACTACATATTTAATGGGAAACACTATTAGACAAGGTCTTTGCAAATGTTCCCTAAGTGTATTGTTGCTCATATGATGCACACAGAGAGACACAGATAGTGATGACCACTTGCCCCATTTTATCCTCCAACTTTGAATTGCTTCCCTTCCTTTTTATGCCATCAATATGGTTAAGTGACAATATGTAGCTAAAAACATATAAACTTATTCTTCCTATGCTAGACATATGTATGTTCTAATACTAGAGTTTAGAAGTCATTTACAGTTGAAAAGATCTCTCTTGGTGTGGTTATTAAAGGAAACTCAAAACTCTAAGTCACATTCAACCAGAGTGAGGTCCCATCTAATCAGAGATTTATAAATGGGTAAATAACCAACTAAGGAAGAAGAAATATAATAGAACTCACTGTGCTAAACTTTATTCATAACCTAAATAGTATAATCATTACTCATTTTCTCTAACAAGGTATGCTTGCCTATAAGGTAAATGCTTTGGTATTATTTAGGGATATTAATGTCTATACCCTCTTAATCATTCAAAAAGTACAAAAAGGAAAAAGAAATCTTTGTGAGCTAAAATATAAAGCAGGGTATATCCTCAGTTTCCATATATTCACAATTGAGGAGAGTGAAATGCAAATGTAAAAATCATCATATACTCACTTCACTTCACTAACAATAAGACGCATAGCAGTGAGTTTCCGTTGCAAGAAAACCACCAACTCTAACTATGTCAAGTTTTTCAGTATATTTTATCTGCTGCTAGCTCTGGTTAAGGTTCTGAATTCTTCTTTATTTTTTATGTAAATTAATTCCCTCAAAGTGGTCTATGCTGCTATAAAAATATTAATGTTGATTCTGTGATACCAAAATTATGCAACTACAGAGAAGAAAATATTTTGATTCAAGTTTACAATATCTCTATATATTGAATAGTCTAGTCTAATTTTTAATATGACAATTCTCTTTGCCTTTCAGAAAAAGCCTGAGAACCTTACAACATTTGCTTTTAATTTCCACTGCAAGATTATTACTTAATTGCTAAATTTCCTAATTGCTGAATTTCTCAATTTTAATAGGCATTCAGTGTTCAGATAAGCCCTTTGTCAACTGCAGCACAGTTACACTTACTATCAAAGACAAAAGTTTAGGAATATTGCACTTTAATATATCTAAAATTAGAGAACTTTGAAACTTTGAAGGGTTTGATTATGATAGATGTTGAAATACTGATATGCAGAGAAAGAAAATTCACTGAATTTTATTTAAATAGAATAAAAACAAAAATTTTGAAGTCTGAAAGGGTGTATCCTTACATGAATCATTGGATATTTTAGTTTTAGTAACAGAAAGTCAAACTAGATCAAGCCAAGAATAGTGAAAATATTGTACATAAAATGTTTGACCTAATGGTGTAGAATGCATAAGGAAAAGCTTGCTAAGTAAAAAATACTATTTGTTATTGATGCAGCAAAGGTATCTCTATTTAAATTTCCAGAACTAGGTAATATACGAGTGAATGTTCTTATGTGGTGAGTCAAGAACTAGGAACAGGATTTGAGGGCACAATATATACTGTACATTTGCACATAGCCTTTTAGATGTGTTGTTGTTGTTCAGTCACTATCTGGCTATTTGTGATCCCATGAAATGCAGCACACCAGGCCTCCCTGTCCTTCACTATCTCCCAGCGCTTTCTCAAACTCATGTCCATTGAGTTGGTGATGACATCCAACCTCTGTTGTCCCCTTATCTTTCTGCCTTCAATCTTTCCTGGCATCATGGTTTTTTCCAATGAGTCAGCTATCTGCATTAGGCGGCCAAACTATTGGAGCTTCAGCATAAGTCCTTCCAATGGGTATTCAGTGTTTATAACCTTTAAGACTGACTGGTTTGATCTAGTTGGTTTCCAGGGACTCTCAAAGAATTTTCTCCAGAACCACAATTCAAAAGTATCTATTATTAGGCACTCAGCCTTCTTTATGATCCAGCCCTCCCATTGGTACATGACTACTGGAAAAACAATACCTTTGACTATATGAACCTTTGTCAGCAAAGTGATGTCTCTGCTTTTTAGTAGACTGTCTAGGTTTCTCATAGCTTTTCTTCCAAGGAGCAAGCACAGTTTAATTACATGGCTGCAGTCACCATCTGCATTGATTTTGAAGCCCAAGAAAATAAGTCTGTTACTGTTTCCCCATCTCTTTCACTGTTTTTCCCCCATCTGTTTCACTTTTTCCCCATCTCTTTGCCATAAAGTGATGGGACCAGCTGCTATGATCTTAGTTTTTTGAATGTTGAGTTTTAAGCCAGCTGTTTCAGTCTCCTCTTTCACCGTCATCAAGAGGCTGTTTATTGGTTAGTTCAGGCACTCAGTCGTATCCAACTCTTTGCGATCCCATGAATTGCAGAATGCCAGGCCTCCCTGTCTATCACCAACTCCCGGAGTTCACTCAAACTCACTTCCATCGAGTTGGTGTTGCCATCCAGTCATCTCATCCTCTGTCTTCCCCTTCTCCTCCTGCCCCCAACCCCTCCCAGACTTCTCTTTCTGCCATTAGAGTGGTATCATTTGCATATCTGTAGTTGTTGATATTTTCCCCAGCAATCTTGATTCCAGCTTGTGATTCATCCAGCCCAGCATTTTGTATATGTAGTCTGCATAGAAGCTAAATAAGCAAGGTAAAAATATATAGCCTTGACATATTCCTTTCTCAATTTTGAACCAGTCTGTTGTTCCATGTTCAGTTATAGCTGTTGCTTCTTGACCTGCATACAGGTTTCTCACGAGGCAGGTAAGGTGATCTGGTTTTCCCACCTCTTGAAGAATTTTCCACAGTTTTATTGTGATCCACACAGTCAAAGGCTTTCATATAGTCAGTGAAACAGAATTAGATTTTTTTTTTTCTGGAATTCTCTTGCTTTTTTTTTTTTCTATAATCCAACGGATGTTGGAAATTTGATCTCTGGTTACTTTGTCTATTCTAAGTCCAGCTTCAACATTTGGAAGTTCTCAGTTAGTTACTACTGAAGCCTGTCTTGAAGAATTTTGAGTATTACCTTGCTAGCATGTGAAATGAGCACAATTATACGGCAGTTAGAACATTCTTTGGCACTGCCTTTCTTTGAAATTGGAATGCAAACTGACCTTTTCCAGTCCTGTGGCTATTGTTAAGTTTTCCAAATTTGCTGACATATTGAGTGCAGCACTTTAACAGCATCATCTTTTAGGATTTGAAATAACTCAGCTGGAATTCCATCATCTCCACTAGCTTTGTTCATAGTAATCCTTCTAAGGTCCACTTGATTTCAGACTCCAGGATGTCTGGTTCTAGGTGGGTGACCACACCATCGTGGTTATCCAATTCATTAACACTATTCTTTTGTAGTTTTCCTGTGTATTCTTGCCACCTCTTCTTCATCTCTTCTGCTTTTGTTAGATTCTTGCCATTTCTGTCCTTTATTGTGCCCATCATTGCATGAAACATCCCCTTAGTATCTCCAATTTTCTTGAAGAGTTCTCAAGTTTTTCACAGTCTATTGTTTTCCTCTATTTCTTTGCATTGTTCACTTAAGAAAGCTTTCTTAACTCTCCTTGCTATTTTCTGAAACTGTGCACTCAGTTGGGCATGTGTTTCACTTTCTCCCTTCCCTTTCACTTCTCTTCTTTCCTTGGCTATTTTTTTTTAATTACATACAGCTTTTTTATTCATCTTTAAATGCCTATTTTAGTCCAATTAACTCTAATATTTGCTCATAGCTGGTTACTTCTCCCTTAATTTTATTTATTTTTAAAAATATAAATTTATTTATTTTAATTGGAGGCTAATTACTTTACAATATTGGGATAATGGCATTGAAATATGTGTAATTTCAAATATGAAATGAATCACTAGTCCAGGTTCGATGCATGATACAGGATGCTTGGGGCTGGTGCACTGGGATGACCCAGAGGGATGGTATGGGGAGGGAGGTAGGAGGGGGGTTCAGGATGGGGAACACGTGTACATCCTCAGCTATTTTTAAAGCCTGCTCAGCAACCATTTGCTTTCTTGTATTTCTTTTATTTTGGAAGGTTTTGGTCACCATCTCTTGTACAATGTTATGAACCTCTATACAAAGCTTTTCAGGCATTATACCTACCCAGTTTTAATCCCTTGTATCTATTCATCACCTCCACTGTATAATAATAAGGAACTTGATTTAGGTCATACCTGAATGGCCTAGTGGTTTTTCCTACTTTCTTCAATTTAAGTCTGAATTTTGTAATAAGGAGCTCATGATCTAGGTCTTGTTTTTGCTGATGGTATAGAGCTTCTGCTCATTCAGCTGCAAAGAATACAGTCAGTCTGATTCTTGTGTTGACCATCTTCTGATGTCCATGGGAAGAATCATCTCTTGTACTGTTGAAAGTGGGTTTTTGCTATGGCCAGGGAGTTCTCTTGACAAAACTCTGTTAGCTTTTGCCTGCTTCATTTTGTACTCCAAGGCCAAACGTGCCTGTTACTCCAGGTATCTTTTGACTTCCTGCTTTTGCATTCCAATCCCCTATGACTCCTGTTAATTCCAGGAACTCTTGTAGATATTCATAGAACTTGTCAACTGCAGCCTCTTCAGCATCAGTGATTGAGGCATAGAGTTGAATTACTATAATGTTGAATGGTTTGCCTTGGAAACGAACCAAGATCATTCTGTTCATTTTGAGACTGCACCAAAATACTGCATTTCAGACTCTTGTTGATTATGAGGGTTACTCCATTTCTTCTAAGTGATTCTTGCCCATAGTAGTAGATATAATGATCATCTGGATTAAAATTGCCTATGTCTTTCCATTCTAGTTCACTAATTCCTAAAATGTCAATGTTCACTTTTGCCATCCCTTGCTTGACCACATCCAGTTTATCTTAATTCATGGATATAACATCTATGTTCCTATCATATGTTCAGATTTACTACATCAGACATTACTTTTACCACTAGACATCAGTTTTTATGGTATTGAGCGATTATTGTGCAAAAATCAAGTCTTCAAAGATATTAAAGAAAGGTTAGATTTTAGTGAGTGATGCATATAAAAACTAACAGCAGGCCTGGTACCTATCATCTCAGTTCAGTAACTCAGTCATGTCCAACTCTTGGCGACCCCTTGGACTACAGCACACCAGGCTTCCCTGTCCATCACTAACTGTTGGGGCCTGCTCAAACTCCTTGAGCTTGCTCAGACTCATGTCCATTGAGTTGGTGATGCCATCCAAACATCTTACCCTCTGTCTTCCTCTTATCCTCCAGCCTTCAATCTTTCCCAGCATCAGGGTCTTTTCCAATGAGTCAGTTCTTTGCATCAGGTGGCCAGTATTGAAGCTTCAGCTTCAGCATCAGTCCTTCTGATGAATATTTAGGACTGATTACCTTTAAGGTTGACTGGTTTAATCTCCTTGCAGTCCAAGGGACTCTCCAGAGTCTTCTCCAACTCCACAGTTCAAAAGCATCAGTTCTTCAGTGCTCAGCTTTCTTTACTATCCAACTCTTACATCCATACCTGACTACTGAATAAAAAACAAAGCTTTGACTAGACAGACTTTTGTTGGCAATGTCTCTGCTTTTTAATATGCTGTCTTGGTTTCTAGGTTGGACACAGCTTTTCTTCCAAGGAGCAAGTGACTTTTAATTTCGTGGTTGCAGTCACAATCTGCAGTGATTTTGGAACCCCCCAAAATAAAAAAGTCTCTCACTGTTTACATTGTTTCCCCAACCATCTATTTGCCATGAAGTGATGGGACCCAATGCCATGATCTTTGTTTTTTGAATATTGAGTTTTAAGCCAGCTTTTTCACTCTTTTCTTTCACTTTCATCAAGAGGCTCTTCAGTTTCTGTTTGTTTTCTGCCATAAAGGTAATGTCATCTGCATATCTGAGGTTATTGATAATTCTCCCAGCAATTTTGCTTCCAGCATGTGCTTCATTCAGCCCAGCATTTCACATGATGTACTCTGCATATAAGTTAATAAGTTAATAAAGCAGGGTGACAATATACAGCCTCGATGTACTTCTTTCCCAGTTTGGACCAACCCACTGTTCCATGTCTGGTTCTACCTGTTGCTTCTTGACCTCCGTACAGATTTCTCAGGCAGAAGACAAAGTGTTATGGTATGCCCATCTCTTGAAGAAGTTTTCAGTTTGTTTTGATCCACATAATCAAAGGCTTTGGTGAAACAAAAATAGATGTTGTTCTAGAGCTCTCTTGCTTTTTCTAGGATCCAACCGATGTTGGCAATTTGATCTCTGGTGCCTCTGCCTTTTCTAAATCCAGCTTGAACATCTGAAATGTCTCAATTCACATACTGTTGAAGCCTAGCTTGGAGAATTTTGAGCAGTACTTCGTCAGAGTGTGAGATGAGTGCAATTGTGTGGTAGTTTGAACATTCTTTGGCATTGCCTTTCTTTGGGCTTCCCTGGTGGCTCAGAGGTTAAAACGTCTGCCTGGAATGCAGGAGACCCAGGTTCGATCCCTGGGTCGGGAAGATCCCCTGGAGAAGGAAATGGCAACCCACTCCAGTACTCTTGCCTGGAGAATCCCATGGAGGAAGAAGGAAATGGCAACCCACTCCAGTACTCTTGCTTGGAGAATCCCATGGAGGGAGGAGCCTGGTAGGCTACAGTCCGTGGGGTCGCAGGGTCAGGAGGGAGGAGCCTGGTAGGCTACAGTCCATGGGGTCACAAAAGTCTGACACGACTGAGCAACTTCACTTTCACTTTCTTTGGGATTGGAATGAAAACTGACCTTTTCCAGTCCTGTGGCCATTGCTGAGTGTTTCCAATTTGCTAGCATATTGAGTTCAGCACTTTAATACCATCATTTTTTAGGACTTGAAATAGCTCAACTGGAATTATATCATCTCCACTGGCTTTGTTCATAGTGATGCTTCCTAAGGACCACTTGGCTTTGGACTCCAGGATGTCTGACTCTAGGTGAGTGATCACACCATCATGGTTATCTCGTCATTAAGATCATTTCTTTTTTTTTTTTTTTTTACAGTTCTGTTTATTCTTGCCACCTTTTAAAATCATTTTCTGCTTCTGTTAGGTCCATACTGTTTCTGTCCTTTTTTGTGCCCATCTTTTCATGAAATGTTCCCTTGGTATCTCTAATTTTCTTGAAGAGATATCTAGTCTTTCTATTTCTTTGCATTGATCACTGAGGGAGGCTTTCTTATCTCTCTTTGCTATTCTTTGGAGCTCTGCATTCAAATGGGTGTATTCCTTTTCACCTTTGCCTTAAGCTTCTCTTCTTTTCTCAGCTACTTGTAAGTCCTCTTTAGAAAACAATTTTCCTTGTTGCATTTCTTTTTCTTGGGGATATTTTTGATTACTGCCTCCTGTACAATGTCATGAACCTCTGTCCATATTTTTTCAGGCACTCTATCATATTCAGTCCCTTGAATCTATTTGTCACTTCCACTGTATAATCATAAGGGATTTGATTTAGGTCATACCTGAATGGCCTAATGGTTTTCCCTATTTTACTCAAATTTGAATTTGGCAATAAGGAGTTTGCGATCTGAGCCACAGTCAGCTCCCTGTCTTGTTTTTGCTGACTGTATACAGCTTCTCCATCTTTGGCTGAAAAGAATATAATCAATCTGATTTTAATATTGTCCATCTGGTGATGTCCATGTGTAGAGTTGTCTCTTGTGTTGTTGGAAGAGGGTGTTTGCTATGGCCAGTGCATTCTCTTGGCAAAACTCTGTTAGCCTTTGACCTGCTTCATTCTGTACTCCAAGGCCAAACTTGCTTGTTACTCCAGGTGTCTTTTGATTTACAACTTTTGCGTTCCAACTCTCTATGATATAAAGGACATCTTTATTTTTGTGTTAGTTGTAGGTCTTGTAGGTCCTCGTAGTACTGTTCAACTTCAGCTTCTTCAGCATTAGTGGTTGGGGCATAGACTTGTATTACTGTGATATTGAATGGCTTGCCTTGGAATTGAACAGAGATCATTCTGTCATTTTTAAGATTGCACCCAAGTACTGCATTTTGGACTCTTTTGTTGACTATGAAGGCTACTCCATTTCTTCTAAGGGATTCTTGCCCACAGTAGTAGATATAATGGTCATCTGGGTTAAATTCACCCATTCCAGTCCATTTTAGTTCACTGATAGCTAAAATGCTGATGTTCAATCTTGACCACTTCCAATTTACCTTGATTCATGGACCTAACATTCCAGGTTCCTATGCAATATTGCTGTTTACAGCATCAGATTTTACTTCCATCACTAGTTACATTCAGAACTGGGTGTTGTTTTCACTTTGGCTCTGTGTCTTCATTCTCTATGGAGTTATTTCTCTACTCTTCTCAAGTACCATATTGGGGACCTATCGACCTGGGGAGTTCATCTTTCAGTGTTCTATCTTTTTGTCTTTTCATACTGTTCATGGGGTTCTCAATGCAAGAATACTGAAGTGGTTTGCCATTCCCTTTTCAAGTGGACCGTGTTTTGTCAGAACTCTCCACCATGATCCTTCCATCTTGAGTGGCCCTACATGGCATAGCTCATAATTCATTGAGTTAGACAAGTCTATGGTCCATGTGATCAGTTTCGTTAGTTTTCTCTGAGTGTTTGAGTGTCCTCTGTGGAGGCAGTTCAGCAGTTGCCTGCCATGGGGACAGGGCTCTGGCTGCAGCAGACCTGTGTCATACTGCTTGTGGCATAAGCCCTCTTGGAGGAGGTCACCATTAGCCCCAACACAGAGCCACTGAACAGCCGACCCACAAACTGCAGAACAATTATACCAAAGAAATTCTCACACTGTTAAGAATGTTCCAGGTTCTAGGACCCACAGCAGAAATTCCAACCTGGTGATCTGGCAAAGAAACTGAGAAACCCCAGGGAATTTGACTTTGGAGGCCAGTGGGATTTGATTACAGAACTTCCACAAGGTTAGGGAAATGGACTCTTGGAGGGCACAACAAAAACTTTGTGCACAACAGGAGCCAGGAGAAAGGAACAGTGTCCCCACAAGAGCCTGAGTCAGACTTGCCTGTGAGTGTCCAGGAGTCTTCACTGAAGGCCTGGGTTGACAGTTTGGCCTCAGGCAAAACAACAGGGAAGGGACACAGATCGAGTCATCAACAGAAAATTGAATTAAAGATTTACTGAACATGACCCAGCCCATCAGAACAAGACCTAGTTTCTAGTACCTATACTCTTTGCCTAATCAAAATAAGTCATCTCACTGGAAATAGTTAACCATGTTCCCTCTGATTTGACCTGTACAAACTAAGAACATGATAAAATTAATTTCTATTTCCATATGCCAACCTTAATTGTGAAAAATTTTAATAAAGGAAGCAATTTGAAGAGATTTCCAACATAAACTGTGTTCCTGAATATTGTGACAATTTTTGATTTCTTAAAAAGCTACAAATAGAAATATTAATGTATTAGCAGAAGCTTTGTGGTGACCCCTTTAAAGAAGCTCAGAGAGAAGCTTCTTGTGCGTCTTCCCATTTTTGTAGTAAAAGAAGGGAACTCAGATATTCCCACAGATATACCATATGAACCACAAGCTATAACTAAATCTAAAATAAGAAATAATCACTCATTTAGATAAATGCCTCAGCCAAGAATATTTCTAGGAAGAAAGTGGGTATGTGTGTAAAACCATTATTGCTTGGCTTCAGAAATTAAAAAGCCAGAAGTAAAAGGAAATGTAATTTATGAACCATAAGCAGTTTGAAATCCTACAGAGTTAGGTAAATGACAGGGGAAAAAACTGATCAGTATTTTCTCAATGCCTTTTCTTTCTTTACTGGAAAGCTCATGTACAAATTTTGGTGCATGTCAATTATACTTCAAATGAGAATTTCAAAGAATTATAAACTAAAATGTATACACATACTCAAAAATGACTAAATTGATGAGTGACTATAGCTTTGTAGTAGAGCCTGAAGTCAGGCAGGTTGATTCCTCCAGTTCCATTCTTCTTTCTCAAGATTGTTTGGCTATTCGAGTTTTTTTGTATTTCCATACAAATTGTGAAATTATTTGTTCTAGCTCTGTGAAAAATACCATTGGTAGCTTGATAGGGATTGCATTGAATCTATAGATTGCTTTGCGTAGTATACTCATTTTCACTATATTGATTCTTCCGATCCATGAACATGGTATATTTCTCCATCTATTAGTGTCCTCCTTGATTTCTTTCACCAGGGTTTTATAGTTTTCTATATATAAGTCTTCAGTTTCTTTGGGTAGATATATTCCTAAGTATTTTATTCTTTTCATTGCAATGGTGAATGGAATTGTTTCCTTAATTTTTCTTTCTATTTTCTCATTATTAGTTTATAGGAATGCAAGGGATTTTTTTTTTGTGATATGTAACACTTTAATAAGATAACTAGAATTACAATTGACCATATTTTATCAGGGCATATCAGATCTATATGAATTTCACACAATTTTAAGATATCTATTTAGTAACATCAACCATACAGTATAATCTGAAAAGATTTATCACCCCTTTAACAGTACTTTTGATGGGTCTGTTAAGGTTTTCTATTTCTTCTTGGTTCAGTTTTGGAAAATTGTACTTTTCTAAGAATTTATCCATTTCTTCCACATTGTCCATTTTATTGGCATATAATTGCTGATAGTAGTCTCTTATGATCCTTTGTATTTCTGTGTTGTCTGTTGTGATCTCTCCATTTTCATTTCTAATTTTATTGATTTGATTTTTCTCTCTTTGTTTCTTGATGAGTCTGGCTAATGGTTTGTCAATTTTATTTATCCTTTCAAAGAACCAACTTTTGGCTTTGTTTATTTTTGTTATGGTGTCTTTTGTTTCTTTTGCATTTATTTCTGCCCTAATTTTTAAGATTTCTTTCCTTCTACTAACCCTGGGGTTCTCCATTTCTTCCTTTTCTAGTTGCTTTAGGTGTAGAGTTAGTTGATTTATTTGACTTTTTTCTTGTTTCTTGAGGTATGCCTGTATTGCTATGAACTTTCCCCTTAGCACTGCTTTTACAGTGTCCCACAGGTTTTGGGTTGTGTTTTCATTTTCATTCATTTCTATGCATATTTTGATTTCTTTTTTGATTTCTTCTGTGATTTGTTGGTTATTCAGCACCATATTGTTCAACCTCCATATATTGGAATTTTTAATAGTTTTTCTCCTGTAATTGAGATCTAATCTTACTGCATTGTGGTTAGAAAAGATGCTTGGAATGATTTCAAGTTTTTTGAATTTACCAAAGCTAGATTTATGGCCCAGGATGTGATCTATCCTGGGGAAGATTCCGTGTGAGCTCGAGAAAAAGGTGAAATTCATTTTTGGTGGGTGAAATGTCCTATAGACATCAATTAGGTCTAACTGGTCTATTGTATCATGTAAAGTTTGTGTTTCCTTGTTAATTTTCTTTTGTTGATCTATCCATATGTGTGAGTGGGGTATTAAAGTCTCCCACTATTATTGTGTTATTGTTAATTTCCCCTTTCATACTTGTTAGCATTTGTCTTACAGATTGCAGTGCTCCTATGTTGGGTGCATATATATTTATAATTTTTATATCTTCTTTTTGAATTAATCCTTTGATCATTATGCAATATCTGTCTTTGTCTCATATATATTTATAATTTTTATATCTTCTTCTTGAATTGATCCTTTGATCATTATGTAATGTCTGTCTTTGTCTCTTTTTACAGCCTTTGTTTTAATGTCAATTTTATCTGATATGAGTATTGCTACTCCTGCTTTCTTTTGGTCTCTATTTGCGTGTAATAACTTTTTTCAGCCCTTCACTTTCAGTTTTTATGTGTCCTCTGTTTTGAGGTGGGTCTCTTATAGACAACAAATATAGGGGTCTTGTTTTTGTTTCCTTTCAGCCAGTCTTTGTCTTTTGGTTGGGGCATTCAACCCATTTACATTTAAGGTAATTACTGATAAGTATGATCCCATTGCCATTTACTTTATTGTTTTGGGTTCGTGTTTACACACCCTTTTTGTGTTTCCTGTCTAAAGAAGATCCTTTATCATTTGTTGGAGAGCTGGTTTGGTGGTGCTAAATTCTCTCAGCTTTTGCTTGTCTATAAAGCCTTTGATTTATCCTTCACATTTGAATGAGATCCTTGTTGTTACAATAATCTAGGCTGTAGGTTATTTCCTTTCATTAGTTTAAGTATGTCCTGCCATTCCCTCCTGGCCTGAAGAGTTTCTATTGAAAGATCACCTGTTATCCTTATGGGAATCCCCTTGTGTGTTATTTGTTGTTTTTCCCTTGCTGCTTTTAATATTTGTTCTTTGTGTTTGATCTTTGTTAATTTGATTAATATGTGTCTTGGGGTGTTTCGCCTTGGGTTTGTCCTGTTTGGGACTCTCTGGGTTTCTTGGGATTGGGTGATTATTTCCTTCCCCATTTTAGGGAAGTTTTCAACTATTATCTCCTCAAGTATTTTCTCATGGTCTTTGTTTTGTCTTATTCTTCTGGGACTCCTATGATTCGAATGTTAGGGCATTTAACATTTTCACAGAAGTCTCTGACATTGTTCTCATTTGTTTTAATTCATTTTATTTTTCTTTTTCCTCTCTGATTCATGTATTTCTACCATTCTATCTTCTACCTCACTAATCTTCTGCTCCCTTTATTCTACTATTTGTTCCCTCCAGAGAATTTTTATCTCGTTTATTGTATTATTCATTATATATGATTCTTTTTTATTTCTTCTAAGTCTTTGTTAAACCTTTCTTGCATCTTCTCCATCCTTGTCTCCAGGCTATTGTGATTCCATTTTGTTCTCAAGATTTTGGATCTTTTTCACTATCATTATTCAGAATTTTTATCAGGTAGATTCCCTATCTCTTCCTCTTTTCTTTTTTTGTTTTTGGTGGTAATTTATCCTGTTCCTTTCAGTTCAGTTCAGTTCAGTCGCTCAGTCGTGTCCGACTCTTTGCGACCCCATGAATCGCAGCACGCCAGGCCTCCCTGTTCATCACCATCTCTCGGAGATCACTCAGACTCACATCCA
>SJYT01052381.1:1002304-1036415 GCA_006410635.1 Cephalophus harveyi | reverse complement strand
CTCCAGTCTTTTGGCCAGCTCATGAGAAGAGCTGACTCATTGGAAAAGACTCTGATGCTGGGAGGGATTGGGGGCAGGAGGAGAAGGGGACGACCGAGGATAAGATGGCTGGATGGCATCACTGACTCAATGGACGTGAGTCTAAGTGAACTCCGGGAGATGGTGATGAACAGGGAGGCCTGGCGTGCTGCGATTCATGGGGTCGCAAAGAGTCGGACACGACTGAGCAACTGAACTAAACTGAATCTGAAAAAGGTCTTAAATCTGTTTAACTGGAGCTGGTAGGAGGGAGAGTACTCCTAACTAATTATAAGCTTAGTGATGCACAGATGAAATATTCTGGATTTTGACCATGCATATTAGGTATTAGGTTTATTCCAGTCAGCCCTCTGTATCTGCAGGTTCCGAATCCACAGACTGTGCATCTTCAGATTCAACTAATTGCAGATCGAAAATATTCAGGAAAAAAAATTCCAGAAAGTTTCAGAAAACAAAACTTGAATTTGCCATGCCAGCAACTATGTTGCTTAAGTAACATAACATTTGCATTGTATTTACAACTATTTACATAGCATTTACATTGTATTAGGTATTATAAGTAATCCAGAGATAATTTAAAGTATACAAGAGGAAGTGCATATACTATGCCATTTTATATAAGGAACTTAAGTACTGTCAGATTTTTAGTATCTATGGGGTCCTGGTAACAATCCCCTACCCATAATAAGGGATGGCTGTATTTCAATGTCATTTTGGAGATTATTTTTTCATCTTAAAAAATAATAGGTATCAAATATCATTTATTAAATCATTCTGATTTAGTGAGATCATCTTTCCATCTCCCAATAAACTCTTTGCTTAAATTAGTTCAAATATTAGAAACTTTTCTTAAAAAAAAAAAAAGATCATCACTTAAGATTGAAATAATATAACTGAACCAGGGATTCATTTCAGTGTTTAGCATACCTCCTCACTTCCAATAAATTCCCCCTAATATCTAACTCAGTTCTTTCCCAAAATGTCCTCTGCAAGCAATGTGACACTAGATCATCTTCCTCAGTCTGGATTTTTCACCCCTGTAATGCTTGCTTTGAATCTACATTCTTTTCCCATTCTCCCAGGCCTCCAGGTTTCCTCTAGGCCAGTATTTCTATTAAGAAATTAGTCTTCTCTGTGTTCCTGACAGCAGCATTTCAGTTGCCAGGATTGTTTCTTTTGAACAGAAGACCCAAAGGGTGCTTCCCTCATTTTAGCCCCAGTGTTTCGATGATTCAAACCCCAAATAATTTTTTCAGAATTCCTTCAGAAATGAAACACTCATTAAAACCAAAAAGAAACAAAAAAGAGCTATTTCAAAAAGAGGGCTAAACTTCAAAAAAAGAATGGTAAACAGAGACTTCCCTGGTGGTCCAGTAGTTAAGACGGCATGCTTCTACAGGGGGCACAGGTTCAATCCCTGGTCAGTGAACTAAGATTCCACATGCAGTGCTGTGTGACCAAAAGATAGCAATAAATAAATAGAAGAGAGTGAATCATTTTCTTCCCTGGATGCTATTTTGAATGGAGACAGGAAGATGAGCTAAATGACCTCTTGATGATCCCCCAGCCTTGTGATTTTGAGATCATCTTAGCTTCCGGCACTTCATCTCCTCTGAACACTAAAATCTAATCTGCCCTAAAACATGGGAGTGTTTAACAGATGAAAACCTTTTAATGGAAGAAAGAGTCTGCCTGTTTCCTTGGAAGTAATTTCCTTAATAATTGCTTACATTTATATTCAAGGCAGCCCATACTGAATCATTAAACCCAGAGAAAGTCATAAAAGAAAAATTAGCAGACATACTATGTAATGATATGCAATTTATTTCTTGACTTTTCCCTTTGTTTCTTTGCATGAGAAACATTTATTCCTATAAATGGTTAAAGGATTCATGAACGCTACTCAGCTAAACCTAAAAATCATCCTTGACACCACGGCAATGGTTTCAGTTTAAACAAGAGAGCTTTGTGAACATCACTGGACATTTTACTTCCACGGCTACCTTCTGAGCAGCGTTGCCACAGAGCAAATTACATCTGACAAGGCTGTTTGGTGAAGATTAGCAGCAGTTAGATTAAGCAGTCCTTGAGCCTGCCATTTAATCCACCGCTAGTGGTTTTATGCACTAAGCCAATGATGCTACTTGGAAGCACAACAATTAGGTTATTAGTTCTTGTTACTTTGTAAGCAGCTATTTTTGAACCAGTAGAAAACTTTGAAAATAATTCCTACTGATGAATAGTTAAAAACAGACCTCTTCCAATATCAGATGGATGACCTGGTTGACTCTAGATTCAGATGCCACTGTTATTATTACATGATTATGACTAACAATGATTATGGTAAGACCATTCCATTAAGTACCAGAGCTGAGCTTCCTGTACATTACAGCAGTTTCCCACTAGCTATCTATTTTACACATGGTAGTGTATATATGTCAATCCTAATCTCCCAATAATAAAATAGCACAAATAAGCTACAAGAAGTGAAGGAGGAGACGTCAAAATTCAACTCTGGTAGGACTCGAAACCACAACCTTTGAATAACCACACCCAGGAGGGCAAGAAGTCCAATGTGCTATCCATTGTGTCACAGAGAGAATTAAAATGGCCTGGAATGGGTGAATTTAACTCAGATGACCATTATATCTACTACTGTGGGCAGGAATCCCTTAGAAGAAATGGAGTAGCCATCATAGTCAACACAACAGTCTAAAATGCAGTACTTGAATGCAATCTCAAAAATGACAGAATGATCTCTGTTCATTTCCAAGGCAAACCATTCTATATCACGGTAATCCAAGTCTATGCCCCAACCAGTAATACTGAAGAAGCTGAAGTTGAATGGTTCTATGAAGACTTACAAGACCTGTTAGAACTAACACCCAAAAAAGATGCCCTTTCATTATAGGGGACTAGAATGCAAAAGTAGGAAGTCAAGAAATAACTGGAGTAACAGGCAAATTTGGCCTTGGAGTACAGAATGAAGCAGGGCAAAGGCTAATAGAGTTTTTCCAAGAGAACGCACTGGTCATAGCAAACACCCTCTTCCAACAACACAACAAGAGACTCTACACATGGACATCACCAGATTGCCAACACCAAAATCATATTGATTATATTCTTTGCAGCTAAAGATGGAGAAGCTCTATACAGTCAGCAAAAATAAGACTGGGAGCAGACTGTGGCTCAGATCATGAACTCTTTATTGCCAAATTCAGACTTAAATTGAAGAAAGTAGGGAAAACCACGAGACCATTCAGGTATGACCTAAACCAAATCCTTTCTGATTATACAGTGGAAGTGAGAAATAGATTCAAGGGACTAGATCTGATAGAGTGCCTGATGAACTATGAACAGAGGTTCATGGTTCATGACATTGTACAGGAGACAGGGATCAAGACCATCCCCAAGAAAAAGAAATACAAAAAAGCAAAATGGCTGTCTGAGGAGGCCTTACAAACAGCTGTGAAGAGAAATGAAAAGCAAAGGAGAAAAGAAAAGATATACCCATTTGAACACAGAGTTCCAAATAATAGCAAGAAGAGATAAGAAAGCCTTCCTCAGTGATCAATGCAAAGAAATAGAGGAAAACAATAGAATGGGAAAGACGAGAGATCTCTTCAAGAAAATTAGAGATACCAAGAAGTTTTCATGCAAAGATGGGCACAATAAAGGACAGAAATTGTATGGACCTAACAGAAGCAGAAGATATTAAGAAGAGGTGGCAAGAATACACAGAAGAACTGTACCAAAAAGATCTTCATGACCCAGATAATCACAATGGTGTGATCACTCACCTAGAGCCAGACATCCTGGAATGTGAAGTCAAGTGGGCCTTAGGAAGCATCACTACAAACAAAGCTAGTGGAGGTGATGGAATTCCAGTTGAGCTAACAGAAGCAGAAGATATTAAGAAGAGGTGGCAAGAATACACAGAAGAACTGTACCAAAAAGATCTTCATGACCCAGATAATCACAATGGTGTGATCACTCACCTAGAGCCAGACATCCTGGAATGTGAAGACAAGTGGGCCTTAGAAAGCATCACTACAAACAAAGCTAGTGGAGGTGATGGAATTCCAGTTGAGCTATTTCAAATCCTGAAAGATGATGCTGTGAAAGTGTTGCAGTCAATATGCCAGCAAATTTGGAAAACACAGCAGTGGCCACAGGACTGGAAAAGGTCAGTTTTCATTCCAATCCCAAAGAAAGGCAATGCCAAAGAATGCTCAAACTGCCACACAATTGCACTCATCTCACACGCTAGTAATGTTCCAAATTCTCCAAGCCAGGCTTCAGCAGTATGTGAACCGTGAACTTCCAGATGTTCAAGCTGGTTTTAGTAAAGGCAAAGGAACCAAAGATCAAATTGCCAACATCTGCTGGATCACTGAAAAAGCAAGAGAGTTCCAGGAAAACATCTATTTCTGCTTTATTGACTATGCCAAAGCCTTTGACAGTGTGGATCACAATAAACTGAAAAATTCTGAAAGAGATAGGAATACCAGAACACCTGACCTGCCTCTTGGGAAATCTGTGTGCAGGTCATGAAGCAACAGTTAGAACTGGACATGGAACAACAGACTGGTTCCAAATAGGAAAAGGAGTACGTCAAGACTGTATATGGTCACCCTGATTATTTAACTTAAGATGCAGAGTACATCATGAGAAACACTGGGCTGGATGAAGCACAAGCTGGAATCAAGATTGCCAGGAGAAATAGCAATAACCTCAGATATGCAGATGACACCATCCTTATGGCAGAAAGTGAAGAACTAAAGAGCCTCTTGATGAAAGTGAAAGAGGAGAGTGAAAAAGCTGGCTCAAAGCTCAACATTCAGAAAACTAAGATCATGGCATCCGGTCCCATCACTTCATGGGAAATAGATGGGGAAATGGTGGAAACAGTGGCAGACTTTATCGTTTGGGGCTCCAAAATCACTGCAGATGATGACTGCAGCCATGAAATTAAAAGACGCTTACTCCTTGGGAGAAAAGTTATGACCAACCTAGACAGCATATTCAAAAGCAGAGACATTACTTTGTCAATAAAGGTCAGTCTAGTCAAGGTGATAGTTTTTCCAGTGGTCATGTATGGATATGAGAGTTGGACTATAAAGAAAGGTGAGCACCAAAGAAATGATGCTTTTGAACTGTGGTGTTGGAGAAGACTCTTGAGAGTCCCTTGGACTGCAAGGAGATCCAACCAGTCCATCCTAAAGGAGATCAGTCCTGAGTGTTCATTGGAAGGACTGATGTTGAAGCTGAAACTCCAATACTTTGACTATCTGATGAGAACAGCTGACTCATTTAAAAAGACCCTGATGCTGGGAAAGATTGAAGGCAGGAGGAGAAGGGGATGACAGAGGATGAGATAGTTGGATGGCATCATCGACTCAGTGAACGTGAGTTTGGGTAAACTCCGGGACTTGGTGATGGACAAGGAGGCCTGGCGTGTTGTGGTCCATGGGGTCGCAAAGAGTCAGACACGACTGAGCGACTGAACTAAACTAAACTGAAGCTGCAGGAATATATTTACAGCACAGGGGGAATTATACTCATTATGTTGTAATATTCCATAATGGAGCATAATCTGCAAAGATACTGAATCAGTATGCTGTACACTTGAAACTAATATAATATTGTAAATTAAATATACTTCAATTGAAAAAGAGAGCACAAAGGACAAAAAAGACTGTTCTGTAAAAACTAGCTACCCTGAGCTAATCTCTGCCCGGGCTTTACAAGATTTTCATTGACTCATCACAACAGTTCTTTGAACTTTTACCAAAATAAAAAGTTCCTCATATATTCTGGGAATTTTTTTTTTATATATATTGACTTTGTGTGTCCATGAATATTTTTACAATGAGTTATTCAGCACTTGACTGATTATTTTTCATGTTGCTTGGTCCAACTGCAGTTTGGATGATACAGAATGAACAGAGAAAACCACAGCATTAATCTTGAACTGTAAAAGCCCTATTTGTATTGTGACACAAATGTAAATGTAAAGCAAGCAGAAAATAAAACGCTAAGTAAGCTCTTTTCTGAGCTTAGTATTGTTAGAAAATATTTAACTCGTGGCTTGGTAGCTTTTCTATTTTGAGTGCTATCAGTGCAAAAAGAATGATACTAGGGTCAAAAATGATTAAAAACTCTACAGTAAATTACTTTTATCAAAATTTTACTAGTTTCTAGGGTAAATGTGCAGCACTAAACTTAATTACCAAGATCCATGAAATGTAGAATTAATATTCAATATGGGTCTGAATTGTATTGATTAGCATATATGTTATACAATGCACTAAAAGAAAAATATGTTATCATTAATATTTGTTGTCTGTTGAATAAATTCTTATCTTGTGGATGGAATAATGGGTTTATATACCTAAAGAGGGTAGCATTTGGTTGTGTCGAATACAAACTGTGTTTACCACTCACATCAACTAAACTCCACTGTACCTGAAACTAGGCAGCATCTTCTATGCAATGAGCATGACTGGACCATCAAAACCTATGAATTTCCTTTATTATAGCACTAAGATAAAGATTGTTATTAACTATAAGAGGCAAAGGGTCACTGATCACAGTGACATTCTGCTAAATGACAGACCACAATCCATAGCCTTGAGTGATCCCTCTGCCAGATAACACCTGAAACCACACTGAGATGTAGTTTCCAGGTGGTGGTTTTACCTAGTTGGCCTTAAATGTGTCAGTCAAGCAGTTGTCTGTTTGCCAATTCCCTCCTTGCTGACATCAGAACTGAGATGGCTAAAAATGTATGAAGTCCTGTAGCCTACTCTCCAGGGCTTTCACCTTGGGATGGCAGGAGAGCTTAGAAGGTCTCTATTACTCCATTTCCACAGCCCCTAAGACTACAGCTGAAAAGTGACCCAAACAAGGTACATTAAGGTGATTGTCTAATAAATGGTTAGTAAACAACTCTAGCACTAAAGACTCCCAGGGTTAAGGGGTACCTTAAAGGTCATGAATGACTATTTTACACTTTTCTGATGACTCAAGTGACATTCAAAAACCACTGATGATAGGAATCTCTTGGCTTCCCAGCTTCAGGCAGTTCTAGTTGATACTCATCAAATTTCCCCTTACTGGTCCTAGATGTAACCGTTGGCACTAATGAAATGTTTACTTCCCCTCCAATACCCTGACAAGCTCCCTTCTAATGCTTCCTCATTCTCTTGGGTTCCCTTCCTTCAGTGCCCTCGTCACTTTCCTCTGCACCCATTCCAGTTTTGTTTTATTTTGAGAAACAGAACTGAGAGTCCTTGGACAGCAAGGAGATCAAACCAGTCAATCTTAAGGGAAATCAACCCTGAATACTCATTGGAAGGACTGATGCTGAAGCTGAAACTCCAGTATTTTGGTCATCTTATGCGAACAGCTGACTCACTGGAAAAAAAAATCCCTGATGCTGGGAAAGATTGAGGGCAGAAGAAGAGGGCATCAGAGGATGAGATGGCTGGATGGCATGACCAACGCCATGGACATGAACTTGGGCAAACTTCAGGAGATGGTGAGGGACAGGGAGGCCTGGAGTGCTGCAGTCCATGGGGTCGCAAAGAGTTGGACATGACTGGGAAACTGCACAACAACCATGGGGTATGATCTCATCCACACAGGATAAAACACAATTAGCAATAGCTTTATTCCAAGCACTGCCTTCCTGTTAATATTGAATTTGCTTTTGTGGCACTTTTATCTGAGTGACACTTGACATCCCTAAGTGAAATTCCTAAGCGACACTTAAAATTCCTAAGGGCTTCCATGGTGGCTCAGACAGTAAAGAATCCACCTAGAATGCAGGAGACCAGGGTTCAATCCCTGGGTCAGGAAGATCCCCTGGAGAAGGGAATGGCTACCCACTCCAGTATTCTTGCCTGGAGAATCCCATGGATAGAGGAGCCTGGCAGGCTATGGTCCATGGGGTCACAAAGAGTCAGATATGACTGAAGTCACACACACACACACCGTGGTCCTCACATATCTAAGCCAAACCATAGGTACTCCATCCTGTATCTTTATAGTTGGGTTTTTGCCTTTCTGTTCTGGCCCCCTATAGTGGACATCACATTTATTTCCATTAATGTTACCTCATTAAATTTGTTCCATCCCACCAACTTGAAACTTTTTTTTCTACTTGGAATGGGGAGTATATTCTAATTCTGTCATCTTACTTATTAAGTGAAAGCTTAACTCATGTCACTGGCAAGTACAGTTTGCATCTGTATACACATACACACTCAGTCATGTCTGACTCTTTGTGTCCCATGCACTGTAGCCCACCAGGCTCCTCTGTCCATGGAATTCTCCAGGCAAGAACACTGGAGTGAATAGCTCTTCCCTTCTCCAGGGAATCTTCCCGACCCAGGGAGCCGACCTTGGTCTCCTATACTGCAGGTGAATTCTTTACCATCTCATCCACCAAGGAAGCTTCATATTTGCAGTAATCCTTTTTTTTTTTTTAAAGTGTTGACCATACTGGGACCAGGCACCTCACCATTAGACCATTCTTCCAGACAGACACTATTCACTCACTCCTATCCTCTGTGTGGGGCTATTCGACAGATTGCCAACATCCTTGACTTCTAGCTCCTATCTCCTCATCTTAGCCACAAGGAAGCTGTGTGATGCGTTGGCAAATATCCTGTAGAAAATCCAGATATACTTAATTACCCCAATTGGCTAGTCCAGTCACCCTTTCACAGGAAGAAAGGATGTACAGCTACATGACCTGCTCCTTGCTGAAGCTTCTGGAGCCCAGCTGGGAGCCTCATCGTAATTGATTTTAGGCTCACTGATAACCACCTACCTCCCCCTGTTGAAAATCGGGTCTACACGTGCTGGCCCTGTGCCGTAACTACCTCTCCTGCTTCCCTCAGCACCTCAAAGACGGACGGACAGCAATGGTTTAGCAGATTTCATCCGCAGCAAGGATATCAGCTTACTCAGTGTCCCTAGAACCTACTACAGTAACTAGAACTTCAGAGGCATCCTATTTTTAAGAATCTAAACACTCAAAATTTGCTGTTTGGGTTGTTCTATTCATGCTCTAAAACTCTGAAATAAGAATTTTATACATATATATGTATATATCTGAAGATAAATTCATTTTACACTGTATTAGAATCCTGAATTGACCAAAACAACACTCCTCCATCCGACCACATGCCACACCTGCTGAACACCCTTCTGAGTTTCCTTCTTGTGGCTGTAGATGGTATTTTCTGGAAATTCACCTGGAGACATAATGGGGCACTAGTTTTCCTGCTGGGACTCAGATGGAGCCAAATTTGAATTGTTTGCTGGGAAGGAGGGAGAGCAAAAGTGTGAGGGCATGAAGGAACCTGAGAAGAAGGTGATTCGGGATATGGAGGAAGAGAAAGGGAGAGAGGTCTCCAGCTCAGTCCCTGGAGGCCCCCCCTTTCTGTGCCCCCACAACTGGGATCCCTCTGTTCCCTCCTTGTCCCCTCTAGGGCCGAATTCTCTTAGAACCTGGCCCCTCTTCTACCAGCATAATCTAACCTGCACCTCTCCCTTCATCCGCCCCTGAAATTTAAGCCAGAAGGACAAGAGAATTTCAAGGAGAAACAGCTTCTAAAGACAAAGCAGTAGATGATGATGGCCAAATCTCACATTTCAATAAAACCCTGGCCACTGAGATAATTCGAAAGAATTATAGGAATGCCAACATTATTTCTTTGCCCCAAGATTGCCATCATTTCTAAGGAATGAAAAGAAAGTGGGACAAAGTTCCCACCAGTGACAACCCTTGAAGGCATCTAGAATACATTCTCTTACATCCTCTTTTCTCATCTTTTCTTCCCTCTAAGCAACAGTAGTCTATCATTTCCATTTCAAAGTCACAGACAAAGAAAACAGAAATCTTACAAGTCTGTTCTCTTTCTCATCTATCCACATAACCATCCCCTCTAAGCTGCCGGTTCATCTTTTACTGCAACATTGTGCTCCTTGAACTTAAAAAACAGATAAAGAACAACATGTGTATCCTGAGTTTTTTTTAATTGACCTCAGATCATTTGGGGGTTTTCTTTTGTATCTATTACTCCCTTGCCTGCACGACTCATCACCTGAATTTTCCCTAATCCAATTCTTAGCATTCCAGCCTCCCATCACTAGTTGTTCCCTTCTCAGAGGAACTGACTTCCTTAATCAGCACATCTGAAGCTATGACACCACGTTGCTCCCTCTCCTCTTACCATGCTTTATTTTTCTTAAAAGCCTGACTGCAGCCTAGAACTAAAGACGTGCTTTGTTTTCTGTCTTTCTCCCCTACTAGAATATCAACCCTCTAAGAACAAGGATGTGCTTTGGTCCACATCTGTGTCCCAGGGCCTGGAACACTGCTGCTATATGCAAGTTTCTCAGTAAACAGATGCTTAATGAACAAAGCAATAAATGGATTATTTAAAGTAGAGATGCAGAGACACTGGAAAGAATGTCATATAAAAACCACATCAGAATGATGTGCAACTGTATATGGTAGAAACTGCTTATTTTAAAGTGACTTTTGTTTTATTTTTTAGATAATATAATCAGAACTTCTCTGTTTACCTGAAAGCCATTTCATACACAAGTTAAAAATGTGAAAAGGTAAAATTTTAAAGAAATTACTCATAATCCTAATACCATAAAAACTGACATTAAGAACTTTGGGGTTTGTTTAGAATTTTTGCAAGCTTTTCAATCTTTTCAAGATATTTTCCCTTTGAAATTTTTATGCTATAGAGTTCTTCTAATCTGTCTGTTCCCTGAATTTTTAAAAATCTGTTCTCATAAGTTTGCCATATTTCTCTGATTTTTTTCAGAATTTCTATCCCCATCAGGTTTTAAAACTCTTATTTCTATTCTTTAAGATTCTTATTATTTCCTATGAGTTAGAACTTGATTTTTTTTTTTTTTTAATATAAGCTCCCCCATTCATTTCCTCAAATCTTTGGACAATGAAATTGCCAAGAAGGTGCATCAATGACCTATCTGATGTCCTGAGTTTAGCTGAAAATGAATTCCAGGACAGTTCGTTAGAGACCACCATCAATACATATTTCATAAAACATTCATTTCACTTAGTCTTAAAACATTATTCTACCATTGTGGATATACTGTAAGAATTAAGGTAATGGAAAAATACTGAAAAGAGACTTCCTAATAAATTTATATTCATTCATTCAACAATTATTGAGGCCCTATTATGTACCAAACACTGTTTGAAGCACCTGATACACCAAAATGGAAGCAAAGAATATACCACTTAGGAAAAGCACACCAACTAATTCTTATTCAAATATTTATTGAACACCTACAATGTGCAGGCACTATGCTAGGCATATAAGCATGGAAATATCATAATATCAATGATCAGACACACTTGGGTTTAAATCTCAATTACATTCTAGCTTATAAACTGCTGAATAATTTACCCAGAAACTGGGAACAAAAACACACACTTAAAGGACTTCTATTAGGCTTGAGAAATTAAATCATCCAAGATACTGGTGATACAAAGATGAGCAAAATAAATTCCCTTTTCTCTAGATACTTGAAGTCGAGTAGATAATATACATAAAACATAAGCATCTTGATATTTTTTATTTGTTGAACAAAGTCAAATCTAATTCAGGACAAAATGTGTTACTGTCATACAGTTCTTTTCTACAGAACGGTAAGTTTCTTTATACACCTCCTAAGATAGTGTCTTTTGAGTAATGGAATAATCAACAAATGTTAAATGGATGAACAAACAGATGTTTTATAAGTGGCTCTTCCACGATATCATCCAAAAGTCATGAAATTTTCTCAAGAATATCCACTTCCAAAAAACCTCATTTAGCATTATTTAAATTCTCTTTTAAGAGTTAGAAATGAAAGTACATTACTTTCTGCTTATAAAGTAGGATTACAAAAGATACTGTCCCTAATTTTTCAAGCTTTATATCGAGATGGTTGAAGGACCCAGGGGAACTTTAAGTTACATCTCCCAGATGAAAATCACAAGCTGATTTTTGGTCTTCAAATCAGTGACGCTTCTTTTGTCTAGAAATAAGGAACAATTTGGCAACTTTGGAAATGTTTGCCTATTTTCCTCCATACATACTGACTTTGTGAAAAAAGACGGAAGGAGCCGGGGTTGCAGGTTTCTGGAACACCGAAAGCTAAAAGTATAAACAGTGACTAACATGTTAGTCATAATAAGCAGCTGTTTCTTAGCAGGACAAGAAAAAACAGGTTTAAAATTCCACAGGAACATCAGTATAGACAAAATACAGAACTTTTTATCAGCCGAGAGGGACTCTAAATTGGGTGACCATAGAAGAGCATGTGATGTAAAGATTTGGGGGGGCGGATTATACAGCTATCCTTGAAGTAATTTTAATTAGTTTTTCATTAAGCTTTCCTTAATAAAAGTGAGGCAGACAAATGATTTTCCAAGGTCTTAACTTTCTAGCAGGTTTGAGACTTTGCTTATTTTCCATGTGTCCCCTAGAGGGCAGCGGTGGCCCAAAACACGGGAAAGGATTTTCTCTCTCACCCTCTGGTGATAACCTCCACTCCAGTCTCTTAATCATCTTTCACTGATCTACCTGCTGTATGCAAGCTGGCAGTGGTATGTTTATTTCTGAATACCTAACTAGTAAAATCATTAAATACTACAAAAGGACACTGCATGAGATATACTTTTACAGAGACTGAAAGTACATTATATGAAGATTGTATTTTATGTTTGTGTGTATTACTTCACACATACATACATACATACACACACACACACACACACACACACCCTAGTTGGTCCTTTTCATGCATTTTTCATGCATTTTTGGAGTAGAGAAGGGCATGAGAGAGTTGGAGGAAAAATAAAATGGGCCAAGGCAAAGAAATCAAAGTTTTTTCTTTCAGTTGGTTTGAAACAATCCAGCGTTATTACTGAATGCCTATCCATCCATCCATTCATTCATTCAGGAGTCACCTATTAGGTGCTACATTTGGCAGTGTGTGGAACAAAGAAACTCCTACAAGGAGCTTTTAATTAAGAAAGTGATGCTCAATCACATTATCCAGAGAAGGACAACACAGGAGTATACCCAGCTAGCAGCAATGTGCCATAAGAATCTGCTTCTCTGACACATGGATTTCTTTTGAAGGCCCATGCATATGAAAACCTTGCCTGGTCCAAGGAGCCCATAACTTTCTATTTAAAAGGTGATGACCAACCACAGGAAGCTACCTAAATGGGAAAGGAGAGCCTGAGTGTGCGTTTTTCTAATGCTGAGGTTTCTTTTTTAGTTAATGCTGCTTGTTTAAATATTTTATTCTGCTCATAGACATTTTTATGCAAAGGGTACAGCTTTCAAAAGAGCCTTTTTGCAAGACTGCCCTAAAAGCCTCTTGTCATGCTTGTGAATTTATCTTCTGGAAGATAAAAATCTTTTTTTTAATTGTATTCGATTATTTGCTAATTAAACCTCTTTATTCACTTTCATTTTATAAAACTGGGGGCAAGATGCAAAACCTCAAGTGTGTGAAGAAAAAAATTAACAAATGCCAGAATTGTAATTCAGTAAATATTTGCTGAGCCATTTGGGTTTTTTTGTATGGAGCAGTGGGTAACAAAAACGGCCTACTTGTATGCCAGTGAGTGGCTGAGGACATTCCTGCCATTCAAGCCAGTGTGGTTTATGTGATTGCCTGTTTACACAGGCTGCTTTGGCTGAAAACTACATGTATTTGCAGTACTTTCTGGGGGACTTCTGCCATCACATTTGTATCCACGGTCTGCACTACAATCAAAGACCTTGAAACATTAGAAAATAGACTTCCAGTCCTAACTATATGCCTGATAGTATAACTAGCCATTTATGATGGTCCAATCCTAGATTAGGAATGATGTATTTGTTTAAACACACAGAAACTGGTGAGCAGTTTAAGTGATACTGCCCTGCAGAGGTCAAGTAACAGAATCATAATAGCATTGTCAGTATACAGGTTCAGGATGCCAGGACCAACCCAGGAAGGGGACAAAATTGTTACAAATGGACCAGAAACCATAGTGTTTTTTAAATTATTTCTATTTGGCCATAATGGACCAAGCCAACTGTTATTTCCAGGGCTACAAAGAATAATATTAAATCTGTATCAAAGGACAGATAAGCATCTAAGTATTTGTCAAGTGGAAAGCTTCCTTAGAACAAAACAGAAAATTAGGATTGCAAAAGACGTAGACATTTACACTAGATATTTTATGAGGGGAAAAAAAATACACTATATAATTTGCTTCTTCCTGAGGATGTGGAAATTTCCCCTGAAGGGTAAAAAACAATGTTTGTAGAAAGAGTACGTTTAAAAGCCAGTTTGGCCTCCTGACTTTATTTTGCATTTGTGGATTGAGATAAGCCTATGAAATTATGAAATGTCTGCTGTTAAATGTTAATCATTCTTCTATCCCCTACCATTTCTGTGTTCTTATATTTAAAAGGAAAATATAACCATTGTGCATATTTTGATACATTATCTGTTATAGAAAAGGGCCTCTTTTTCTTTTGAGAAGGGTTATTTTGAAGGTCAGAGATAGACAGGTGATTTTAATATCAGTTCCAACAAGAACTGCAGAGATCACTAACTGCATATAATTCATCAGCAGATGTTTTCAACCATGTGGCTCATTTTGAAAGTTTCTACTCAGGACAGTCCTAGCACTGGGTCTCAGGTAGAGAAAAAAATGGCCACCTCCTTTAAAAATATAAACAACCATTACATTTAATAGCACTGTAATAACATAAAGAGAATAACCTATCTGACTTAGAATTTATAGCTTTATTAAAAGCACTTCCGGGGGTTATGACCTGGGAGATTGGGCTAGACATATATATACACCGCTGATATATATAAAATAGATCACTAATAAGACTTCTATATAGCTCAGGGACCTCTACTCAGGGCCCTGTGATGACCTAAATGGGAAGGAAATACCCCCAAAAAGAGGGGATACATGTATACATACACCTGATTTACTTTGCTGTACAGTAAAAAACATAACTTTATAAAGCACCTATACTCCAATAAAAATTATAAATACAGACTCCACCATCTGGCTCTCATCGCTGTGGCCATGATGAAGACTGCGTCTTCCCAAGGCAGTAATAATAATTTCAAAGGTATTAGAGGTGGAGAGTTGGGGGTAGCTAAGCTTCCAGCCCTCCCCAGGAGGCCCCAGGACATGAGTCCCACCGTAGTCACTCCAAGTTCTTCAGGACTTGGGCTGCGACCGCCCATACATAAGAAAGTGTCTGATGGATGATGGGGACATGGTCCAAAATACTAACATCATTTAAAGCTCTCTCGTGAATATTTCCAGTTTGAATATTTGGTCTAACTAAATAAATGGTTCAAACTCACAAAGATTCTATGAATATAACTTTTGGGAAAAAAAAAGCAGTCCTTCATTTGATACAATATGTTATGTTCCAAGTGCAGATCATTAAATTTCCTGTTCTCTAAGCAGGGTACTTTGTCCTCTGAACAGCTTATTTACAACCAGTGAAAGTCACATGCCTGACTGTAGACATCAGACTCTGTTTGGATTACTTAGATAAACATACTATTTGATTAAATTCAGCACCATAATCAATAGGGGGTTCTCGTATCTCATTAATTACATTCTATGGAAACTGTATGGATGCATCATTTAATTAGATTTCTCACTTAGTACTTATCTGAGTATAGGAAATGTCATCATAGTTTTTTTACACATGGTAATGAAATCACTGGTACATTACCAAGATTAAATCATGAAAGAGTATCTATCCTTCTGTTCTCCTTTCTGCTAAAATTACCCAAGTTTTTTACAGTACCCTACCTGTGATGGGCGGAACATGCAGAATTTCAAAGCTTTCCACAACACTTACCAATCTCCCTGTCAGAAAAAAATTAGTATTTCCAGTCTGTTAATCATTATGGCATTTTAGAATCTAATAGCTAATTCTTAGAACATTAACAACATCTATCTTTATTTTGTATTCAATATGTACAGTGAATGTGTTCAGTGTTCCACTTATATGATCTTATTTAATATTCAGAGAAACACATTGAGGTTTCTGTCCATTATACAGAGGGAGAAAATGAGGCACAGGTCACACAGATGGTAAAGCTGGAGCTAGGACTGAAATACAGATCTGATTCACACTGAGACCCATCAAGTCTAATCCACTTATTTCACAGATGCAGAAACCACAAGCCCAGAGAGGTAATCTGTCTTTCCAAAGGGCACACAGCTGGATAGTGGCAGACAAAACTAGGATTCAGGTTTCTACCTGTTACCTTTATTGCCAAGAGCCATCACTATAGGCCTGAGCTACTCAGCTTTTAGTCTTGTTTCATTCCTATTGTGGCACAGAGCAGCCAGGTTCAGACATGTAAGCAATATCCGTCAGCACTGCTGCCTGTGATGTGTAGAGCAATCACATTTTTAATGGACTCTGCCTGAGTCCTTCCTTGTCTACATAGCTGTTAAAGAGGTCTGGAGTTAACTTATTGCTCACTTAGAGTCAGCATTTGGCATGGTTCCTCCAGTGGTAGAGCTGGATGTCTGTGGAGTTCACATTCTCCTATATCCCTGGAAACTGTTCCTAGAGAAAGTCATACCCTAGCACCCTGTTCCAGGACTTAGAACCCTGATTGCTTCACAAAGAGCCTTTGACTCTGAACAGCACAGATCTGGGCAGGTCTTTTCCTTGCTTTAAATACTCAGATGAAATTTCGATCACGAAAGAGTGTTAAATTTTATCATTTGTCTTATCTGCATCTATTAGATATGGTTTACTATTCTACTAATGTAGGTTACATTATTGAGTTTTAAAATAGTAAACCAACCTTGCATTCCAGATCATTTGGTCTTGATGCATCATCCTTTGTTAAGTTGCTGGATTTGCTAATATTTTGTTCAGGATATATGGGTCTATGCTCATGACATTCTTGTCATGTTTTGTCATATTATGCTGACCTGACCTTGGTCCAAGTGGTGGTCACATAGATATTTACATAACATTCTAAGTTCAATGAATTTTAATGTAAGACTTCTTGCTGCGTGTTAATTGTACTTCATTTAAGTACAATTTTTTTTAATTGTTAAGATGGCTTTACCTTGTCCTCAAGCCATGCTGATGAGAATGGCCTTCAAGGCTTCTAACTGCTTGAACAGGCAGGTAACCTTCGTTACTCGACCTTGCACCATGGCTACATAAGACTACGCTTAGTTACTCTAAACTATCATATTCCTTAACACTGTTAGAACTTTGCTAATGTTCTTTCCTAAGCACAGAAGGACTCCTCCAGACTGCTGTTTCTCCACCTGGGAGAATTCCTTTCATCTTTCAATGTTTAACACAAATGCCATTCCTTGTAGGACACTTGCTAGAAAATTCTGACCCCTCCACAGTCACTGAAAGATGTTGATCCCTTCTCTATGCTGCTACTGTGCTAGGCACACAAAACCATTCCTGTGAGTGAGTGTGTGTCTCCTCCATTAGGCTAAGTGCTTTTCTGAGTCTCTTCTCATCTTTGGGTACCTAGGGCCTAACAATCAACAGGAATACTTGGCAAACGTTGAAAGAATGAATGCTTCCTTCAATACAAAGTTGGGGGAAGGGAAAGAATAGAACATGGTAAAGTTGTTACCATTTTACAAAACCAATAATCAAATCAATGTATATGTCCCCTCCAAAACAATTTTGGGAGAAATGGAAAAGATCTGGTATAATTATGTCAATGTATTGTTACATTAAAAATTAATTCAATGGAATTTCCCTGGTAGTCACTATATAAGACTCTCTTCTTCCACTGAAGGGGGCCCAGGGTTCAGTTCGTGGCAGGGATCCCTGGTTGGGAAGCTAAGATCTCAGATGCCATGCAGCATGGTCCCCAAAAAAATTTAACTCAAAACTTGGAGGCTTAAAACAACTGTCTCACTTATTTGCTCCCAGTGCAGCAGCTTAGGCAGCACTCTGTGGAGACCCCTGTATGTTTGGGGGGTTGTTCAGCTGGTGATGGAGAATCCACTTCCAAGATGGCTTCATTCACCTGGCTGGCAATATGCTGCTGGCTGTCAGCTGAGAGCTTAGCTGACGCTGTCTTCTAGGGCCTAGCTATTTATCCATGGGAACTCTCCACATGGCTAGGTTAGGCTTCTTTTAAAACTGGCAGTCCCAGTGTAGTCTCAACTGTGTACATTGTAAATACTTTCCTTCTAAGTACACAAGCAGAAGCTGCCAAGGTTTTTTAAGACTTGGGCCCAGAACAGGTACAGCTTCTCTTCAACCACATTCTATTGGCTAATACAGGTCACAAGGCCAGCCTCTTCCAGGAGGGACCTCCCCCAGGCAGATAGAGAAGTGTGGTCCATTGGGGACCACCAAACTAACATGCTACCACTGTGAAGATGTTACCCCATTAACTTTAAAAATGAAGTCACTTTTATTATAAATTCCTCTCTTTCCTGTTGATGGTCGATCTTGAGTTTTTTTTTTAATTTAGAAGTTTGTATCTACACAACCTTTTAATCCAGTTATGCTTCAGTTCAGTTCAGTCGCTCAGTCATGTCCGACTCTTTGCGAACCCATGAATCACAGCACACCAGGCCTCCCTGTCCATCACCATCTCCCGGAGTTCACTCAGACTCACGTCCATCGAGTCCGTGATGCCATCCAGCCATCTCATCCTCAGTCGTCCCCTTCTCCTCCTGCCCCCAATCCCTCCCAGCATCAGGGTCTTTTCCAGTGAGTCAACTCTTCCCATGAGGTGGCCAAAGGACTGGAGTTTCAGCTTTTGCATCATTCCTTCCAAAGAACACCCAGGGCTGATCTCCTTCACAATAGACTGGTTGGATCTCCTTGCAGTCCAAGGGACTCTCAAGAGTCTTCTCCAACACCACAGTTCAAAAGCATCAATTCTTCAGTGCTCAGCTTTCCTCACAGTCCAACTCTCACATCCATACATGACCACAGGAAAAACCACAGCCTTGACTAGACTGACCTTTGTTGGCAATGTAATGTCTCTGCTTTTGAATATGCTATCTCGGTTGGTCATAACTTTCCTTCCAAGGAGTAAGCGTCTTTTAATTTCATGGCTGCATTCACCATCTGCAGTGATTTTGGAGCCCAAAAAAATAAAGTCTGACACTGTTTCCACTGTTTCCCCATCTATCTGCTATGAAGTGATAGGACCAGATGCCATGATCTTCGTTTTCTGAATGTTGAGCTTTAAGCTAACCTTTTCCCTCTCTTCTTTCATCAAGAGGCTTTTTAGTTCCTCTTCAGTTTCTGCGATAAGGGTGGTGTCATCTGCATATCTGAGGTTATTGATATTTCTCCCGGCAATCTTGATTCCAGCTTGTGCTTCTTCCAGCCCAGCGTTTCTCATGATGTACTCTGCATAGAAGTTAAATAAGCAGGGTGACAATATACAGCCTTGACGTAACTCCTTTTCCTATTTGGAACCAGTCTGTTGTTCTATGTCCAGTTCTAACTGTGGCTTCCTGACCTGTATATAGGTTTCTCAAGAGGCAGGTCAGGTGGTCTGGTATTCCCATCTCTTTCAGAATTTTCACAGTTTATTGTGATCCACACAGTCAAAGGCTTTGGCATAGTCAATAAAGCAGAAATGTTTTTCTGGAACTGTCTTGCTTTTTCCATGATCCAATAGATGTTGGCAATTTGATCTCTGGTTCCTCTGCCTTTTCTAAAACCAGCTTGAACATCTGTAAGTTCACAGTTCATGTATTGCTGAAGCCTGGCTTGGAGAATTTTGAGCATTTCTTTACTAGTGTCTGAGATGAGTGCAATTGTGCAGTAGTTTGAGCATTCTTTGGCATTGCCTTTCTTTGGGATTGGAATGAAAACTGACCTTTTCCAGACCTGTGACCACTGCTGAGTTTTCCAAATTTGCTGGCATATTGAGTGCGGCACTTTCACAGCATCGTCTTTCAGGATTTGAAACAGCTCAACTGGAATTCCATCACCTCCACTAGCTTTGTTTGTAGTGATGCTTTCTAAGGCCCACTTGACTTCACATTCCAGGATGTCAGTTATGCTTACTCATCAAATAAAAAGAAAAAATTAGCTCCTCCGACCTATGTAATATCAAGTTCCCAAATCCTTTTAAAACTAAAACCCGTTGGGTTTCTTTTGCAAGAGACTAGTTCAGAAACTTTGATTTCTAAAGGAAATCAGAGTTTAACAATTGTATAGTGGACAAATCTTCAGAAAATTTACAGTCATATCAGCATTCTTTTCTAACACATGGTGCTTAAAACTCAAATGCTTGCAGCTTCAACTTGATGCTTACAAAAATGGTATCAAGTCAAGTTCCCTGTGATTTCTTCATTTAGAGGTGCTTGACTTTCCCACCTCCCTAAATTTGGCATTAGCCTTCTTGTGCTTTTAACCACATGTTCTGAGGGCCCAATTACTGACTTTATAATCTGATTAATGGTGGGGTCTGTGTCTGTCCTGGCAGAGAAAATACACTCACAAGTGATGTCTGCTCACAGGAAGTCCTTCCCCTTTGCAGCAGTATTATATAATGGTTATGAATTTGGATTTGAATTTAGACTTAGAATTTTAATCCTTGAACTCCCCGTTCTAAGGATATGATCTTACACAAATGACTTAACTCTCTATTCCTCGGCTTTCCCATTTGTACAATGGAGAGGACAACAGTATCTCACAGGGTTGCCACGAAGATGACATGATACGAGAAAGCTTCCAGAAGCACTAAACAGAGTGTGTCAGGCATGGAGTGAACATTCAGCACATGTTGTAATTGTTGTTATTATTACCAGTGGAAAAGTTTTTAATACTCTTTGAGGTTTCCAGAAATAGACTACAAAGTGTGAGATTGTTCTAAAATCTTGGGTTCCCTCTCCACACCATGCTACATATTCTGTAGACCTGCTTTTTTTAGTATTCTCACTATTAATTAGCCTTTGATTCAGGTTAGTTTTTAGGATGGGAGAAAAAGGGAATGTGAGTTGACTCCTAAGGCTTAGTGGTGCTTACACCATTGCACCTAATTGTTTGGGAACAGTTGTAGTCACTTGGAAGAGGATTATCAGCCTATTAACAGATGAGGTCCAACTGAAAATTTGTAGACTCCCATGATAGTTATTTCAATGTGTTAATTGATCAAAATTAATGGCTAAAAATGGCTACAAATTTAATAACATGTTTAAACAAAAACAGTTTAACTCATCAACTATGATAGTACATATTAATTTTCAAAATAGTCACATTCCTTTGCAAACAACCAATAAGCTCAGTGTAGACATGGGTTTCTGTTTTCTTTGCAATCAAACACTGGACCCTTTAGAGTATCTGTCACTAACAAGTTATAGATAACAAATTTAAAGAAAATGCTTACTAATACTGGGTCAGCTGCCACCAAGCTACATTAACTAATTACAGTGTTTTATAATCAGCATTGCTGGTATATACCAAACTGGCATTTTAAATGCATGCATTTGTGCTGTGTAATGATAGCTGGCAATTATCTATGGTTTGGAGTAACCCAGGACAGTTACTCCTTGAATAATTGACCACAGTGACCCACATGTCTACCCAATCAGGACGAAGTCTCCGTGCTGTTTGGAATGACTGGCCCATGCAGTACACTGTTGTGGTTTTATTAACTGTGATGTTCACAAGTGTGTTCAAGACGACTGTGGATTGTTGATAGTATTCTAGGACCACAAGAAGAGATCCTGGTTAAATAAGCACAGGCAGCTCAACAGAGAGTATTTCCCTCTGAGAAAGGCACAACTAACTTTCACCTATAAATGCCCTGGGAAGTCTTGCAATAAGAAAAATAACTTCCCTTCAGGAGAAGATAAAATATAAAGTAGTTCTCCAACTTACTTTAACATTTATAAAGAAAGGACTATTTCCCTTTTTAACAGAGTTTCGTTCAGGGTTGGTCCAACAGAATAAACTTTGGAAAATGCTACTTGACTAATTCATTTTTATCTCCTTCTGTTTATTTGTAAATTCACAACTGGATAATTCCAAAAATGCTTCTGTCAGTTTTCCTTCAATTTAGTTTTGCTCCCCTCTCCTCACCCTTTCTGATCCACTAAATTGCCAGATTTAGCAAATGAAAATACAGGATACCCAGCTACATGTGAATTTCAGACAATAACTACTTTTTAAAATATACTCTAAATTGCATGGGACAGGTGAATGTAACTGAGTGTCCTATATTTTATCTAGCAACCCTGACCCCCAAGCCAAATGAGAGCCATCAGTTACTAATGAAACTGTCAGCTTAATTTAGTAATAAGTAAATGGAAAGAATTCATTCAATGTTTGTTGAATATGTTTTTTTTTTAATCTTTCATAATAAGAGAAGTGTAAAGTGCTTTTTGAAGTCACTAGGTCTTTGGTCTTTTTGTAATAATTTCAACATGCAAAGTGTATTCACTCTGGACTGCCATGAACTTTGGTACTCCAGGCTGAGGCTTTCAATTCAGAGATAAGGAAACTGGGCCCTGGGAGAAGTGACTTGACTTGCCCAAGGAAATTCTCCCATAAAGAGTTGTCAACAGCCAGTCTTGAGTCCTCACTACCTAACTCTCAAGCCAGGGGTCTGAACTCCAAACCAGGTTGTCTTCTCTGTTGAACACTCAGAAAATACCAATTCCAAAAATAAAAAAAGGTGATGAACAGGTTAATAAGTGTTCTAAATAACAGAGTTAGCCAAGTTTACCATTTTAACTGATAAAATCAAAATAAAACTGAATACATCAAAATACATTTAAAGCTTAAATTATACTGAACATAAATTTTTATCATTCAGAAGGCATTCGAGTATCTCTCAACAACTCAGCCCTCCATTTTTTGTATAATATGCAAGAGTCCAAATATAAAGAAAATTTTCAGGCATCTTTTAGGTGCCTGTGTGTTTCTATTTGTAAACTATTGTTCAGGGTATACATGCTTTTTTCCCATCGATTTGCCACCTAAAATGTATTACTAGGGAGAAACCTCAAATCTAGCAAAAATCAAACAATACTTACTAATAACAGCAACAGTTGTGATGAGTTCATTTCCATAGAAAGCAGAAGAACTATTTACATGCACAGATGGTATATCATCTTTACTATTAAAAGAAGTATTACTTGAACTGAGGTATTAAAACATGCTGCACCATGCCCAACACATAATGGTTGCTTACCTAAATATTAACTAGAATCATTACAGATTAAAAAGTCAGGTGGGCATCCCTAGAGAATGTCATACTGAGTGAGCTAAGTCAGACAGAAAAGGAGAAATATCATATGACATCCCTTCTATGTGGAATCTAAAAAGAAATGATACAAATAAACTTATAAAAAGAGACTCACAGACTTAAAAAACGAACTTAACGGCTGCCGGGGGAAGGGAGAGTTAGGGACTTTGGGAAGGTCATGTACACACTGCTATATTTACAATGGATAACAAACGAAGACCTACTGTATAGCTCGTGGAACTCTGCTCAGCGTTACGTGCCAGCCTGAATGGGAAGGGGGTTTGGGGAGAATGGATACATACACATGTATGGCTGAGTCCCTTGGCTGTTCACCTGGAAATGGCACAACATTGTTAATTGGCTATGCCCCAATACAAAATGCTTTGGTGTTAAAAAAAAAAAAAAGGCGGGGGCGGGGGAGTCATGCGGTCATGGATTCAACTAGAATTTATCATACTAAGGGAAGTAAGTCAGAAAAAAAAGACAAATATCATATGGTATCACTTATATGTGGAATCTAAAATATGAATCTATCTATTAAACAGAAATAGAACCAGGGACATACAAAACAGACTAAGGGCTGCCAAGGGGGAGAGAGGTGGGAGAGCGATGGAATAGGAGGCTGGGGTTAGCAGACGCAAACTATTACATATAGAATGGAGAACAACAAGGTCCTAAATAGCACAGGGAACTATACTCAATATCGTGTGATAAACCATAATGGAAGAGTATGAAAAAGAATGTAAATGTATATGCATGTATAATTGCCTTACTTTGCTGTACAGCAATAATTGACATAATTCAACTATAATCCATTAAAAAATAAATTTAAGGAAATAATTATCAATATCTCAGAAAACAAGCCAGTACTTATCACAGTACTTATGACTATTATTCATCCACACTAGTACCTTACTTATTATGCTTTACTCTTTACAAAACAGTTGTATGGTCTCAAAGTACCCTTTTGTGAATGATCAATGTAATGTGGGCAGTGGTTACTGTGGAATAAATAAAGCCATAAAGGATAATTTTCCCTTAAAACTGAGGTTTAGTCTTAAGTCACATACATGCTCTGTAGATAGGACTAACTAGAAGAAACTATAACTAAGGAACCTTGTGAACGTTTTATCATTCAGCTTTGTTATAAACCATTTACTATGGACTTTCTCACCCACAGCGCCATTCAAGGACCGTGGGAACAGAGACACTATACTTTCACCAAAGCTCCAGGATCCTTTAAAGTTGATCTGGTGAAAGGAAGTGAGATTTTTGTCTCTGATCCCAGGAGTTATCAGCTCATGTTTACAAGCTAAGGGACTGGTCTCCTTCAATGTTGATCCTGAACATCTTTAACTGCTTATATCACTCACATGTGATGCAGTTAACTACTTGTTCATAAAGGCGAGTTTACCAAGTAGTAAATCATAGGCCCCGTTAACTATTACGATGAATATAAATATTGACCGAGCTAAGGAGGGACTGCAGTTGTGTGCATGGGGACACGTTCTTGACTTCAGAGGAAGGAGTCAGGTCCTCGGTGCTTTTAGATAAGGAACCATTATGAAAGTCGAGTACTGACAAGAAGAAAAAGCCTCACAATTCAGCTCTATTTCTGGGGACTGACTGGTAGGTCTCCTTCCAGGTCATTGGTGTTTCTAAAACAAAGAAACTGTATTCCTTTTAAAGTAGACTAAATCCATGATTTACATGGAGAAGTAAATAGCAACCCACTCCAGCATTCTTGCCTGGAGAATCCCATGGACAAGAGGGGCCTGGCAGGCTACAGTCCATGGGGTCAAAAGAGTTGGACATGACTCAGCGACTAAACCACCACCACCGCCACCCATAATTTAAGTGTTCAGTTCAGTTCAGTTGCTCAGTCGTGTCCCACTCTTTGCAACCCGATGAATCACAGCACGCCAGGCCTCCCTGTCCATCACCAACTCGTGGAATTCACCCAAACTCATGTGCATCGAGTCGGTGATGCCATCCAGCCATCTCATCCTCTGTCATCCCCTTCTCCTCCTGCCCCCAATCCCTCCCAGCATCAGAGTCTTTTCCAGTGAGTCAACTCTTCGCATGAGGCAGTCAAAGTATTGGAATTTCAGCTTCAACATCAGTTTTTTCAATGAACACCCAGGACTGGTCTCCTTTAGGATGGACTGGTTGGATCACCTTGCAGTCCAAGGGACTCTCAAGAGTCTTCTCCAACACCACAGTTCAAAAGCATCAATTCTTTGGCACTCAGCTTTCTTCACAGTCCAACTCTCACATCCATACATGACCACAGGAAAAACCATAGCCATGACTAGATGGACCCTGTTGGCAAAGTAATATCTCTGCTTTTAAATATGCTATCTAGGTTGGTCATAACTTTCCTTCCAAGAAGTAAGCGTCTTTTAATTTCATGGCTGCAATAACCATCTGCAGTGATTTTGGAGCCCAAAAAAATAAAGTCTGACACTGTTTCCACTGTTTCCCCATCTATTTCCCATGAAGTGATGGGACCAGATGCCATGATCTTCATTTTCTGAATGTTGAGCTTTAAGCCAACTTTTTCACTCTCTTCTTTCACTTTCATCAAGAGGCTTTTTTAGATCCTCTTCACTTTCTGCCATAAGGATGGTGTTATCTGCATATCTGAGGTTATTGATATTTCTCCCGGCAATCTTGATTCCAGCTTGTGTACTTATACACTAAATTTCAAACTATTTACTTTCATGTAGTCATAAGGTCAGGGTTAGCATTCTGGGTCAGAATTCAGGTTCCTCATCTGCTAACAGAGAGCAAGTCACCCTCTAATAAACTTCACTTGTTTCCCTCATAGCTTAATTGGTAAAGAATCTGCCTGCAATGCAGGAGACCCTGGTTTGATTCCTGGATTGGGAAGATCCCCTGGAGAAGGGAAAGGCTACCCACTCCAGTATTCTGGCCTGGAGAATTCCATGGACTGTATAGTCCTTGGGGTCACAAAGAGTCAGACACGACTGAGCGACTTTCACTCTCACTTTTCCCACCTCTCATATTTGAAATGATAATTCTCAAGGTGTCATGAAGATTAAATGACATGTATATTAGAGATGCTCAGTAAGCAGAAAAATGTGACAGGAACATAGGCAGAATTAGTTTTCTGAAATGGGTTTGGTGTGTGCGTGTGTAGTCCATCTATTTTTCTAGTTCCTGTATGTAGTTTAGCATACATCTATAGGTAGGATGGGGTGGGGAGGAAATGCAGCAAAGCAAAAAAACTCAAATCTCAAAAACTTTCTGCCTTATGGAGAGAAGTCGGTGGAGGCTATTCTGTATGATACTTACAGTCAGCCTTGGGGGCTGAGTTATGGGAAGGATACAGTTCCTACATGACTGATCTTTGTACTCCCAAATGCAAGGATGCCCTGTGCTGCATAGGATTTTTAAATGGCTTCAGGATGAGTCATTTTACACTTACCAGTGTGTAGAGAGTTTCGCATTTTACAAGACATTTTCCACAGACGTTATTTCATTTAGTCTCAACAACTCTTTAGAAAGTTATTATTCTCATCCTCATTTTACACATGGAAATTTGAAATGCAACAGGAACTAGCACAGAATTATAGGACTAGCTAGTGGGATGGCAAAAATACAATTCCATTTTCCTACTCGTTCCCTGCTCTATGCTCCGCTTAATGTGTTTCGGTTTGAGGTTTTTGTTTTTTTTTTTTCTTTTAACTAGTGTCATGAAGAGAAACAGTTTTGTATTTTTGGCAGGACACAGTTGGTCAGGCAAGATAGCCTTAAAAATGCCACGACACATAAATCTTGTCATTTACTTGTAATCAGGTAAAATTGAAGCCTGATATTAACACCTTTTGTAATATGAGGAACATAGCTTCTTTTGAACAAATGTCCATTTCACATGCAGATTTTTCCCCAGTACAGAATTCCATTTTTTTAATCAAAAATAATGTGCATTAGACTGTTTTTCTTCTTTCTAGAGGTGTGATATACATGTTTCACAATTAGCAGCTCTGTACTAAACAAAGCCAGACAGAGGCCCATAAAAGCTGTCTGCTACCTCCTCTCACAGATGCTGAGCTAGACCGGTGAACAGTCATCTTGGTAAGAGAGACTGTGACAAGAAGATGAATGTAGCAACAATTGCAGAGCTCATAAAAATCACGTTTTCAACAAACTTGACCCACCAACAGAAAACCTAATGAAGGAATCCCCACAGAAAGGATTTTATGCAAACCTGCACAAATACATTTAACATGCTGTAGGCAAAGAATACTTCTTTGTCTATTTCCAACACATGGCCTATATCCACTGTTGCCCAGTCACAAAAGGAACTCTAATGCAAAAAAATTCCACCTTCAGAGAACTGAAAACTGAAAGTACACTGTATTTAAGGCTTCTATCTTTAAATGGGTAACAAAAGAAATGCCAAGACTGGACCCACTAGAAACCGCATCAAGGTCAACAGCGATAACCAGACTACAAACTCAAGACTGGGAGTTAATTGACACGTGTAGCTTTCAGGTAAAGAACATTTCCTTTAGTTGATTCCCACAGCCAAGACTAACTTGGATTTCTCTAGAAAATAGAAACTTCAAACACCATAAGAGCAGGTATGATTCACAGCTGAGATCAATTCCCAATTAGTCAAAACTCAATACAGCTGGGCTCCTGAGGCTAAAGGGTCTTCTCGCTACCCAACTGAAAGTGATTCGGGCAAAGCCTGCCTGTGGTACTGGGGAAAAGGGTTCCTGATGCAAGGTTATTCCATGTGGATATCAAAGACAAGAGAAATGAGGAGGGGCCCCGGATGGAATGCTGAACAGTGTCAGGCCCCAGAGGAGTCTGACATCTGGGAGAAGCCCCTACTCCGACAGAAGTACTAGAGATCCAGAATACAAGTTTCAGGAGTAACAAAGGGTCTTCGGAAGGTCAGGTCATTTACTTTCCCATTAATGAAGAGCCCCGAACAGGGTCTGCCTTACCTTTCTGCCACCACTCGCTGGAGAGGCACACACCCTCCTGCCTGCTCCGTCGAGACGGACCCCACTGCCTGGAGGTGGCAGCCATAGCCGTGGTCGTTCCGGAAAAGCCAGCGTCCGAGACAATTTGGATAAAGTCATCTCTAAGCCAATGCTTCAGTCCAGTGCCCACGGGCCTTACTTAGTTCTCTAGTCTAGATGCATTTCTTCAAAAGCCAGCATACTCCCTTTCCTACATCTCCAGCCACCTGATCTGTAAAGTACCGCAAAGTTGTTGGCTGTTCCCCTGTTAATTCCGGGAATCTGCTCCGGCAACTGTTTTTCATTATTTTTCTACCAAACTCCTTAAAATAGGTGCATGTCTTCAAACACTGGTAGTGCTTGTCCATAAAATTTGCTGCCTAACACCTGGAACTTGCCATCCAGAATGACATCCTTTAAACAGTCAAGTACAACACCCCATTCTGCATCCAAGGAGGAGGCGATGAATGGTCCGCACAAACCAAGCCTCACTCAAGCTTCTTGCAGCTTTAGCTGCATCCCTGGCTCAGATCGCCGGAAGTGGCCTCTGCGCCTGCACGGAGGCGGGGCCTCGACTAGGTCGGCGGTGGCCACGTGCCAGCCAGGTTCTGAGGGTCGGTTACCGACAGATGAGGAGCAGGTTTATTAAATAATAGGGAAAGGCCCTCTCTAAAGGAGTTTTATGTAAGTACTTCAGAATGCTTAATGTAAATACCTGAGAAGAACTGAACTGAACTGAATACCTGAGAAGATTCTCTAAAACGAATGGCAGTAGAAATGTTGGATGCTAGTGACTGGATTGAAAATCGTGTTATCTTGAAGGAGTATTTATTTTGCAGTTTGAAAGTTCAGTGATCCCAGAATATACTCTTGGGGGAAAAAAAACTCTCAAAACTCAGTAGTTTAAAGAATCCAGTTATAAAGTAGGCCAAAGAGATGAACAGATATTTCCGCAAAAAAGATACAGTGGCACATGAGAGGAGGTTCAATATCATTCAGTTCAGTTCAGTCGCTCAGTCCTATCCAACTGTTTGCGACCCCATGGACTGCAGCACGCCACGCTTTCCTGTCCATCACCAACTCCCGGAGCTTGCTCAAACTCATGTCTGTCGAGTCTGTGATGCCACCCAACCATCTCATCCTCTATCATCCCCTTCTCCTCCTGCCTTTAATCTTTCCCAGCATCAGGGTCTTTTTCAATGAGTCAGTTCTTCAGTATCATTAGTCATTAGGGAAATCCAGATTAAAACCACCATAATTTGTCTGTAAAAAGCTATTGAACAAATGAAATTTTTTTAATACTAATAATACCAAATACTGATGAGAACATGGAGGAACTAGATTTCTCATACTTTACTAGTGGGAACATAAAATGGTACAGGCACTCTGGAACACAGTTTGACAGTTTTTTAGTATATGACCCAGCAATGGCATTCTTGGGCATTCATCCCAAAGAAATAAAAACTTAAGTTCACACAAATACCTATAAAACCATGTTTATAGAAGCGTTACTCTTACTGGCAAAACTGAAGCTACTCAAAAAGTCCTTCAACAGGAAAACAGATGAACAAATTCTGGTATATCTATCCAACAGAAATTTACTCAGCATTAAAATGAAGTACTGATACATGCTACACCCCGGATGAACCTCAACAGCATTCTGCCTAGTAAAAACAGAATTCATTCAATCTCAAAACATTATCTACTGTATGCTCTCATTAATACAAGCCTCAAAATGACAAAATTCTAGACGTGGAGAACAGATTAGTGGTTGTTGGAAGGATGCAAATACCAAGACTTAGCATGATGCTGTTCTATGATATGAAACATCTCTGTATCTTGACTGGGAGAATTTTTTTAATCCTGTGACTTTGGTAAATAATTACCATAAAAGGTAGTCAAAAGTTTTTATACCACTTTTGTGCAGTACAAACCTGAATGTTTAAAGACATAGTGTTGGTTTAATTATACTTAAGTACCAATTTTTACTGGAAAAGGTCAGTTTTCATTCCAATCCCAAAGAAAGGCAATGACAAAGAATGCTCAAACTACTGCACAATTGCACTCATACACTAGTAAAGTAATGCTCCAAATTCTTCAAGCCAGGCTTCAACAGTACGTGAACCGTGAACATACAGATGTTCAAGCTGGTTTTAGAAAAGACAGAGGAACCAGAGATCAAATTGCCAACGTGCATTGGATTATCAAAAAAGCAAGAGTTCCAGAAAAACATCTATTTCTGTTTTATTGACTATGCCAAAGCCTTTGACTGTGTGGATGACCACCAACTGTGGAAAAGTCTGTGGAAAAGTGATGGGAATATCAGACCACCTAACCTGCCTATTGGGAAATCTGTATGCTGGTCAGGAAGCAACAGTTAGAACTGGACATGGAACAACAGACTGGTTCCAAATTGGGAAAGGAGTATGTCAAGGCTGTATATTGTCACCCTGCTTATTTAACTTCTAAGCAGAATACATCATGAGAAATTCTGGGCTGGGAGAAGCACAAGCCGGAATCAAGATTGCCAGGAGAAATATCGATAACCTCAGATATGCAGATGACACCACCCTTGTGGCAAAAAGTGAATAGGAACCATAAAGCCTCTTGATGAAAGTGAAAGAGGAGAGTGAAAAAGGTGGCTTAAAGCTCAACATTCAGAAGATGAAGATCATGGCATCTGGTCCCATCACTTCATGGCAAATAGATGGGGAAACAGTGGAAACAGAGACTATTTTGAGGGGCTCCAAAAGCACTGCAGATGGTGACTGCAGCCATGAAATTAAGAGACGCTTACTCCTTGGAAGGAAAGTTATGACCAACCTAGACAGCGTATTAAAAAGCAGAGACATTACTTTTCCAACAAAGGTCAGTCTAGTCAAGGCTATGGTTTTTCCAGTAGTCATGTATGGATGTGAGAGTTGGACTGTGAAGAAAGCTGAGTGCCAAAGAATTGATACTTTTGAACTGTGGTGTTGGAAAAGACTCTTGAGAGTCCCTTGGACTGCAAGGAGATCCAACCAGTCCATCCTAAAAGAGATCAGTCCTGAATATTCATTGGAAGGACTGATGTTGAAGCTGAAACTCCAATATTTTAGCCACCTGATGCAAAGAACTGACTCATTTGAAAAGACCCTGATGCATGGGGTCACAATGAGTTCAACACAACTGAGTGACGGAACTGACTGACTGACCTGCTGCTTAAACATGCCGTTTAACTTTTTAATTCATAACTGAGGAAATGAAAGGAATTAAGAAAAAGCAAGATGTCAAAAAGCCAGTTAGTGATATAATAATGCCTTAGCATAATCTGACCGAAGTGCAAATGCAACTGTCAAAATTTCAGAAAACTACTTACTTCTTTATGCCTCAGGTCGTCATCTTTAAAATGGTTATGTTAATAATGGCATCTACCTCATCAACTAGTGTGAGGCTTAATTGAGAAAATGTGTTTGAAACCTCCTGGCCTAGCCCATTGCCTGCCAGATGTAAAGGCCATAATACATGTTGATTCCTATTTCTTTCGAGTTTCTATACTATTTCTCATCTCCCATTGCAGTCTGATGAGAAATGGCTTGCAGTAAAGAGGAGTGATTGCTAGGAGTGAACAGGGTTAATTAAATTTTCCAAAGAAATATGTTACTGAAAAAAAAAGTATATTGATTAAACCTTTCAAAACAGTCACTCCTAAATAGACTAAGCAAAGTCTGTTTTGTGCCAAGTAAATGATCACCCCCTCATGGGTTTGTCTTGAGGTTCTTAGAGTAGACCCCCATAATCTGACTTTTCATTGTCCTCTCTTCTGGGTATTAAAGATTAGAGACTAATAATTCTATTTTCAAAGAAAGTTCAGTGAGGATAGCTTAAAAAAGAAGGTTGCCCTCAATACCTTTCCTTGTAAAAACATTGAATGTCACTATATTCTGGGGTCTCTGGGGAATTCAGAGAGCACCAGACAAGACTTGCTCTCCAAAGGGAATATACACTAGTGGAGAAGAGTAGGAACATCCAGTGTAGTAATACTCATCCGGGAAGCCCATGGTTTCTTAGAGGAAATTGAGGTAGGAGAAGTGTGTTTGCATTTATAATCTTTTTGATGTTCTGTTTCTTGAGGGATAACACATAGACAGTCTTTGCAGTAGAATATGGGTCCTTCTTTCCCAGCTCTGCAAATCCATTACTTGAGAACTCCTTGAGGACTAAAGACACATTGTTGCCATCTTTGTATCCCCAGCCCTTAGGACACAGATAGCCTCCTCAATAAAGGTTTATCAAATGAATGAGGGCTTCCCAGGTGACACAGTGGTAAAGAATCCGTCTGCCAATGCAGAAGACACAGGAAGCATAGGAAACGCAAGAGATTCAGGTTCGATCCCTGGGTCAGGAAATTCCCCTGGAGCAGGAAATGGCAACCCACTCCAGTATTCTTGCCTGAAAAGTTCCAAGGACAGAGGAGCCTGGCCGGCTACAGTCCATGGGGTAGCAAAGAGTCTGACACGACTGAGCGCAGCACAGCACGAATGAATAAACCCTTTAACCTTAGCTGAACACATCAATACCTTTACCCCCTAATTGCTTCTTTAGAGGATGGGAATGAGACGGTTTAAAACACACTAATTTTAATAGCTGACTGAAAGAAAGTGCCTTGGGGGCCAGCACCGGGTTGGTTGTGCTCATTGTCACCTCCTTAGAGCTTCACAGATTACCTGACATTCTGTAGGAAATAGACATCTTTTATGTGTATGCATGAAAACTTCCCCCGGTCCGTCCTCAGAGCTCACAGCCTGGAAGAGTAAGGAGGAGTTCAGCAGGGTATCCAAGAATTCTGACAACCCACAAGCGGTCAGAAGTCAATTTCACTTCCTCACTCAGGCATTTGTAGCAGGTTGTAAATCTCCTTACTCGGGTCGGGGTCAGCCGGTGCGTCCTTACGCCCCTTGCGGGGACCCCACGAGCCAAGTCACGGAGGAAGGTAACCCAGAGTCGAGCCGGGCAGCACGTGCAGCGCCCAGGGAAGGAGGAGGCTGGGCTAACGCAGCTCTTAGTCAGCAGCTGGGCTCGGTTTTGAAACAAAAGCCAATGTCCTCCCTTAGAGTCCGCGGCCGGTCAGCTCCTGGGGGGAAGAGAGCCATGCTGCCCAGCCGGTTAGTGGCCCAACTTACTTTTCCAGAGCCTGGGACAAAGGGCCAGCAGTTGTGTGCGAATGGGTGGGGTGCTGGGGACAGAGGACGTGGGGAGGGCGGGGGCTACCGCTCGCTCTGCCCCTCCCCTCCCGGCCACTGGCAAGCAGGGCTGGGGTCTCCCAGGCTCGGCACCCGTTAGCCCCCGGCAGGCAGCCTCCGAGCCCGCCCCCACCCACCTCCACCCCCAGGGTCTGCGTAAAAACTAAGGCACCTTTGCAACCCGCACCCTAGCGCACAGACACACCAGGCCCGGGTTTCATGAATGAAATCCAATCGTGCGGATATAAATAGCCGCGAAGGCTGCTAACGTCACAGAGCAAGCGGCGGTCGCCACCGCGGCGGAGCTGGGTGCCGAGCGCTCTCCATTCCGCCCGGCCCGCCAGCCTGGGAGCCGGGCGGGGGCGGGAGGAAAGGGGGAGGGCTGGGGGACGGAAAGGGGCGAGCCCCTCTGGCCCGGCACCGGGAAGAGCTGCCGCCGCGGCGCGGGGCGAGCCCCAGAGGCGAGGCAGAGCCATGCTGCCTTTGTGCAAAGTTGGGCGGCGGGCGGCGCGCCGCGCGCAGGGGCCCGGC
>SJYT01052381.1:977728-1002049 GCA_006410635.1 Cephalophus harveyi | reverse complement strand
GTGGCGGGGACCACCCCCCACCCCAGCTCCCCCAGCCCTTGAAGGCGGAGAGAGCTCGCGTCTCGCTCGGCTTCAGGGTAGGTTCTGTGTCGTGAGTGCGCTATGCTGTGAAACTTCTCCGAGCAGCCGCCGCGGAGCCCCCACCCCCACCCCACCCCGCCCCGGCCCCGGCGGGTGGCCTCTGGGGGCCCCGGGCCGCGCCACGCGGCCGGCCGCGTCCCGAGCAAGAGTCGTGGGACCGAGCCGCTCTGGGAGCCGCCCTCGCCTTCTCTGCGAGGCCGGGAACCCTCCCATCAGAGGCCAGCAGAAGAGATTTCTAGGAGCGCCTGCACAGCCGCACCCCTAACTTGGAGCCGAGAAAACGCACAACAGGGCACCCTTAGAAGGAGGGCTGCGCCCGGGAGGGGGTGGGGGACGTGCGCGCCGACCACGAGGCTCTTTTCCTTGGACGGTGGTGGGGAGCCAGAGGAACTGCACAGGGGGAGACACTAACCCCTTTGGCGCTTGCACCCCCAAGAGAGTTGACCGGTCAGCCCACAGTTTGGCGCTCCCCACCCCCAGCCCGGTGTCTATGGAGTCTGTTGTGAGTTGCTGTGACAACAGTAGGAGCTACCACGAGGGGCTTGCAAAACACCTTACCTAGTCTCTGCGTGCTCAGGCTTTGGGGAGAAAAACAGGGTGGGGTGGAAGGGTGGGGTGGGAGGAAGATGTGCAGACAAGGGAATCCAACCCCCTCTACAAAAACAGAAGTGGAAGGAAGGCTCAACGATGTAAGAATGTATCATTTGATCCTGCTGTTCGTTCTGCCGTTCCTACCCTCAGCGGTATCAAACATCTCAACTGAGGAGCAATGTCAATATTTAGACTTGGACAAGCCAGAAAGTTAGAAGGGAGTGCCAAGCGCAGGGTTTTGACTTGGCTTTGCACGTCAGCACACAAGCTGTGCCTTTCTAGCTGACTGTACACATTTGCTGGGGGGCTGGGGGGAATGCATGAAGATTAATATACACACAAAGGCGCTCAGACCTAGGAAGAGAAGAAGAGGCTCTTTGACTTTGAACTCCCCCTCCCCAGCCTGTGCTGTTCCGAAGCTCTGTTGAACCCCAGCCAGATGCTCAGCTAGAGGTTTCACTAGTTTGGGGCTTCCCCCCCACCAGCACCCATGGGAGCAGTGCTGCGTATTTACACTGTACAGCATATCCCCTCTAAACTGCAAAAGTATGTTACCAGTAGTTTTCATCTCTGTATAACTGTGTTCTCACTATCAGCAGATATAAATAGCCAATAGGCTGTGTTTGATTTCAGCAAACAGCTAGGCTTTATAACAAAACGCTGATAAGTTTGTTTTAAAACAGTCTTCAGAAATTAGACATTATATTTCATTTCTGATAACTTTGTGGATGCCTGAGAGAGTCACTGTTTGCTGAAAGAGAAACACAAGCTCTTTTCGAGGTAAATAATGTCTGCATACCACTCCACAGGTGGAGTAGGCAGCAAATTATTATTCAAGTAAGTTTTCTCTGAGATTCTTGGATAGCATTTGGACTTGTTAGTGGGAAAGGAATTTAACTTGTTCTTCACAGTGTGGAAGACTTTGAAAAATCATTAGGAAGCAATGAAATCATAGTATTCTAAGCTTGCACATTGTTGTCCAACCAAGTTTAGAAAGTAGTGTGACTTTAAGTACATAGGGTTGTGTGTGGTTACAGAGGTGGAAACAGAAACACGGGCAGTTTGATGTTGGCACAACAACACAGCTTATTAACTATGCAAATACAATCAAATAGAAAAAAACAGAATCATTTGGACTTTTACTTATGATAATACGGCCTAAAAATGCTATTTTGGAGGAATAATAGATCCGTTTCTTTTCCTTCCGTATTGTAAAATCCCTGAAAGGTTTTCCTTGTTTCTATTCATGGTTTTGTGGCTAACTGCTTTTTTTTTTTTTGGTATCATTGCCAAATGCTCAGAAATATATTTTCAGAAATGCTACAAAAAGTTCACCTAGCTATTTCAGGATGTATATGGCCCCAAGAAATGCCATTTTAACACTGACACTTGGGAAAAATAAAGCAGGTTCTGCTCTTTGGTGGGTGGGGTAGAGAGGAAAACAATGCATGTTCAAAATGTCAGTGGCGCCCCATGTGCTCCAAGCGAGCAAGTATTACAGAGCAATACTTTATAAGGCACTTCTCTCTTTTGTGTAGGTAAGTCCAGCTGTGAGCAGGGTGTTCTGTTCTTCACTTCCAGCAAGCCAGGTCAGTGTCTTTGTGCAAACCCGTGACCATAGATTGCTGACATATTCTGTCTGATTCTGAGCATGCATTTCAGAACAACTTACTTGGTCATGTGTCTTAGAACGATTTGTCTTTGTCATATTTTTTTTTTACTGACTCAGTTACGAATATCACAATTTCCATGATTATTAAGATTATTTTATTTACTCTGTGAGTAAAAATAGCACTAAAATGGGCCTTGAATCAGTTCGTTCTTTATAAGACTTTTCTCTTTCACGTTGGGGATCCAAGTCGTGCCAGGAATAACTGAAGATACAGGGGATTTGCATGCTTGATTATTGCAATTTTACATCTGTCCTAATCTTAGCACTCTAGAGCAGAAAGAAAATTGATACAATAATGACTGATATTTTTGAGCTTGAACCAAAATTCAGGTAATATGCTGCATTCCTTATACTTACGTTCTCATTCTGAAAAAAAAAAAAAAAATTCCTGTGAGGGGTAACACTTCTCTTGGTCTCCAGAGGACAAGGTGAGGAATTGAAAGTTCAGAGAGGTCAGGTAATAGGTTCAGTTCCTGCTTCTAGTAAATGGAAGCAATTATATTTTTTAAAGTTCTGTCTTAATCCAAAACCTAAATTTTCTAGTTGGAAAAATCTTGTCCAGTAGAGAAACTGGGATCAAGGAAGTTTAAGTGACTTGCCTAAGATAACTTGGTAATTATAGCTTAAGTAGTAAAATTCAATGACAAAGGTGTTACAAAAGAATAAATTCCATTCTTTTTAAGTAAAACAGCAAAATATTAAGTATTTGTGTGTACTTTATGGCATGGCCCTGTCAAAAATTTAAGATTTTTACTATGGGGGTCTCCAGTTTTAAGGATCTTACAAATAGATTTTAAAAGACAAGATATTAAACAGTCATGCAGGAAAAGTGAGAAAATAAATCAAGATAATGCATGCCCTGAACTGAGGGTCAATGGTACATTCACAAATTCACCATTTTCTATCCTGTGGGACTACTTTGCAATTCCATGTATGGATAGGGAAAATTTTCCAAGCACATTTTTGTCTAGATAGATAATAAAAGGGTAAGAGTTTAGAGAAAGACAGAGTGTAGAATTTCAAACCAACAGGGAGAGATTATGCATTCATCTAGAACTGCTAAATTACAGTATCTCACACTTGAGGTGTTATTGCTTGAAAAGCATTGAAACAAAATTGTAAGCTGTCTGAATCTTCACAGCATCACTAAGAAAGCATTACGACATGACCTGGTGCTCAAGAGTACTGGATTCCTTCTGCAACCTCAGTTTGTCTGAAATGTGCCACGTAGATAGATTTGGATACCTAGTAAATAAATACCAATGTAAGTCCTGAAAACGGCCAGTATTTAAAGATTAAACAGGACGTTTTCCGTTTTTGCCAGGGTTGACAACCTTCTCTTTTCCCCTCTTTCTTCCTCCACCCTTACTTTTTGTAGAATAATGTGTAAGTTGTTAATCCTTCTCAGAGAGTATTAAAGGGATAATAAAAAGTAAAATGGGAATAAATTACCAAAGGAAACCTTACTGTATCTTCTTTTTTAATGTACTGATACCCCCAACCCAAGCTAATAACCCTAAAAGCTTAATTAGTTAAAAGATACTTTTAAGTGTTTAAAGATTATAAACTGTCCTATAACAGCTTTGTCCTATAAAAGTTGTTATATAATGTATCATTACAAAATAGATCATAATAGCTCTGTTAGACTGGGAAGGTCCCAATACAGGTTAAGACCTCATTATCAACTGATATTTGCTTTTAGCTGTGACAATGGTATGTTGTAAATTATCCGTATAACAACTATAAACCTATAATTGCTTAAAGAGTAAAATTATACTCTGAATCATATAATGTTAGCACCAAAAAAGGCCTTAGAATGAGTATGGTATCTCTAAGAGTAATTTAATTAGCAACCATTTGTTTGCTTTTTTGAACTTTAGAGGCTTTGATTACTATGCTTGACCTCTCTCAAAACACACCTGGAAATACATGAAATTCTGCTGTTTTTCACTCAAGAAATGTACCTGTAAAAAACAAAAATTTTTTTTCTTTGCTCTTCTTATTGGTCTTCCTTTTTCCTTTTAGTAGACAGGCAGTTCGGTCTCATTCTTTGAAGGCCTTACTCTGGCTTCACCTAATAGGGTCCAAAGAGTACAGATTATTTGAATCTGGTTCTTGTTTTCATCTTCTTTTCTCTACCCAGGCTCCCCACCAACATCTCGACACCAAAACAAAATTTGGAGAGGGAAGGAAAGATAAGTCACAAAAAGTGAGGTGTATATAGAAAGGGGAAGGGGGTGGAAGTGTGTGATTCATGGGGGAGGGGAGGAGAAAAGGAGAGCTTTGCCTGGAAAGGCAAGAGGCAGTCACCCAAATAGATGGGATGTGTATGGACAGGTTATTGATATGTCAGAATAAAAATTGTTTAGGGTTTTTTTGGGGGGCCGGGGGAGGCTGGAATTTATAAACAAAGTGAAGTCACCTCCTCCTAGAATCTTTTGTTTCTCGTACACATTGGACAGAAACTGAGAAATGGGCAAATTAAGACGCTAACATGTGAGTATGACAGCCACTCTTTGATGTCCCAGGACACACCTGCCCTCAGATACTGCCAGCAGCTGTCCCATCAAGCACATCAACATGTCCGATAAGGTTTAATCAACTAAGGATGAACTAGAAAGTTTTACAAAGAAGGAAACCAGATGGATGCCTGCAGGTCCACAAGTGTGATTATATTTCTCATCTCTGCGCCTGACGTTATTTATTGCATAGACACAGGTTAATGGCAAGTCCCCAGTGCTAATGGGGTTACAATCTCAGTCTCCATCCCTCCATGGAGAAATTTCCTTGGAACTGTTTGTCACCCAACCTAGTCCAGACCCCTAATGACTGCTGAAATAATAACCAGTACTTACATCATGCTGCTTCTAGATGCCAGACACTTGATTGTATTACAGATAATATTCTTTATAAATTCCAATTTTATAGAAGCAAAAAGGAAACTCAGGTATATTAAGTCAAAGAACTAATTGGATGTAGAGCTTGGATTTGTACTGAGATCTAAGAATTTGAGTATACATTTGATTTAAGTATATAATGGGGGGAAGCACTTTAAAATATTCAATTCCAGGTTATTCTTGCAGATTGTAAAAGAAGTAATTATTCTTGTAGGGTTCTTTTTTAATTTTATGCGTCTTGTTTTATATTTGGTAACTTGAACCACACAGCAGTGTTGTCTGTACAGATTGTTAATTTTTCAGGGCATCTCTAATATATTTTGATGGAAGTCACACTAGTAAACAGTTGAGTCATGGAGGGTTGAATCCTGGACCCAGAGAGGTTCTTAAAGATCCTTAATCCAACCTCACACAGGTGAGAAACAGTCTACCATCCAGAGAAGCAGTGCAGCTTACCCACTCTTCCAGTTCATAAGTGACGCAGCTGGGGCTGAACCCGGGTTTCCAAAGCCCAGTCCAGGGCTCAGTTCTTTTATGTAACACTACCTGAAACATGGCACACCTTCTAAATCCTCCAACTTAGCCAAAATTGCAGCAATCAAATTTGAAATATATCTGAAACCTAACATACATCCAGAAATGGGTTACAAGGGGATTCCAGCAGTGTAAAGATATGGTGGGTCCTAGGAGAGACCTTTCCTATCTTCACGGACACCAATACAGACCAGTCTTTCCTTGTATTCGAAACTTAACTACCCCATACTCTGGTCTCTTTCAAGCTGTTTTTGTTGAGATGTCTGTTTTCATCAACTTTGGAGATTTTTAATTTTGTCTATGGATTTCTGGCTTTTTATTAATCATGTGACGTGGGTGACATATTTCTTTGGAGCTCATTTTGCTCATCTGTAAAATGGAGACAATATCACCTCCATCAGAGGATTATGAGAATGCTATGAAATCACACATGTAAAACAGATATTAGGGGGTCTTCCCTGATGGTCCAGCGGCTAAGACTCTGTGCTCCCCCAGTGGAAGGTCTACCAGTTCGATCCCTAGTCAGGGAACTAGATTTCACAGGCTGGCTGCAACTAAGAGTTCACGGGCTGCAAGTAAAGATCCCACATGCCACAACTCAGACCTGGTATAGCCAGACAAATAAATGATTAAAAAATACAAAAAAAACAGTAGGTGTTCAACAAGGGTGAGTTTTCTTCTTAGCCTTGCCAAAGTATGTCAGGGGAAAATTTTATAACACATTAGAGCATCCATATCACTTTGCTGCTAAATGTTCTGGAGTCATCTGAAGTCTGACACTGCAAGGGATCACTATAGTGACCTTTTTTCTTGGGTGAAAACAGGCCCAGTTGTGTCCCTGAGTACCAGTAGCCTGGTCACAATTACATTTGTCTTCTTCACACTCTAGGGTTGCTGAGGTGTGCATGAATTACTTTATTGCTTCAGTTTCTGCCTCAAAGTAATAGCAAGCTCCTCTGGGAGATACCTGGCTCTCATGTCCTTTCAGACACTTTTTATCTAAGGTGTTTTCCATGTAGACCTTTGCATCTCAAAGCAGCTACTGTGTTTTCAGCCAAATAGCTAAAATATTTTCGGAGGAAAGTGTTGCCAGTAAAACATTTTTGCTTTCAATTTCAAAACAAGTGAGACTTTCCTCCCATCATGTCAATTAACTCTAGTATCGAATCTTTCCTGGGCATTGACTGTCTTTTCTCTCTGTTGCGGGTTGCTAGCTGATATGTTGACGGGAAAAACATGAGCGCTGCAATTTCCCTCTTTCACCCTCAGCCCTTGATAGCTACCGTGGCCTAAATTACCTCTCTGGGAAATGTTTCATCACACTCCTCTCTCCAGCTGCCACACTTGGTCATGTGGCACTTGCTGCCCTGTTTTGGGTTTTTGGATCCAAGTCTTTGGCAACAGTTCTTATTACGTATACACGGAGGAAAGCTCCTGATAAGATTTTTTTCTTACTTGTACCTTTTCCCCCTTTTTTGAAATGAATCATCCAAGTGGCCTAGAATAGCCTCTACTTTCCTAGTGGCTCAGTTTCCCTTTTCAGTGTTGGACAAATGTGTGTTGCAAGACATATGTCCTCTTCAGGTTTGTTATTGAGTCACTAAGTCATGTCAGACTCTTTGTGACCCCATGGACTGAGGCACACCAGGATTCCCTGTTCTTCACTTTTCAGGTGTAGGGTTAACTATTAAGTGTTTTCCCCAGTTCTATCCTTCATTCAGTATGAGCTGCTTAGAGATCACCAATTACCAGATTGCTACTAGTCTTAAACCAGTTATGTGAGTTTCCATTCATAGCAGGGAGTTTATTTTTAAAGCGATGCTTTCCAAAATTTAATGTGCATAAAAATCACTTGGTCATCTTGATAAAATGCAGATTCTGATTCAGAAGTTCTAGAGTGAGGCATAAGATTATGCGTTTCCCAGGGGTACCTCATTGATGCCAGTGCTACTGGTCTGAGGATCATATTTTAAGCAGGGAAATATACTATACTCTGTAAAGTATAGTCATTATCTTATGCTGAAACTCCTTCCTTGGAGGCTCCCATCTTATTTTGTGTTCTTCTTTCTTAAATTATATAGAGTCATGGAATCTTAAATGTGAAAGGTTTGTGCTGGTAAATCAACCTGCACTCTGGAAGAGAAAAAGAGTGCATTTATGTGCAAACATAAGTTGATTATAAATTTTACTGACATAAAGAATGGGTGTAGCATTCTATTTATAAATAATAATAAAGAATACTCTTTGTTGTAAACTCTGTTTAGCTAGCTGGGTCTCACAAAACACTGGTTTTGAGAACTCATCTATCCATGGTCTACCTATGGTGAAGTTGATGAGTGCAATTCCCATATAAATGTTGGCCAATATTTTTCCTTATGTTAATGAATAAGACAAAAGTAAAGTAACAAAGGCATATGTCAGACTGTATTCATTCATCAAAGATATGAATGACTTCTTAGCTGAACCAAATAATAGCTTTTAAATACTGTAAGGATATTTCCTTAAATGGATTATTCATAATATAACAGCTATACACATTATACCCTTTTAAGTTTAATCTGCATTATGAGCATTTTAAAGTCATTTTCTTAAGTCAAGGTGACAGAAAAATAAAGCAAGGCCTGATGTGGAGTGGTTGCCAGGTTCACTGGTGTGAATGCTTCCACCATGGCCAATTTGAAACCACCATTGTGACTGAGTGTGGAGTTGGAAAGAGATGGTAGAGGAGCACATTGTTTTTGTTTAGTTACTAAATCGTGTCAACTCTTTTGTGACTCCATGGATCATAGCCCGCCAGGCTCATCTGTCCATGGGCTTTCCCAGGCAAGAATACTGGAGTGGGTTGCCATATCCTTCTCCAGGGGATCTTTCTGATCCACAGGTTGAACCCATATCTCTTGCATCTCAGGCGAATTCTTTACTGCTAAACCAGCGGGGAAGCCCACAGTAGCACATGTTTATATAGTATTTCCATTATACAGATAAAACTGGAATAAATAACCTTAAAATATACTTTGGCCACCTGATGCAAAAAGCTGACTCATTGGAAAAGACCCTGATGCTTTGAAAAATTGAGGGCAAGAGGAGAAGTGAGCAACAGAGGATGAGATGGTTGGCTGGCATCAATGACTTAATGGACATGAGTTTGAGCAAACTTTGGGGGATTGTGAAGGACAGGGAAGCCTGGCATGCTGCAGTCCATGGGGTCACAAAGAGTCTAATACGATTTAAGAACAACAAACTTCAAAACACAGGTAATAGTAAAATATAGTAGAATAAACACAAAGTGGTAAGTTTTGAGTATTTAGTTACCTTTGTTTTAATATAATTTATTTAATTGAAACTTTATATAATTAATATTCAGTACTGACCCTATTTTAACAGGCTTGCAAAAGTCCTGAAAATTTAACAGTTGGTTCATGGGCTAGTAGAGACTGGCACACTATTAAATGTAGATCATCTGGTCCAATGATTCTCAACCTTTGCTATACATTGAATACTCCCAGGAATTTTATAACCTGTAGTCTTAGTTATTCATGTTAGGGCCCAGGAATCTGAGTTTTAAACTTTTTTATTGAACTCTATCTTGTTTAAACAAAAATACATGAATCATAACTATATAACTTAAAGAATTATCACAAACTAAACACACACCCCAGATACGGGTTCAACCTGTGGATCAGAAAGATCCTCTGGAGATGGATATGGCAACCCACTCCAGTATTCTTGCCTGGGAAAGCCCATGGACAGATGAGCCTGGCGGGCTATGATCCATGGAGTCACAAAAGAGTTGACACGATTTAGTACTAAACAACAACAATGTGCTCCTCTACCATCTCTTTCCAACTCCACACTCAGTCACAATGGTGGTTTCAATCTAACCTAACCAGGACCTACATACGGAAACACAACCTTCAGTTCAGTTCCGTTCAGTCGCTCAGTCATGTCTGACTCTTTGCAACCCCATAAATTGCAGCACACCAGGCCTCCCTGTCCATCACCAACTCCCAGAGTTCACCCAAATTCATGTCCATTGAGTCAGTGATGCCATCCAGCCATCTCATCCTCGGTCGTCCCCTTCTCCTCCTGCCCCCAATCTCTCCCAGCATCAGTCTTTTCCAGTGAGTCAACTCTTCCCATGAGGTGGCCAAAGTACTGGAGTTTCAGCTTCAGCATCAGTCTTTCCAATGAACACCCAGGACTGATCTCCTTTGGAATGGACTGGTTGGATCTCCTTGCAGTCCAAGGGACTCTCAGGAGTCTTCTCCAACACCACAGTTCAAAAGCATCAATTCTTCAGTGCTCAGCTTTCTTCACAGTCCAACTTTCACATCCATACATGACCACTGGAAAAACCATAGCCTTGAGTAGACAGACCTTTGTTGGAAAAGTAATGTCTTTGCTTTTGAATATGGTATCTAGGTTGGTCATAACTTTCCTTCCAAGGAGTAAGCGTCTTTTAGTTTCATGGCTGCAGTCACCATCTGCAGTGATTTTGGAGCCCAAAAAAATAAAGTCTGACACTGTTTCCACGTAGCAGCACCCAAAATCCCATCTTAGGCCCCTGTTCAGTCACTGTCTAATTGAGGCAACCACTGTCTTAAGTTCTAATTCCATGGATTAGTTTTGCCTGATTGTCAACTTTTATACAAATGAAATCTCTTTTGTGTCTGGCCTCTTTCAATATTATGTTTGTAAGATTCATTGTAATTGTAAACAGCTGTATTTCTTCCCTTTTTAACACTGTATAATATTCCATTGTGTGAATAGACTTCAATTTATTGTTTCTTTATCCATTGTACTGTCAGTGGTTTGTTTCCAGATGTTGGCTATTTCGAGAGGTGCTGCCAAGGACATTCTTGTGCAGGCAGCAGTATTTGAAACAAAACAAATGCCCCCAGTGATTCTAATAAGCAGCTGATTTCTTGACTGCCTTCTCTACAATTCCCTCGTCTGCCTTTGATTCTTCATATGATGTGATTAAGTCTATTGGTTCTTTCCTGAGAATGTACTTTTAATACCTTAAGTCATGAAACTGTGTGCTTCCATTCATTATAGCATGTTTTCCTGGCTCTTTTCAATATAGATTCACCATCACCCCCTTTCATCAAGACATCTGCTCTTGGGCGCTTTAAATAGGGATGAGATTTGGCCTCACATCAATAGCATGGAGGAATAATAGACATGGTGGAGATGGAGCCAAGGCTAAATTTGGCAGCCAATCATTAAGGCTCCTGGAAAGAGGCTTCAAGGAAGGGAAATTGTTTCCCTTTGTGTGTGTATCAAACAAAAATCAACAGTAAACCTTTGGAATATTTCAGATTCTAGATTTTTAAAAAATTGGTTTCTTTGAAGTGGACCAGGGACTCTCTTCTGACATGAGAACGGATATCTCTCAACGTCTCATGACTTGATCTGGAAAGAGAACAGAAGGATATTTTCCCATGGGCTTGTTCCTACACCTAGTGTGCAGCCGGTGTAGCTCTGCTGCATTCTTCTAGGCTGAGTGGCTGTGTATTTGTGTGTTTGCATCTATTGAGATGTTAGTTCTTTTGACAGAAGTCAAGAGAGCTGAATGACCAGAAGCCCCAAGATGATACTGTTGATCAGTGGGATGGCTGCTTAGAATGGAAAGACAGGTGCTGGGAGCAGCAAGTCTGTTTCCTACCATATGAAAGGCATGTCACATACAGCTTTTATGATATGTAGAGAGAAAGTAAAGAATAGACACTAATTTCACATAATGGAACAAGAGAGTGTATTCCCACACACATAAATATTGTAGTCCTTCATTTTCCTACCTCCTTACCCTCACATTTTCGTAAAACGTCTTTGTTATAAATTAACAAGCATGTTCATTATTGAAAAGATGGGATGTGTAGATAAGAAAAAAGAAAATCAACTCTAATCCTAGTTGACATCAATATTTTAATGTATCTATATACCAAATATTTCTTTGTATATTTAGGTACATAATTTTTAAGGAAGGGTATTACTCATGAGCCTCTAACTATAAAAATAAATGTACTCCTATAATTTTACATTTTTAACTGCTCTATACTTTTCCGGTATGTGGACGCTTTTTAAAAATTCCTCCCTTGTGGTCTGATTTCTAAAATTGTTTCCAATATTTTGTTTCCACAGTAATATGATGAATACTCCTTTAATGGAATCTTATTGTAATCCTAAATATTTTTCTAGGAATAAAGTCTTATAATCGGATGAATGTTATGGACATTTTAAAGTCTTCTGAGTCATTATCCAAAAGTTACCATTATCCAAAATAATAATACCGTCTTCCACTCCCACAAACAGTGCTTCATCTTGCTTTTAATAAATGTACAATCTTTCATGTCATAATTCCCACCAAGAGTTGGAAGGTACAGGAACATGTCCTGAAAACATTGAATACTAGCTAGAATCTACACATTGCTGGCAGTCAATAACTTTGAATAAAAATAAGATATTTTAATAGTTTTTTGTCCACCAGCATTTTTGCATTTTATGGTCTAACTTTGTTAAGAATCCTGGTTTGGGGAGAGGGGGAGGCTGGTGGGAAAAAAACTGTTTTCTTCATTTGCCTGAATGAGAGCATAAGCTAATCCTAACTGACATATTATAGTCTCATAAATGATTAAATGCAATTGTTTGACTCTCATCATATCTGAAGGTGTTGCAGCAGGTGGTCTCTCTGGCAGTACAGATGCTAACCCAAGTGACATCTTTAGAGAGCACTTGGAATGAACAACTTATGACAGAGGACTGTAGAGATTTCTTCTATACGAGGATGGGTTTTTAAGCACATCTAGTCTGCAGACTGATACTAGCTTTCTCAAATGAGCATTTGATGTCTCTTTAAAGACTTGAGCAATATTTTAATTATTAATTCTTGACAGAACTTCCTCCAGCCCTTAGCTAAGGCTCACCCAGATGAGGACTACAGGCCCTCCAATGTGAAAACAATGTGTAGAGTCTTCTGTTGCTTTATTTCTTTTTAACTTTAAAAAAAGGTATATTGAAGTATAACATGCATAGAGAAATGTGTACAGATTACAAGTGTACAGTTTGATGAATTACCCTTACTTAATATGACCTAGCTACAGTCAGCTTTGATCAAGCTATATCCCTTGTGACTGAAAATATGTAGAATTTGCCTATACAAGTAGAGATTATAACATTAAATTCATGCACCGAGTGTGCATCAGTATTTGTATGTTTGTGATTTGCAGGTACACAAATATGCAACATGCATACAAGCAAATTTGGAACTTCTTTTTCTTAATGAGTATAAGTGAAAGTGAAAGTGAAGTCCTTCAGTCGTGTCCGACTCTTTGTGACCCCGTGGACTCTAGCCCACCAGACTCCTCCGTCCATGGGATTCTCCAGGCAAGAGTACTGGAGTGGGTTGCCATTTCCTTCTCCAGGGGATCTTCCCAACCCAGGGATCGAACCCGGGTCTTCCGCACTGCAGGCAGACGCTTTAACCTCTGAACTACCAGGGAAGCCCAAAAAGATTGGGGGCCACTGTTGGAGGCAGCATCAGCTAAGTGCCAGACTGCTCTTCCAGGAGGGATTTTCCCAACCCAGGGATCGAACCTGGGTCTCCCACATTGTGGGCAGAGACTTTAATGTTCAGGCAAGAGTACTGGAGTGGGTTGCCATTTCCTTCTCCAGGGGATCTTCCCAACCCAGGGATCGAATCTGGGTCTCCCGCACTGCAGGCAGATGCTTTAACCTCTGAACTACCAGGGAAGCCCAAAAAGATTGGGGGCCACTGTTGGAGGCAGCATTGGCTAAGTGCCAGACTGCTCTTCCAGGAGGGATTTTCCCAACCCAGGGATCGAACCTGGGTCTCCCACATTGTGGGCAGAGACTTTAATGTCTGAACTACCAGGGAAGCTCAGAAATACTGTGGGCCACGAAAGCTCAGTTATGCTACATCTATACAAATTAAAATAACTACAATTGATTGCCACAGAATAGTTTACATGCCTAGATTCTAAAAATTACTCATTTCAGTTACCATAAGTATTCCTTTGAACATTCAGAATTTAAAGGCCAAGAATTTTTCATCTTCTCTCTGAGATAGAATTGTATGTATTGGTCCTGGTTACCCACAGCTGTCTCTTTGGGTTCAATTTCTGTGTCTGATGTTCAGCAAGATATCATTTATATTCCTATGTTCTTTTTAGTTGAGAGCTTCAGTCACAAAAAACAGGTTTAACAGGCTCACTGTGATTTTAAATGCATGATTTTGGAAAACAATTTATACATCACCAAAAATCATTTTTTATTATGATTGGAGTGTACCAGGGTATTTTTAGTAGAATTAACAACCAAAAGTAGGACTTCCTGGTGGTCTGGTGGTTAAGACTCTGCAGTCCCGATGCAGGGGGCCCGGGTTCAATCTCTGGTCAGGGAACTAGATTCTATATCTGCAACTAAAGATCCCACATGCAGCAAGAAAAATACTGTGTGCCACAATTAAGACCCAGTGCAGCCAATAATTTAAAAAAAAAAATAAAGTTTTACGTATGTAATCATTACCTTTTTTAAAAGCTAAAATAGTTTTTCCATTAAAGAATTAATACATCTCAGAGTATTATTCAGTCACAAAAAGGAATGAAGTACTAGCACATGAATGAACTTGAAAACATGAAGCTGAATAGAAGAAGACAGACACAGAAGGCCGTATATTGTATGGTTCCATTTATAAGAAGTGTCCAGAGTAGGAAAATCCATAGTGACAGGAAGTAAATTCCTGTTTTCCAGAGCTGGAGGAAGGAGGGAATGAGAATGTCTGCTAATTGGTACAAGGTGTCTTTTGGGGTGATGAAAATGTTCTAAAATTAAATAGTGGGAAGAGCTGTACAGCTTTGAGAATATAATAAAAACCTCTGAATTGCACACTTTCAAAGGGTGAATTTTATGGCACATCAATATTAGTTCAGTTCAGTTCAGTCACTCAGTCGTGTCCCACTCTTTGTGACCCCATGAATCGCAGCACGCCAGGCCTCCCTGTCCATCACCAACTCCCGGAGTTCACTCAGACTCACGTCCATCAAGTCAGTGATGCCATCCAGCCATCTCATCCTCTGTCGTCCCCTTCTCTTCCTGCCCTCGATCCCTCCCAGCATCAGAATCTTTTCCAATGAGTCAACTCTTCGCATGAGGTGGCCAACGTACTGGAGTTTCAGCTTCAACATCATTCCTTCCAAAGAACACCCAGGACTGATCTCCTTTAGAATGGACTTATTCATTGTAATTGTAAACAGCTGTATTTCTTCCCTTTTTAACACTGTATAATATTCCATTGTGTGAATAGACTTCAATTTATTGTTTCTTTATCCATTGTACTGTCAGTGGTTTGTTTCCAGATGTTGGCTATTTCGAGAGGTGCTGCCAAGGACATTCTTGTGCAGGCAGCAGTATTTGAAACAAAACAAATGCCCCCAGTGATTCTAATAAGCAGCTGATTTCTTGACTGCCTTCTCTACAATTCCCTCGTCTGCCTTTGATTCTTCATATGATGTGATTAAGTCTATTGGTTCTTTCCTGAGAATGTACTTTTAATACCTTAAGTCATGAAACTGTGTGCTTCCATTCATTATAGCATGTTTTCCTGGCTCTTTTCAATATAGATTCACCATCACCCTCTTTCATCAAGACATCTGCTCTTGGGCGCTTTAAATAGGGATGAGATTTGGCCTCACATCAATAGCATGGAGGAATAATAGACATGGTGGAGATGGAGCCAAGGCTAAATTTGGCAGCCAATCATTAAGGCTCCTGGAAAGAGGCTTCAAGGAAGGGAAATTGTTTCCCTTTGTGTGTGTATCAAACAAAAATCAACAGTAAACCTTTGGAATATTTCAGATTCTAGATTTTTTAAAAATTGGTTTCTTTGAAGTGGACCAGGGACTCTCTTCTGACATGAGAACGGATATCTCTCAACGTCTCATGACTTGATCTGGAAAGAGAACAGAAGGATATTTTCCCATGGGCTTGTTCCTACACCTAGTGTGCAGCCGGTGTAGCTCTGCTGCATTCTTCTAGGCTGAGTGGCTGTGTATTTGTGTGTTTGCATCTATTGAGATGTTAGTTCTTTTGACAGAAGTCAAGAGAGCTGAATGACCAGAAGCCCCAAGATGATACTGTTGATCAGTGGGATGGCTGCTTAAAATGGAAAGACAGGTGCTGGGAGCAGCAAGTGTGTTTCCTACCATATGAAAGGCATGTCACATACAGCTTTTACGATATGTAGAGAGAAAGTAAAGAATAGACACTAATTTCACATAATGGAACAAGAGAGTGTATTCCCACACACATAAATATTGTAGTCCTTCATTTTCCTACCTCCTTACCCTCACATTTTCGTAAAACGTCTTCATTATAAAATAACAAGCATGTTCATTATTGAAAAGATGGGATGTGTAGATAAGAAAAAAGAAAATCAATTCTAATCCTAGTTGACATCAATATTTTAATGTATCTATATCCCAAATATTTCTCTGTATATTTAGGTACATAATTTTAAAGGAAGGGTATTACTCATGAGCCTCTAACTATAAAAATAAATGTACTCCTATAATTTTACATTTTTAACTACTCTATACTTTTCCAGTATGTGGACGCTTTTTAAAAATTCCTCCCTTGTGGTCGGATTTCTCAAATTGTTTCCAATATTTTGTTTCCACAGTAATATAATGAACACTCCTTTAATGGAATCTTATTGTAATCCTAAATATTTTTCTAGGAATAAAGTCTTATAATCGGATGAATGTTATGGACATTTTAAAGTATTCTGAGTCATTATCCAAAAGTTATCATTATCCAAAATAATAATACCGTCTTCCACTCCCACAAACAGTGCTTCATCCTGCTTTTAATAAATGTACAATCTTTCATGTCATAATTCCCACCAAGAGTTGGAAGGTACAGGAACATGTCCTGAAAACATTGAATAGTAGCTAGAATCTACACATTGCTGGCAGTCAATAACTTTGAATAAAAATAAGATATTTTAATAGTTTTTTGTCCACCAGCATTTTTGCATTTTATCATCTAACTTTGTTAAGAATCCTGGTTTGGGGAGAGGGGGAGGCTGGTGGGAAAAAAACTATTTTCTTCATTTGCCTGAATGAGAGCATAAGCTAATCCTAACTGACATATTATAGTCTCATAAATGATTAAATGCAATTGTTTGACTCTCATCATATCTGAAGGTGTTGCGGCGGGTTGTCTCTCTGGCAGTACAGATGCTAACCCAAGTGACATCTTTAGAGAGCACTTTGAATGAACAACTAATGACAGAGGACTGTAGAGACTTCTTCTATATGAGGATGGGTTTTTAAGCACATCTAGTCTGCAGACTGATACTAGCTTTCTCAAATGAGCATTTGATGTCTCTTTAAAGACTTGAGCAATATTTTAATTATTAATTCTTGACAAAGCTTCCTCCAGCCCTTAGCTAAGGCTCACCCAGATGAGGACTACAGGCCCTCCAATGTGAAAACAATGTGTAGAGTCTTCTGTTGCTTTATTTCTTTTTAACTTTAAAAAAAAGGTATATTGAAGTATAACATGCATAGAGAAATGTGTACAGATTACAAGTGTACAGTTTGATGAATTGTCCATGGAATTTTCCAGGCAATAGTACTGGAGTGGATTGCCATTTCCTTCTCCAGGGGATCTTCCCGACCCAGGGATCGAACCCGGGTCTCCCGCATTGTAGACAGACACTTAATCGTCTGAGCCACCAGGGAAGTCCACAGATTACAAGTGTACAGTTTGATGAATTACCCTTACTTAATATGACCTAGCTACAGTCAGCTTTGATCAAGCTATATCCCTTGTGACTGAAAATATGTAGAATTTGCCTATACAAGTAGAGATTATAGCATTAAATTCATGCACCGAGTGTGCATCAGTATTTGTATGTTTGTGATTTGCAGGTACACAAATATACAACATGCATACAAGCAAATTTGGAACTTCTTTTTCTTAATGAGTATAAGTGAAAGTGAAAGTGAAGTCCTTCAGTCGTGTCCGACTCTTTGTGACCCCGTGGACTCTAGCCCACCAGACTCCTCCGTCCATGGGATTCTCCAGGCAAGAGTACTGGAGTGGGTTGCCATTTCCTTCTCCAGGGGATCTTCCCAACCCAGGGATCGAACCCGGGTCTTCCGCACTGCAGGCAGACGCTTTAACCTCTGAACTACCAGGGAAGCCCAAAAAGATTGGGGGCCACTGTTGGAGGCAGCATCAGCTAAGTGCCAGACTGCTCTTCCAGGAGGGATTTTCCCAACCCAGGGATCAAACCTGGGTCTCCCACACTGTGGGCAGAGACTTTAATGTCTGAGCTGCCAGGGAAGCTCAGAAATACTGTGGGCCACGAAAGCTCAGTTATGCTACATCTATACAAATTAAAATAACTACAATTGATTGCCACAGAATAGTTTACATGCCTAGATTCTAAAAATTACTCATTTCAGTTACCATAAGTATTCCTTTGAACATTCAGAATTTAAAGGCCAAGAATTTTTCATCTTCTCTCTGAGATAGAATTGTATGTATTGTATCCTGGTTACCCACAGCTGTCTCTTTGGGTTCAATTTCTGTGTCTGATGTTCAGCAAGATATCATTTATATTCCTATGTTCTTTTTAGTTGAGAGCTTCAGTCAGAAAAAAACAGGTTTAACAGGCTCACTGTGATTTTAAATGCATGATTTTGAAAAACAATTTATGTATCACCAAAAATCATTTTTTATTATGATTGGAGTGTATCAGGGTATGTTTAGTAGAATTAACAACCACAAGTAGGACATCCTGGTGGTCTGGTGTTTAAGACTCTGCAGTCCCGATGCAGGGGGCCCGGGTTCGATCCCTGGTCAGGGAACTAGGTTCTATATCCACAACTAAAGATCCCACATGCAGCAAGAAAGATACTGTGTGCCACAATTAAGACCCAGTGCAGCCATAATTTAAAAAAAAATAAAGTTATATGTATGTAATCATTACCTTTTTTAAAAGCTAAAATAGTTTTTCCATTAAAGAATTAATACATCTAAGAATATTATTCAGTCACAAAAAGGAATGAAGTACTAGCACATGAATGAACTTGAAAACATGAAGCTGAATAGAAGAAGACAGTTACTGTGTGCCACAATTAAGACCCAGTGCAGCCATAATTTAAAAAAAAATAAAGTTATATGTATGTAATCATTACCTTTTTTAAAAGCTAAAATAGTTTTTCCATTAAAGAATTAATACATCTAAGAATATTATTCAGTCACAAAAAGGAATGAAGTACTAGCACATGAATGAACTTGAAAACATGAAGCTGAATAGAAGAAGACAGACACAGAAGGCCGTATATTGTATGGTTCCATTTATAAGAAAAGTCCAGAGTAGGAAAATCCATAGTGACAGGAAGTAAATTCCTGTTTTGCAGAGCTGGAGGAAGGAGGGAATGAGAATGTCTACTAAGTGGCACAAGGTGTCTTTCGGGGGTGATGAAAATGTTCTAAAATTAAATAGTGGGAAGAGCTGTATAACTTTGAGGATATAATAAAAACCTCTGAATTGCACACTTTCAAAGGGTGAATTTTATGGCACATCAATATTAGTTCAGTTCAGTTCAGTCACTCAGTCGTGTCCCACTCTTTGTGACCCCATGAATCGCAGCATGCCAGGTCTCCCTGTCCATCACCAACTCCCGGAGTTCACTCAGACTCACGTCCATCAAGTCAGTGATGCCATCCAGCCATCTCATCCTCTGTCGTCCCCTTCTCTTCCTGCCCCCGATCCCTCCCAGCATCAGAATCTTTTCCAATGAGTCAACTCTTCGCATGAGGTGGCCAACGTACTGGAGTTTCAGCTTCAACATCATTCCTTCCAAAGAACACCCAGGACTGATCTCCTTTAGAATGGACTGGTTGGATCTCCTTACAGTCCAAGGAACTCTCAAGAGTCTTCTCCAACACCACAGTTCAAAAGCATCAATTCTTCGGCACTCAGCCTTCTTCACAGTCCAACTCTCACATCCATACATGACCACTGGAAAAACCATAGCCTTGACTAGACGGACCTTTGTTGGCAAAGTAATGTCTCTGCTTTTCAATATGCTATCTCAGTTTACCACAAAGAGGTAATATATATGCACTGTAGAAAATTTGGAAACTAGGAAAGTAGAAAACCAGCAACAGGTTATAGCCTGATTCATTTCAGTCACTCATTTGTGTCCAGCTCTTTGCAACCCCATGGACTGCAGCACACCAGGCTTCCCTGTCCATCACCAACTCCCGGAGCGTACTCAAACTCATGTCCATCGAGTCGGTGATGCCATCCAACTGTCTCATCTTCTGTCATCCCCTTCTCCTCCTGCCTTCAATCTTTCCCAGCATCAAGGTCTTTTTTCAGTGGGTCAATTCTTCACACCAGGTGGCCAAAGTATTGGAGCTTCAGCTTCAGCATCATTTCTTCCAGTGAATATTCAGGACTGATTTCCTTTAGGATGGACTGGTTTGATCTCCTTGCAGTCCAAAGGACTCTCAAGAGTCTTCTCCAGCACCACAGTTCAAAAGCATCAATTCTTCAGCCCTCAGCTTTATAGTTCAACTCTCATATCCATACATGACTACTGGAAAAACCATAGCTTTGACTAGACAGACCTTTGTCAGCAAAGTTATGGCTCTGCTTTTTCATATGCTGTCTAGGTTGGTCATAGCTTTTCTTCCAAGGAGCAAGCATCTTTTAATTTCATGGCTGCAGTCACCATCTGCAGTGATTTTGGAGCCCAAAAATAAAAAGTCTCTTACTGTTTCTACTGTTTCCCCATCTATCTGCCATGAAGTGATGGGACCAGATGCCATGATCTTCATTTTCTGTATGTTGAGCTTTAAGCCAACTTTTTCACTCTCCTCTTTCACTTTCATCAAGAGGCTCTTTAGTTCTTCTTCACTTTTTGCCACAAGGGTGGTGTCATCTGCATATCTGAGGTTATTGATATTTCTCCCGGCAATCTTGATTCCGGCCTGTGCTTCACTCAGCCCAGCATTTCTCATGATGTACTCTGCATAGAAGTTAAATAAGCAGAGTGACAATATACAGCCTCAACGTACTCCTTTCCAATTTGGAACCAGTCTGTTGTTCCATGTCCAGTTCTAACTGTTGCTTCTTGACCTGCATACAGATTTCTCAGGAGGCAGGTCAGGTGTTCTGGTATTCCCATCTCTTTAAGAATTTTCCACAGGGACACAATTATTAAATTTTAAGTATTCACATATTAATATACAAAAGAAGGGCGGGTCCCCAAGGAAGATCCATTCCACTGGCTGAGAGGAATGCACACGAGAGAAGCAGAGCAATGTTCAGCCCTGTGAGGGGGATGAAGCAACACCTGAAGGGACAAGGTCTGAGGTCCTGAGAGGCAAAAAGATAGATTTGAGCTCTTCAGGGAGACAGTCCAAAGAGACTTCTTAAACGTTTTGCTTCAAGATGCCTGATAAATTACAGAAATCACAGCTCTGTATTCCTAAATACTCATATTGTTTTCCCAGCTTAGTGAAAGTCACGTTTTTGTTTCTTTTAGATGTGTCAGTGTGCTAAGGTGGTACTTAGGGTGAGAGAATGATGAGCCTCAATTTTAATTGTTACACATATTTGTTTTATGTAGTTTTCATCAACTGTATTTCAGATGATGACCTTGTACTTTCCCCTCTGTGGTGTAACATTAGCACTTCTATTATTGCAAACTCAGTGTAAACATAATTTAAAATAATGACAGTCTTAATAGATAAGACTGACTGAGTGTTCTCTTGATGGCTGGCATAGTGATTAAAATATTTTACAAGCATTGTCTAATTTCATCTTTACAACAGTTCATTGAAGGAGGCAATTATCCCCAGTTTACAGATAAGGAAATAGAGATTTAGATTAAGTAATTTGCCCAAGACCACATATGAAGTACCTTAATTAACTATTCCCCTACTTGTCATAGATTTAGGTGGTTGGCAGTTTTCCCTTATTCTTAATAAAGATGTGATAATCCTATTTGCTTTAAAAAATTTTTCCATTTATAAAGTTATTTCCTCAGATGGGTATTTTTTTTTTAATTTCCAAGTTTGAGTTTATTTTTTATTATTGTCTTGCTGTCATAAAACTTTTCCTCTTAACTTTTATATTCATTTCTTTGTGGCTAGAGAATTTGATTGATATAACATGTTTGGGGGAATATTTGTCCTTATGATCGGTCTCTATAGAGTCAAGTTTTGTAAATGTGCTAAGAACATTTGAAAAGAAAGCACTCTCATAGATTTTTTAAAATGTGGGTTATCTGTTAACTCAGTCCCACTTTTTATGCTATTCAAGTCTTCCATGTATTATTTTTACTTTTGCTTTCTTCATATGATACCGATTCTGGTTTGTCATCTCATGTGTCAGTTACTTGCATTGATTTCTTCTTATCATTATAGAGCTTGTCTTGTTATTACATGCCTTCTAGTATATGAAGTTCATTATTGCTGCTATGCTTTTACTATGCATTGTCCCTTTTAACCTTTTAATTATCTTTTACAGATAATTTTTCTATATAAATTTGAAACCAAAATCTAAATAAGTGTAGACTGGGCTTATATTCCCAGTTGGTTTTGGTTTCCACAGTTCTTTAAAACTGAAATGCCCACTAAAAAAAATTTTTTTAATTANTAGTCAATAAAGCAGAAATAGATGTTTTTCTGGAACTCTCTTGCTTTTTCCATGATCCAGCGGATGTTGGCAATTTGATCTCTGGTTCCTCTGCCTTTTCTAAAACAAGCTTGAACATCAGGGAGTTCACAGTTCACGTATTGCTGAAGCCTGGCTTGGAGAATTTTGAGCATTACTTTACTAGCGTGTGAGATGAGTGCAATTGTGCGGTAGTTTGAGCATTCTTTGGCATTAATGTTTTAGTCTGTCCTTTTTCTTTGAAAACTGTATATGTGTTTTTCTATTGTGTTAAAATAACATTGGTGAAGTGTATGGTCATCTGTATTGTTATACCTTGACAGAAGTGTTTTGGGATATTAGTTTTAGAACTTGTTTTGCTAAGATACTTAGGGGATTGTTGTTGTTCAGTCACCCAGTCATGTCTGACTGTTTGCAACCCCATGGACGGTAGCACTCCAGGCCTCCCTGTCCCTCAGTATTTCCCAGAGTTTGTCCAAGTTCACGTTCATTGCATCGGTGATGCCATCCAGCCATCTCTTTCTCTGACACCCTCTTCTTCCCTCAATCTTTCCCAGCATCAGGAACTTTTTCAGTGAATTGTCTGTTTTCATCAGATGACCAAAATACTGAAGCTTCAGCATCAGTCTTTCCAGTAAATATTCAGAGTTGATCTCCCTTAGATTGACTGGTTTGATCTCATTGCTGTCCGAGGGACTTTCAGGAGTCTTCTCCAGCACCACAGTTCAAAGGCATCAGTTCTTTGGCACTCTGCCTTCTTTATCATCCAGCTCTCACAAACATATGTGACCACTGGGAAGACCATAGCCTTGACTATACAGACCTTTGTCAGCAGAGTAAGGTCTCTGTTTTTCAACACAGTGTCTAGGTTTCTCATTGCTTTCCTGCCCAGAAGCAATGGTCTTCTGATTTCATGGCTGCAGTCACCGTCCGCAGTGATTTTGGAGTCCAAGATGAGGAAATCTGTCACTGCTTCCACCTTTCCCCCTTCTATTTGCCATGCAGTACTGGGGCTGAATTCCATGATCTTAGTTTTTTTAATATTTAGTCTTAAGCTAGCTCTTTCACACTCTTCCTTCGCCCTCATCAAGAGGCTCTTTAGTCCCTCTTTGCTTTCTACTGTTAGAGTAGTATTATCCACATAGCTGAGGTTGTTGATGTATAATTGTATAGTAATCTGACAATTATTATACAGTTATTTTTTGCTGAAGAATGTATACACTTAGAGTCTTCTTTTAGTCTTCTTTTTCTCCTCTGTGTCCCCACTATACCCTCCTTTTAGTATTAGGAAAATTTTGTTCTACTAAGTCACATTTTGCAACCTTATTTCTTCAAGAACCCTACCATCAAAGAGATTGCTTTTCAACGGTTAGCCTCTTATCTAATATCTTCTGTTACAACATTTTCAGATGGCCTTCCATCTATATGTGGAGTTTCTTATGTTTACCCTCTACCTCACTAGTTCATTTTACTTCCTTTTCAAGGCTGCTGTTGACTGTTGCCAGTGGTTTGTGGAGAAGGCAATGGCACCCCACTCCAGTACTCTTGCCTGGAGAATCCCATGGACAGAGGAGCCTGGTAGGCTGCAGTCCATGGGATCACTAAGAGTCGGACACGACTGAGCGACTTCACTTTCACTTTTCACTTTCATGCATTGGAGAAAGAAATGGCAACCCATTGTGGTATTCTTACCTGAAGAATCCCACGGAGAGGAGCCTGGTGGGCTGCCGTCTATGGGGTCGCACAGAGTCAGGCACGACTTGAAGCAACTTAGCAGCAGCAGCAGCAGTATGGTTTTGAATGTGGCTATCCTGTATTTC
>SJYT01052381.1:885281-977682 GCA_006410635.1 Cephalophus harveyi | reverse complement strand
GATGGATGTGAGTCTGAGTGAACTCCGAGAGATGGTGATGAACAGGGAGGCCTGGCGTGCTGCGATTCATGGGGTCGCAAAGAGTCGGACACGACTGAGCGACTGAACTGAACTGAACTGAATCCTGTATTTCAGGCTTCCCAGGTAACTGAGTGGTAAAGACATCCTCCCAATGCAAGAGATGTAGATTCAATCCCTGGGTCAAGAAGATCCCCTGGAGAAGGAAATAGTGACCCACTCCAGTATTCCTGCCTGGGAAATCCCATGGACAGGCGAGCCTGGGGGGCTACAGTCCATGGAATCACAAGAGTCGGACACAACTTAGCAACCAAACAACAAATCCTGTATTTAATTTATACATAGCCTTTACTTATCATGTCCTATTGCCTACTTATACCCTCATCTGCTGTTAGTATACCTGCATTGTCTTTTTTGGCATGATCAAATATATGGATAGGATTTTTTTTTATTTTTCTTCCGCTTCTTAGAACATATCTACTTCAGTAGACAACTTTTCTCTGTCTTTAGCTAATTACTTGCACCTTTCTATGTGTAGGCTTTTAATAGACCACATGTTGAATGATCTCTGTGTACTCCATCCATATTAAAAAGGATTTATGCTAGCCAAAGATTGAAGTATATTTGAACATTCCAAATGCTTGGATAAACTTAAATTTGTCAGAGACCAAAACAGAGCTCTATAGAGACCCGGGAACCCACCCAGCCCCTAGCAGACAAGTAAAGCTGCTCAGTTTGGTTTGGGTTGAAAAAACTTAATGGGGTGAACTAGGACTTCGGTGAGGAATGTCACCACTGAAGATACACCGACGTTCAGCCTTAGGAATGGTACCCCCTCACCCCACTCCCTCTGGCTTCAACCTCTCAAGATCAATCACTTCCATTTGCAGTGTCAAAACAGAAACTGCCTGGTTGAGCAGGCTGGAGGAAACAGAAAGCAGTCTATCCCATGCTCACCACTGTCTCCCTGCCCATCCTCGGGAAGGGGCAGTGATATTGCAGCCTGCTGCTGCTGCTGCTAAGTCACTTCAGTCGTGTCCCACTCTGTGCGACCCCATAGACGGCAGCCCACCAGGCTCTCCCGTCCCTGGGATTCTCCAGGCAAGAACACTGGAGTGGGTTGCCATTTCCTTCTCCAATGCATGAAAGTGAAAAGTGAAAGTGAAGTCGCTCAGTAGTGTCCGACTCCCAGCGACCCCATGGACTGCAGTGCACCAGGCTCCTCCATCCATGGGATTTTCCAGGCAAGAGTACTGGAGTGGGAGCCATAGCCTTCTCCGATTGCAGCCTGCCGGTTTCACAATGACTCTCTAGCACCTCTGCTATCTCCTCTTTCCACCCTGTCCCAGTGAGTCCAGCTTACATCACTCCAGATCACAGGCATCTGTGGCAAAGAGCATCCTGCTTCCCTCCAGGCCGTAGAAATGGGCAACTCTTGGTCTTCAGCGACCTTCTCATTTGGCTCCATGGAGGTGAATCTGGGCAGAGATCTTTCCAGTTTCTGGTATATGGNCCTCTGCTATCTCCTCTTTCCACCCTGTCCCAGTGAGTCCAGCTTACATCACTCCAGATCACAGGCATCTGTGGCAAAGAGCATCCTGCTTCCCTCCAGGCCGTAGAAATGGGCAACTCTTGGTCTTCAGCGACCTTCTCATTTGGCTCCATGGAGGTGAATCTGGGCAGAGATCTTTCCAGTTTCTGGTATATGGTTATTCCTTATTCTTAGTTTCTGGCACTGTTTTGGAGTCTGCTCTCTATACAGAATAAGGTTAATTCTAGTGGGACCTGAGTAGAGGGGGATCCAAAGCATCTGATCGTTCATAGCTAACTTGCACTTGAAGTCCAGCTAATTGCCTTGTGTGATGTGGCTCTTGTAGACATAGATTGAACTCTGTCTTCCAGACTAATTTTCATATCAACTATAAATCTTTCTCCCTATGTAGTGGCTGCATATACCTCCCTTCTCCCCTTCTTTTCTAGCCAAGCAGTAACTCACCAAAAAGAGTTGATATTCCCTTGAATTAGGATGCCAAAGTCTAAAAACGGATGAGAACTTTATGAGACGGTTATATGTAAATATTACCAAGATTCATAAATTGACTCTAGGCACTAGAGCACAGTGAAAGGCCACATTCCTTTATTTTTCTAAATCAGATTCAGCCCTAAGCCACTCCTGTTTGCCTGTATCTGGGCTCCTCCCTACCCCCTGCCTTCCCATTTGGTGGAGGGGCCTAGACCTTGGTCCCTGGTGGTTCCCATGGTTACTGATGCTCTTCCTGCTGGGGTAGCCATGGCTGGTGCAGTGCCATCTGTCAGAGGCTGCTCTCGTGATGGGCCTCACAGATGTCCCTCAACGTGTTCCTCTGCAGGCTTAGCCACACGCCGCAGCTTTCGAGGCCACAGGCTTAATGATCAGTCACCAGAGACAGCCAAGTGCCAGGTCTCTGCCAGCCCGATGTGGAAGGTTTCCTAAGGAAGCTGGAGCAAGTGTTTTTGTGTATATAACTGAACAAATATTTATGGCAGGCCATGTATGGCCAAGGCACCGTGAAAAGATCTGAGGATTTAAAGGTGATTAACAGTCTCTATTGTCAATGGTGCATAACCTTGATGAGATGGAAATGAGACACATATAAGGCTCATTGTCAATATTGCAAAGGAAGTGAAGTGAACTCACTCAGTCGTGTCTGACTCTTTGTGACCCCATGGACTGTAGCCCACCAGACTCCTCTGTCCATAGGATTTTCCAGGCAAGAATACTAGAGTGGGCTGCCATTTCCTTCTCCAGGAGATGTTTCTGACCCAGGGATTGAACCCGGGTCTCCCGCATTGTAGGCAGACGCTTTACTGTCTGAGCCACCAGGGAAGTCCCAAAGGAGAATTTGATAAATACCATAGGAGACAGGATAAAAGGAGAATGAGCTAAGTGCAACTGTTTCCAAAATGGACTTGAATCTCTGCTTTGCTCCATCTCCGCCGATTCCATCCTGATCACAGCCACCATTTTTCCCTCTTGGAGAACATAGGAGCATCCTAGCTGGGCGTCTGCCACTGTTCAGAACCCAACCCCATGCTCTCCACACAGCAGTTTCAATGATACTAGTGATACTTTTTATTTAGTTTTTAAACTATTTATTTATCTGTCTGTGCCGGGTCTTAGTTGCCCCATGTGGGATTTAATTCCCCGACCAGGAGTCAAACTCAGGCCCCCTGCGTTGGGAGTCCTAGCTACTGGACCACCAGAGGAGTCCCTGGTGGTCCTTTTTTTAAAAAGCAAATAAGAACCTGTTACTCGCCTGCTGAAAACCCTTCAGTAGCTTCTCACTGCACTGAGAATGAAATCCAAACTCCTGACTGTGGCCTCAAGGGTCATGTATGATCTGAGCCCTGTCTGCCCAGCAGCCTTCCCTCTTCCCAGTTCCCTCCACTCAAGCTTTTCCACCTGTTTCCTATCTTATGACCAGGCCCTTCTGATTGTTTAACGAGGAGCAGGGGCCTCCTCCTGGAGGCCTCCCACCCATCATTTTCTCCCATAACACCTTTTGTTTTCCCTGAAAGGGTTTATCAAATGTACAGTGGTATCCCCCTATTCAGCGGTCTCTCCCTACCTGATTGAGGTCCCTGGGGCCAGCACCCACCCTGGCCTGTCTACTGGTGTGCACCTGTAGGCCTGGCACTCACTAAGTGCAGCCTCTATTTCTTTAACCAAGACAGCCCGCGGCCTACAATATTTCAGTGGATGGATCAAGGGCACAAGAAATAATGGCATAATCAACATTGTCAGAGGCCATGCTGCATGGCATATTTGTAGGCAAAAGTAGGCCAGAATGTCTCAGACATAGCACACACTTTACTTATGGTGATTTTGAATCCTACCCTGGAATTTGTATGCATATTTTAAGCTGTTTTCAATCACTGCTTTTTTTAAATTGAGACAGTTGTTATTAAGGGCACTCAGTAGAAGAAGTAGTTTATTTCTAATCCTGGCCCACTTCCTCACTGACATGGAGCTTCAAAAAATGAGAGCGTGATCTGGTATAGGTCATTACAGGGCTCTGGTCATTACAAGGCTCTGCTGAGAAGGGTGAATGTTTTAAAAAGTATCTCTGTATTATTTGTATTCCTGAAGTTCTTTGCAGTGCTCTTTTTGTTACTTAATCTCTTTTTTGTTTTGATCAAAACTTTCAATTGAACAAATATTGCTGACTGGAATGATGAAAGGCAATATTATCCTGGAGATATATTTTAGTGAACTTTTGATTTAAAGAAGCCCAGCCCAGCTCTGACTGTCTCTTTCCCAGGTCTGGACCTATTTTCTGTTCCAGCTGAGATGTTTATATAATGCATAAGGCTGCTCCTGCCTGGCTAGGACTGGTGATTAAGAGCTCAGGATAATGAAATCTGCACAGTTGAAACTTGGCTGTTGGCTATAGTTATTATGCAACTCTTAACATTTCCCTTTTGTTTCTGCCAATAATATAAAATTCTCAGTCTTTCTTTCAGAGCTAACTCTCCAAAGACGCTCAAATTTGTTCCACTAGGATTTTTCATGGACCAAGTTAAATTATTTCTTAAAGTTCAGAGTATATCCTTTTCTAAAGGACAAGAAAATTTAGTGGCTGTGCAATTGCCCTGTTCAAATTGTCAATAACAGCTGACTGGAGCTTGAAGTACAAAGGCCCCTCTATGGTCTTAGATTTCTGTCTTTAAGCAGACTGCTCATCCGGCCTTGATTGCAGTAGCAAATATAACAAGAGACACGGCAAAAGTGACAGTAAGAGGCAGCATATTCTAATAATGGGGTGATGTGGAGCAATTAGGAGATGCTTAGTGAAGCATCTTAGACAAGTGGTCAACCTTTCCCTGCCCATCCTCTCTAAGATCTGAATTTCTAGCATTACAAGAGAATTGCACCCTTCAGTTCAGTTGAGTTCAGTTCAGTCGTTCAGTCGTGTCCGACTCTTTGCATCCCCATGAATTGCAGCACGCCAGGCCTCCCTGTCCATCACCGACTCCCGGAGTTCACTCAAACCCACGTCCATCGAGTTGGTGATGCCATTGCACCCTTACCCAAATTCAAATAGTGACCCTATACTAATGTGCACCCATTTGGAACAAGAAGGACTATGTTGGGTTTTATGAGCCACAGCACCCATAAATTACTCAGTTATGGAGACAAGATTCTGATAGTCATCTAGCTGTCTTGTAATTGAGGAAGTGAATGTGCCTGACTCTTCCTGAGAACCTGTTTCTTAAGAATAGGACACTATGTAGACCATCATCTCAAGGACTCAAGGTGAGGGGTAGAGCCACCCCCACATGAAGGAAAACACTTTGAAGAGGAGCCTAGGGCAGCTAAGGTCATGTTAGGCTGCATCTCTCTTTCTCCTGTGGTTAGCCCTGGAAGAATCACAAGTCTTTTGGGGACCCATGGACCAGAGAAAGCAGACAGAGCTTTATAGAAGAGGGACATTGTATGCTCATATATTCCAAGCACTTCAGTGTATGGCATTGGGTTGGCCAAAAGTTTTGTCTGGGTTTTTCTATAAGATGTTATGGAAAAATCTGAATGAACTTTTTGGCCAATCTATTAGTACCCCGAGAAACACCTGATGATTCATTCATTCAGTGCACAAGATGAGCACTTCGATGTTACAGCCTCAGGAGAAAGATAAAAAGGTCACAAACCACCATTCAGTGATTTGCTAATATAAGAAAAAATGAGTGAAAGAGAAACAGAGTATTTGTGTTTTCGATTGCTTCTCCTAAAATCATTTATTGATACAGAGGAGAAAGAAATTTAGTCTGTGGGGAGGTGGGGCAATAAGGAAAACTTTTTAGAGGAGTTAATATCTGAGTTGGGCTTCCCAGGTGGCGCTAGGGGTAAAGAACCTGCTTGCCAATGCAGGAGACATAAGAGGTGTGGGTTGGATCCCTGGGTTGGGAAGATCCCCTGGAGGAGGCCATGGCAACCAACTCTAGTATTCTTGCCTGAAGAATCCCATGGACAGAGGAGCCTGGAGGGCTACAGTCAGTAGGGTTGCAAAGGGTTGGGCATGACTGAAGTGACTTAGCACAATATCTGAGTAAGATTTGGGGGAATGAATAGAATTCACCAGGCAGATGAGGGAGAGTAGAAGTACAAACAATGTTTAGAATTCTGAGAGTCATTTTGTGTAGCTAAAACAAGCTGTGTTAGTTCCCTATTGCTGCTGTAACAAATTACTGAAAGTTAAATATCTTAAACCAATAGGTTTATTATCTTACAATCCTAGAGGTCAGAAGAGTGAAATGGGTCTCACTGTGGTAAAGTCAAAATGTCCCTGCTGGAGGCTCTAGGGAAAAATCTATTTCCTTACCTGTTCCACCTTCTGAAGATTACCTGTATTTCTTGGCTTAAGGCCCTTCCCTCTGTCTTCAAAGTCATCTTCTATTTCTCTCTGCTTCTGACCTTTTGCCTCCTTATTTCACCTGTGAAGGAAGCTTGTGATTCCACTGGGCCTACCCAGCTAACCCAGGATAATCTCCTTATAGGAAGATCAGCTGATTAGCAACCTTAACTCCATCTGCTACCCTGATTCTGACATGCCATGTAACAGAACATATTCATAGCTCCCAGAGATGTCAACCATAGACATCTTTGATGAACCATTATTCTGCCTACTATGCATGTAATACAGAAAGTTGAGGGTGATGGTGTAGAGAAGAGTTGCCTTGATTCATCAACCCTAGATAGAAAAGATCATCCCAGAGGGGCCTATAATTAAATATATATTAATTATATATATAGGGTATATATATGGGCTTCCCTGGTGGCTCAGTGGTAAAGAACTCACCTGCCAATGCAGGAGATGCGGGTTTGATCCCTGGGTCAGGGAGATCCTCTAGAGAAGGAAATGGCAACCCATTCCAGTATTCTTGCCTGGAAAATCCCATGGACAGAGGAGCCTTGTGGGCCACTGTCCAGGGGGTTACAAAAGAGTCAGACACAACTTAGCAACTAAACAACAGCAAACAGCTCTATGTATGTGGTACATTTTAAATGGAGAAGTCAAGGTTCTGCAGGTCTTCCTAAAGTAGGATGTGCGTGCTTCAGTTAACTATTGCTATGTAACAAACCACCCCAAAGCTTGCTGGCTTAAACAACAGTTTATAATTTGTTATGATTCTGTAGGTTGACCAGGTGATTCATCAGTTTCATTCACTCATAAAGCGACATTCAGCTGGAAGGTTGGCTGGCCTAGAAGATCCAAGATGACCTCCCATTCTGTGTCCTCTGGTGATGGCCAACAGCCAAACTGCTTCGGTCTTCCTCACTGAGTTCTTATCTTCTGCTGGGCAGGCCTCAAGACCTTGCTCCATCAGCATGCAGGACCTGTGGAGGCCTTGATGGCAAAACTCACATAGCATCCCATTCATCACATTCTTTTGAGTTGGGCCAGGAAGTCACTTATTTAAGAGGTAGGGAAATAGATTCTAGCTCTTCATGGCAGTTGCCACATTTCACACAGCACAGGCTGTAAAGATAGGGGGTTTTGCTCTGAGAGCAGAATCTCGAGATTGGAGATTTCAGAGGTAAAACGTTTCTGGATGATGACAATATCCGGCACATGGCTAAAAGCTGTGCATGGCTCAAGTACAGTGTGCTGAATATCACTGTCACTGAAGAAGTGAAGAAGCTGTGAGGCTGGGTATGGGCTGCATCATCCTGGGCACACAAGAAGACCAAGTTGCTGGTGAATGTGGAAGAGTAGGGTAAAGTCTAGTACATGACAGTGATAATGGCAGGGGGCAGATAACCAAGCAAGGTGGGATAACTCGATAGGCAGAAGATCAAGACCACACTGTTCCAAGTCAGCCTTGTGGTGGGAGGCTAGTATGCAGAGCAGTAGCTCGCTAAGTCCTTCACTTCCCAACCTCCACAATGTCTTATTCATGTGCCAGTTTTTTTTTAATGTTGAAATATAGTTGATTTACAATGTTGTGTAAGTTACTTACACATATATATGTATGTATGCTTTTTCAAATTCTTTTCCATTTTAAGTTATTACAATTGAATATAGTTCCCTGTACTAGAGAGTAGATCCTTGTTGTTTATCAATTCTATATATAGTAATGTGTATGTGTTAATCCCAAACTCCTATTTTATCCCTTCCTCCCACCTTTCCCTTTGGGTACCCATAAGTTTGTTTTGCATATCTGTGAGTCTGTTTCAGTTTTGTAAAGAAGTTCATTTATATCATTTTTTTAGATTCTAGGTAGAAGTGGTATCATGATACTTGTCCTCTCTGTCTGACTGACTTCAGTTAGTATGATCTCTAGGTCCATCCATGTTGCTGCAAATGGCATTATATCATTCTTTTTGACAGCTAAGTAATATTCCATTGTGAGACTATGTGTGTGTGTGTGTGTGTGCACACACCTATACACACGCTTCTTTATATCCATTCGTCTGCTGATAGACACAACTTAGGTTGCTTCCATGTCTTGGCTACTGAAAATAGTGCTGCTATAAACATTGGGGGTACACATATCTTTTCAAATTAGAGTTTTCATCTTTTTGAGATATATGCCCAGAATTGGGATTGCTGGATCATATGATAACTCTGTTTTTAGTATTTTTGGGGAAACTCCATACTGTTTTCCATAGGGATTGCACCAGTTTACCTTCCCACTAGTAGTGTAGGAGGGTTCATCCTCTCTAGTATTTATTATATGTAGACTTTTGATGATGGCCATTCTGACTGGTGTGAGTTGATACCTCATTGTAGTTTTGATTTATATTTTTCTAATAATTAGTGATGTTAAACATCTTTTCATAGGCCTTTTGGTCACCTGTATGTCTTCTTTGCAGAAGTGTCTATTTAGATATTCTGCCCATTTTTTGATTTTTTTTAATATATATTGAGCTGTATGAGCTGTTTGTGTATTTTGGAAATTTGTCCCTTGTCAATCACATCATTTGCAGATAATTTCTCTTAATCCGTAGATTGTCTTTTTGGTTTGTTTACGGTTTCCTTTGCTGTGCAAAAGCTTGTAAGTTAGTTTAGACCTCATTTCTTTATTTTTGTTTTTATTTCTTTTGCCTTAGGAAACTGACCTAAGAACACATTGCTATGATTTATGTCAGAGAATGTATTGCCTATGTTTTCTTCTAGAAGTTTTATGGTGTCCTGTCTTATATTTAAGTCTTTAAGCCATTGTGAGCTAATTTTAGCGTGTGGATGAGGGACTGTTCCTTTTGGTTTATTTATTTATTTTTGGCTGCCCTGGGTCTTCATTGCTGCCCGGGCTTTCTCTAGTTGCAGCGAGCAGGGGCACCTCTTAACCGTAGTGCACGAGCTTCTCACTGTGGCAGCTTCTCTTGTTGCAGATCAAGGCTCCCGGATGTGCCAGCTTCGCATGGGCTCAGTAATTGTGGCACAGGGCTTAGTTGCCGCACAGTGTGTGGAATCTTCCTAGACCAGGGATTGGACCTGTGTCCCCTGCATTGGCAGGTGGATTCTTCTTTTATGGGGACTTTAGCAAATGTTTTATGTTTTTAAATTTTATTTTATTTTTAATTGGAAGATAATTGCTTTACAGTATTGTGTTGGTTTCTGCCATGCTGCTGCTGCTGCTGCTGCTGCTGCTGCTAAGTCACTTCAGTCATGTCTGACTCTGGGCGACCCCATAGATGGCAGCCCACCAGGCTCTGCCGTCCCTGGGATTCTCCAGGCAAGAACACTGGAGTGGGTTGCCATTTCCTTCTCCAATGCATGAAAGTGAAAAGTGAAAGTGAAGTAGTTCAGTCGTGTCCAACTCTTCACGACCCCATGGACTGCAGCCCACCAGGCTCCTCCGTCCATGGGATTTTCCAGGCAAGAGTACTGGAGTGGGGTGCCATTGCCTTACAACAAGGTAAATCAGTCATAAGTATACATATGTTCCCTCCCTCTTGAACATCCCCCCTACCCCTGACCCGATACTACTCCTCTAGGTCATCACAGAACACCAGGTTGAGCTCTCTGTGTTATACAGCAACTTCCCACTAGCTATCTCCTTTACATATGGTAGTGTATATGTTTCAATGCTATTCTCTCAATTCATCCCACCCTCTCCTTACCCCACTGTGTCCACAAGTCTGATCTTTATGTCTGCATCTCTGTTCCTGCCCTGAAAATAGGTTCATCAATAACCATTTTTCTAGATTCATATATATGTGTTAATATATGATATTTGTTTTTCTCTTTCTGAGTTACTTCACTCTGTATAACAGGCTCTAGGTTCATCCACCTCACTAGAACTGAATCAAATTCGTTCCTTTTTATGATTGAGTAATATTCCGTTGTATATACATACCACAATTTCTTTATCCATTCCTCTGTCGATGGAAATCTGGGTTACTTCCATGTCCTAGCTATTGTAAATAGTACTGGTAGATGGATTCTGAACCACTGGACCACCAGGGAAGTCTGAGGGAGTCTTCTAATTTCACTGACTTACATGTGGCTCTTCCAGCTTTCCCAACACCACTTGCCAAAGATACTGTCTTTTCTCCATTGTATATTTTGCCTCCTTTGTCAAAGATTGTCTGTAGGTTTGTGGGTTTATTACGGGGCTCTCTATTCTACGGAGAGTAGAGCTTTTTGTGCCAGTACCACACTGCTTTAATTACTGTAGCTTTGTAGTATTATCTAAAGTCTGGGAAGGATATGCCTCCATCTTTGTTCTTTTTCCTCAATTGCTTTGGCGATTCTGGGTCTTTTGTGGCTCCATATAAATGTTAGGATTATTTGCTCTAGTTATGTGAAAAATTTGATAGGGATTGCAATAAATCCATAGTTTGGATGATATGGCCATTTTAACAATATTAATTCTTTCAATGCCAAGGCCATGGAATATCTTTCCATTTCTTTTCAGTCATCTTCAGTTTCCTTTATCAATGTTTTACAGCTCTCAGAGTGTAAGTCTTTCACCTCCTTTGTCAGGTTTATTCCTAGGTTTTGTTTTGTTGTTTTGGGGGCATTTTTTTGGACATGATGTTAAAAGTGATTTTTTTTTTTTTACTTTCTTTTATTTCAGTGTTACTGTAAAGAAATGCAACAGATATATGTATATTAATCTTGTATCCTGCTACTTTGCTGAATTTGTTTATTAGTTCTAATAGTTTTTGTGTAGAATCTTTCAGATTTTCGTATAAAATGGCATGTTATCTACATATAATGACAATTTTACCTCTCCCCTTCCAATATGGACACTTCTTTCTTTCTTTCTTTTTGTTGCTGTTGTCTGATTACTATAGCTAGGACTTCCAATACTGTGTTAACTAAAAGTGGTGAGAGTTGGCATCCTTCTCTTGTTCCAGATTTTAGTGGGAAGGCTTCAGTTTTTCACCACTGAGTATTATGTTGGCTGTGAGTTTGGCATAAATAGTTTTTATTATGTTGAGATATGTTCCCTCTATACCCACTTTTCTGAGAGTTTTTATCACGAGTGGATACTGAATTTTTATCAGTTGCTTTTTCTGCATCTATTGAGATGATCTTTTGACTTTTGCCTTTTCTATTGTTGATGTGATATAACACATTGATTTTACATATGCTGAACCATCCTTGTGACCCTAGGATGAATCCAACTTGGTCATGTTGTAGGATCCTTTTTTGTGTTTTTGTATTCAGTTTGCTAATATTTTGTTGAGGATTTTTGCATCTGTATCCATCAAGGACATTGGCCTGTAATTTTTTGGTAGTGTCTTTGGTGATGGTGGCTTCATAGAATGACTTTGGAGTATTCCCTCCCCTTTAGTGTTTTGGAAGAGTTTGAGATGTTTTGGTGCAAGTTCTTTATATGTTTGGTAGAATTCCCTAGTGAAGCCATCCAGTCCTGGACTTTTGTTTGCAAGGAATTTTTTTTTTTTTAATTACAGATTCTATTTCACTTTTGGTCAGTTCAGATTTTCTGTATCTTCTTGATTCAGTTTTGGTGGGCTGTATGTTTCTATAAACTTGTCCATTTCTTCTAGGTTCTCCAGTTTGTTGGCATACAATTGTTTGTAGTAGTCTCTTATGTTTTTTTGTATTTCTGTGGTAACATGTTATTTCTCTCGCATTTGTTTTATCACTTACTTGTTTTAAAATAAACTTTTTTAATTGAAGGGTAATTGCTTTACATAATTTTGTTTTTTTCTGTCAAACATAAACATGAATCGGCCATAGGTATACGTATGTCCCCTCCCTCTTGAAATAAACTTTTGACTTCAAAAAAGTGTATAAGTAGATTTTTCAGATAGCATTTTAACTATCAGCCTTCATGTCCTGAAGAGTCGGTGAAAGTATGAAATCAGTTTCAAGTAGGTTTAATCTCACTCAAAACCTGCTTGAAATTGATTTCATTCCTGGGTTGGGAAGATCTGCCAGAGAAGGGATAGGCTACACACTCCCATATTCTTGGGCTTCCCTGGTGGCTCAGATGGTAAAGAATCTGCCTACAGTCCCTGGGATCGCAACTTTCACTTTAACTTGTTTTACAGAACTGCCGTGGTACCAGTCTCCATTCTCCCCAGCTGTTCTTTTCCTTCTGATTCCTTCTTAGTCTCCTAAGATATAGATCTAAAAACAAAAGAGGCCAGCTGGATTTATGGTGGTGAGATTTATTAACAATGTTAAATGAATACTTATTAGTCTCTTCCCAGGTAAATAAAAATCAGAAACCAGATAGTCATTATCCAGATGGTCCTTAGAGCTCATTCAACCATAAGAGTGCTAGATATGGATAAATGTGAGCCCATAACAAGCAAAGAACGATACAATTGCATATTTTTATAATTATAGTATTTGTTTATGTGTAACAGATGAATAATTGGTTTACAAGAATAGCATGAGTTTACATCTTTGACTGTGATTTCGTACTCTTAAAGTACTTTTTAGATTGCTGCTAAAGAAATTTCTACCCAAGAGGAAAGATTTGAAACCTCAGATTTTGGAAATCCAGCACACTCTTCCTGGAAATGCCCCATGTAGAGTGCGTGATCTGGGCTGAGAGGATTTAATGCCGCCTGCCTTTCACTTTCCTTACATGTTGTCCCCTTGGCGCAGAGTTCAGCACCTTTGGCAGTCACTTTGATTTTGTGCAGGCTGTTAGAGATTAGAGGACCAACGGATGTTATTATCACCTTTGACCCAGAAATTCCTTTTAGGACTGTGCATGTGATGTGTCTATAAATAAGTAATGATATTTTTGTAACCACGGCCTTAATATAAAGCTAGGAGGGCTTCTGCCCCCCTCAAAGTCATCTTCTGTAAAAGCTGTGCAGCTATTCCACCAGAGCTCCATGATTCAAGTTATTTGGGGGACTCCTCTTTGGGGTTGCTCTCAAAGGAAGTTTACAAGCCAACAAGAAAACCAGTTTTAGACTTTTTGTGTTGTGTCCAAATTTTTACTAAATCTAAAAATTCTTCCAAATTTAATGGATTGGCTTTATTTGACTTATATCTACCTAAAGAAAGTGAAAGTGTTGGTCGCTCAGTCGTGTCTGACTCTTTGAGACTCCCCGTGGACTATAGCCACCAGGCTTCTCTTGTCCATGGCATTTTCCAGGCAAGGATACTGTTGCCACTCCCTTCTCCAGAGAATTTTCCTTTCTCAGGGATCAAACCCAGGTCTCCTGCATTGCAGGCAGATTCTTTACCATCCGAGCCCATTTTATCTATCTAAAAAAGTAAAGTTTGAATGTCATGTAGGACATTCAAAATAATAGACCTTAGGTTTCAGAGCTGTGAGTCTCCAAACGGAACCTGTTTTTTTCTGACACAGGCTATCCCATGGTAATAGCACCAGAAGCTTGTCAAAGACTGTTATGAAGTGCTATCATTTTTGTTTTAGAATCTAGAAATGCTGCATAAAAAGATCTTTAACCTAGCTTTCCAACGCAATTATCCTTTAGCTACCTGTGACCTCCTCTTCTCCCCTTCCCCGCCCAGAACTTTTACTGCCTTCTTTTTATCAGGTCAGCTGTGCTCAATTTTGTATTTAGGTTCTTGAGTTTTCAATAAATTATCTTTAATTGCTCTACTAAAGTGTATCCTTTTTATAGGTCTTAAGTTCATGATTTTTGCATCTAATTCTGGTCTTCCACCTGACTCAGTTTTGTTGTCATCTGTAAGCATTCGTTTCAGCATCATGATTATAATTTTGGAAGCATCAGTGTGTCAGGTATTAATTTCACCAGTGGCTGAGAACCTCAGTTCACCTAATGCTCATGACATTAGGAAATCAGGGTTCTGTAATTCCCACTTAACAGATGAGGAAGCTGAGGCTCAGATGGTGCAGATAACTTGCCTAAAATCACATAAAATGGCCAGAAAGAGGGGAGACAAGGACCCAAACTCCCATGCACCCAAAGCAGGATTTCCCAGCTCCCCCACTATAGTATTTGGGGCTGAATAATTCTTTGTTGCAGGGGCCGTCCTGTGCCTTGTAGTATGTTTAGCAGCATCTCTGGCCTCTGCCTACCTGAAGCCAATAGCACCTCCCTCCACCCCACTGGGATAACTAAAAATGCCTGCAGACATTGCCAGATGTTCTAGGGCCAGTATTTAACAATCACTGGAAACATGGTAAGTCACACTTTTGCCATGTTATACTGATAAAACCACAGAATTTTAAGGCTGAATTTTAAAAAGATTGATTTTTGGAGTCATCACACCTGGATAATCATCAGAATTGGAAATGTTTAAAGTCTTTCATTTCCCACCCAAGACCTTCAAAAAATCAGCATTTGCCAGCTGGGGGACAGGTATCTATTTTAAGTCTCTGCACAGTGTAGGCTCAGACCTTAACCTCACCACACATCTTTTCCTTGAATCACTCCATTCTGTTCCTGCCAAATAGTTCTCCATCCTCGGGTTTTAACACCTCCTGTGATGCTGTTATCCATGTTTAGATGGTCCTAACTGTGCAAAAGCACAGTTCTTCTTAACATTGTTCCTTCTATACCTTTTATCTAATATTATCCAAATTTTCCTTTGTCCTCTCCTTCTATACCTTTTATCTCATATTATCCAAATTATCATTTTTCTTACATCAAATGAATTAAACATGTACTGAGTCCCAGTTATGTATCAGGCCCCACTCTGAACATTTTTTTTAATTTCTTTTTTATTGAAGGATAATTGCTTTACAGAATTTTCTTGTTTTCTGTCAAACCTCAACATGAATCAGCCATAGGTGTACATATATCCCCTCCCTTTTGAACCTCCCTCCCATCTCCTGCCCCATGCCACCCCTCTAGATTCATACAGAGCCCCTGTTTGAGTTTCCTGAGCGATACAGTAAATTCCTATTTTACAGATGGTAACATAAGTTTCCATGTTATTCTTTACATACATCTCACCCTCTCCTCCCCTCTCCACATGTCCATAATTCTATTTTCTATGTTTGTTTGTCCATTGTTGCCCATAAATAAATTCTTCAGTACCATTTTTCTAGATTCCATATATATGCATTAGAATATGATATTTATCTTTCTCTTTCTAACTCACTTCACTCTGTATAATAGGTTCTAGGTTCATTCACCTCATTAGAACTGATTCAAATGCATTCCTTTTTATGGCTGAGTAATATTCCATTGTGTATATGTACCACAACTTCTTTATCCATTCATCTGTCGATGGACATCTAGGTTGCTTCCATCTTCTAGCTCTTGTAAATAGTGCTGCAGTGAACAATGGGATACATATGTCTCTTTCAATTTTGGTTTCCTCAGGGTATATGCCTAGGAGTGGGATTGCTGGGTCATATGGTGGTTTTATTCCTAGTTTTTTAAGGAATCTCCATCCGTCTTCCATAGTGCCTATATCAGTATACATCCACACCAACAGTGCAAGAGTGTTCCCTTTTCTCCACACCCTCTATTGTTTGTAGACTTTTTGATGATGGCCATTCTGACCGATGTGAGGTGATATCTCACTGTAGTTTGATTTGCATTTGTCTAATAATGAGTGATGTTGAACATCTTTTCATGTGTTTGTTAGCCATCTGTATGTCTTCTTTGGAGAAATGTCTGGTTAGGTCTTTTTCCCACTTTTTGATTGGGTTGTTTGTTCTTCTGGCAGAATGGTATGAGCCGCTTGTATATTTTGGAAATTAATCCTTTGTCAGTTGTTTCATTTGCTATTGTTTTCTGCCTTTCTGAGGGCTGTCTTTTCACCTTCCTTATAGTTTCCTTTGCTGTGCAAAAGCTTTTACATTTAATCAGGTCCCACTTGTTTACTTTTGTTTTTATTTCCGTTACTCTGGGAGGTGGGTCATAGAGGATCTTGCTTTGATTGAGCATTTTTATAACCATGGCTGTTAAGACCATTGTGAACTCATTTTTAAAAATTACCATCTAACTAGTTTTCTCAGTTTAACAACACACTTACTCAAAAGAGCAATCACAGTACATAAAAATCTCGCATGGTTGGCCACCCATCCAGCTGATGCAGGGAAGCAGTCCACACTCCAGTTTGTGGGGGCTCCTGTTTGGGGGAAGCGGGGCTGCCAGCAGCTTTCCCTCTGCCTCTTCACCCCTCACCCAGCAACCCTCTTTAAACCTTTTTTGATGGTTTCAGAAATATTCCAAAATAGTGTGCATGCTAAGTCACTTCATTTGTGTCTGACTCTTTGCAACTGTATGGACTGCAGCCCACCAGACTCCTCTGTCCATGGGAATCTCCAGGCAAGAATACTGGAGCAGGTTGCCACACCCTCCTCCTGTCCCAAGGATCGGATCCGCGTCTCTTGCATCTCCTGCATTGGGAAGGAGGGTTCTTTACCACTAGCACCACCTGGGAAGCTGTCTCCAATGTAGCTCCTCATCTTAATAAAATCATTCTCTACCATATGCTCCAGATTCTTCTCAGGAAGAAAGAATTTTTTTTTTTAACTCTGCTTTATAGTGCTTCTCTTCAGAAGATATTTTTAATGAATTTGATTAAGAAAAATTCCTGAATGAATATAAACACAATTTCAACAAGATCTCAAAATTCACACAGTTCACTCTTCCTTAAAGTCAGATAGTCCTTTTTGCTTGCACTTTGGATCCTCCTCTGAGGATAGTTTAGAACCTATAGGATTTTTTTTAATTAATTTATTTTTTATTGAAGGATAATTGCTTTATAGAATTTTGCTATTTTCTGTCAAAAAGAGATCTTGGGTCTTTGGAAGATAGTAGTGGACATTATTGCAAAGGCTGGTTATGCCAGAATGTGTAAGGTTAAACCCATAGGTGCCCAGTTCTTTAGGGGGTCAACATGAGTAGCTAGTGAATTTAGAATATATGCCAGCAGCCCTGACTCGCCTGGATGGAGCTCCAGTAGTCAGATTGTGTTTAGAGAAAACCAAGGAGAAAATAACACGTTAACCGGGATAAACTGTTTGGGGTCAAAATAACAATCTGGTGTTTTTGTACTTGTGTGAGATATAAAAAGAAAAGTTGAGTTTCACTGCGGCTTCGTAGGAACTTCCAAACTTCTGGCTTAGGCTCGGGCACCTCCATAGGAGCACCTGGGCCAAGGGAAAACTGCCTGACCCTCTCCCGTCTTTGATTGCTCTGGAGAGCCCTGATGTCTCAAATGTGGTATCCACTCTCTTCTTCCAGAGTTTTATAAATGGACGCTGACATGGACTACGAAAGACCCAACGTGGAAACCATCAAGTGCGTGGTTGTGGGAGACAATGCTGTGGGGAAGACACGCTTGATCTGCGCCAGAGCATGTAATACAACGCTGACACAGTACCAGCTGCTGGCTACCCACGTCCCCACCGTGTGGGCCATTGACCAGTACCGAGTCTGCCAGGAGGTGAGATAGATGGGGTCTCTTTAGAATCCTAAGGACACGTCATTGCTGTCGCCAGTCTGATTTTGATTTATTTGGGAGATATGTTTATTTATTTGATTTTTTTAAATTGAAGTCTAGTTGATTTACAGTGTTGTGTTACTTCCTGCTATAGAGCAAAGATATTCAGTTATATATATATATATATGTTGACATTTTTTATATTCTTTTCCATTATGGCTTATTGTAGGCTATAGAATATACCCAGATTTTTAAAAAGCAGAGGAAGAACTTAACTTATGGGTTCAAGACAGAACTCCCCTTTTTCATGCAGCAAGAGAAAACAAAAGGAGAAAGCTGATTTGGTGTATGGCTCTGGTATCCTGAGAGAGGGTTTTTAGGGCACGTGGTTCCAGGAAGAAAAGTAGGACGTAGCTAAGTCTTGTTAGCTGGAAGGAGAAAACTAAATGCAAGTGAATCTCGGGGGCTTTGAGGGCTGATGACCTAGGCATTCTTCCCCTGGGGAACTTCTGATTGACAGCGAATTGGTGCCCTCTCTCTCCTGCAGGTCTTGGAACGTTCCCGGGATGTCGTTGATGAAGTGAGCGTTTCTCTCAGGCTTTGGGACACTTTTGGAGATCATCACAAAGACAGGCGTTTTGCATATGGCAGGTAAACCAAGACTAGTGCAGTTCAGTTCAACTTGAATATAATTTCCTCTCCCAAACCCATCTCTGCTTCATGAATCAACAAAAACCACATCATATGGCCTTGAAATGTGTTGGTTTCTGCACTGTGTCTTAAAAAAGAAAAAAAAAAAAAAAGACGTTGTTTCCTGATGTCAAGAAAAGCAGTCTTCATAGCCACTTGGTTCCTCCCAGGAAATACTTTATTTAAAACAACCGGTGCTAGTTACATTGAATGTCTGCTGGATGAGGATTCTGTTGTATGTGCCAACCTTGGGCTGCTTTGATTGTTGTTTCCCTGGATAATACTTTATTTGCCTACTCTTAAAAATGTTTTAAGTTTATTGAGCAGTTGGCCACCCCTCTTCAGAAGGTCTCTTTGGTCTTTTGATGACCGTTCTACAGAGTCTGATGTTACTTGCTTTGGGCTTTGCTATCTGAAAAGTCTGTTATCTTTATTTGAAGGTCATTTTTTAAAAGAAACAAAAATATCTCTGAAATCATTCACAAAGGTACATTTCCAAAATGAACTGAAGCATTAATGTCTATTTCATTAAAAAAAAAATAAGGAGGAGGAAAAACTCCACTAAAGGAAAGATAAATCTAGAAGGACAGTAATATGAGTGGGGACAAGGTCAAAGAACCGTAAAGTATTTAGCAACTTCTCCTTGTCACCATAACTCCATCGGCATCGCCAGGACTCCAGCTGTCTTAAAGTCCCTCTCAGTGCATCTGTTATAACTGTCAAAATCCAGATGAGGAAGAGATTTCCTTACCTCTTACTCATAAATAAAGGTATGTCTTTTTAAGTTTAGAATTTAGATCTTTTTTAACATAAAACATCATGCTACCTCACAGGACTGCATTAGCTAGATACCCCCCAAACACTGAGTTTACTCCTTGGTATTGAGATAAGCATTTCTGAAAGGACCGCTCTTTCTTCAAGCCTGTAGCTTTCATAAGCCTCTGAACTCATACTGGCACTTACCCAAGTGGTCTGGAATACTGAATCAACTGCTGAAAGGGTTTGCCCTATTCCTTTCAGTCATTCACACACTGAAATAATCTGCAGTTTAGGCCAGTTTATTCAAGGGGGGAAAGAAGTATATAGAAGTAAAACTTTGATTTTAATGTCCCCTTGAACAGGAACTTTTGAACTTAATATCCAGCATAGATAATACCTTTCTTCTTAAGTTTCCTAGTTTGTTTTTTCTTTGCTTTATGGGATGTTCTTGATTCTTATCTTAGTTGCCATTTGGGTGTTTTTCTGTTATCTCCTTATTATACACACACAAAAATAATAATCAATGAACCTGCTTTATAAGTACTATGCTCTCAGATTTTGTAATACCTGTGGTTTTAAGGAAGCATAATTAAATGATGACTGGAAGCAAAGTAAGAATAAATACATAGATTTCAAAGGACTGTGTACCCCAGCTTCTAAAAAGGTATGGTGAATGAAAATGAACTTACTGAGATACTGAGTTTAGCTTCTGTAGGCAATCTCAACAGCTCAGTGGCTTATTGCCACTTGAAATTTATGTATTTGAGATGATGAATTTTAACTTCACTCCACCATGTAAAACTGGTCTTTTGGTAATATAAGGGCTACTTCATTACCAAGTGAGGCTCCTGCTTAGGGTTGACTTAATGGCACAGTGACCTTCATAGATGTGATATCGACAAGCATCTACGCTGGGCTTCATCCAGCTTCCTGATATATCTGGGGTCACTTTACATGTCATACCTGTGCTTGGTCACTCCCAACAAAAATAAGCTGGTCTCTCATGTGACTCTGTCAGTACACAGTGCATTGTTCTGCTCCTTTATCTGTAATGTTTAGTTCCATCAACTGTAACCCATCCACTACCCCCTTTGCTGGAAACAGGACATGCGTTCCAAGCCAAGTCTGATTCTTTGAGCAACACAGAGGGACTCAGGAAACCCTCCCATGCTTCTGGCTCAGCTCTTCAAGGGCCTCACTTTATGTGCATGTTTGTGCCTTGTATCTCCTCTCTCTTTTCCTATCCTCCACAGCCTCTAGGCTTCCTGCCACAGACCCTGCCACTGGTCAAGAACAGAAAGCAGAGCTGTTCTGTCCTGGATTACAGAATCTCTGCGTAAACACTAAATATGTCATACCACGTTGATGTAGCACCAAAAAATTACATCTTATGGCCAGGTCTGATAGTAGAAGCCTCTTTTGCTCAGCACAGGGCTCTGACCACTGTATTTCATTGTTGTGCAAGGGCTGTTTTAATTTCTGTGTAGCTTCCATTTTTAGCTCCCTATCATTTGCGCAGGAGAAAAATCATAATTACAGTTTCTGACATTCCATTTGGTTTGCAGACCTGTTTTTTGACTGGTGTTTCTACTATACTTAGTGTGAATTACAAGTCGGTGGGATGTGATATATTCCTTAGACTTGGAAATGTATTTGGAACCTTTTAAAAATAACTCATTTGATTCTTAGGGTGACAGTGAGAGAAAGCAGATTCCTACCAAGATGCCTTAGACCTCGCCTTTAGTTTCCTTTGCTTCTTAGCACCAAGCTGGTCAACGAGTTACCACTTCAAGCCTTCTTTGGCCTAAACAAGTTCTAGTTTGCAGAGTGGGCCTGGGTGGTGTCAGTCTGCTGACTTGAATTTGCAATTTTCCTAGTGCGGTATAACTACAACCAGAATGTCATAGCTCTTATTATGACTTAAAGGTAACTAGTCAGCTAATTTTTTTAGCCAATTACATTAATAGCTCTAATTCATCAAAGCCCTACAGGGTGTCAGTCAAAATATTAGGTGCTTTGCCAGCACTGGTTTAGTTAATCCTTCCAGGAACTCTGGGAGGCAGAGATTATCTCCAGTTCACAGTTGAGGAGGGAGTTGAATTCTTTTCTCATAACCTGCCCAATTGTGAGTTTCAAAACCAGATTCAAATTCAGCTCTGCCTGAGTCCTGGTTCCCGCTCTTTCCATTGTGATAAGCTACATCGACCTCATTTTAAACAGAATGAAACTGAAATCACCGCCCCCCCCCCACCCCTGCCCCAACACACACACACACACTGATGGACTGGGTATTCTTTTGCTCTTAATATTTTTACAATGGCTAGAATGAGAAGTGAAGTGAAGTGAAGTCGCTCAGTCGTATCCGACTCTTTGCGACCCCAGGCTCCCGTCCCTGGGATTCTCCAGGCAGGAATACTGGAGTGGGTTGCCATTTCCTTCTCCGGGAGTTCTTCCCAACCCAGGTATCGAACCTGGGTCTCCCGTATTGCAGGCAGATGCTTTACCATCTGAGCCACTAGGGAAGTCCAAATGAGAAGAGATCTCAAAAAGTCATCTGGCTGATCCCTTTTCTCCAGGAAGGGAGATCATCCATCCAAGAAAAAGGTAATGACAGGAGTCCTTCTATTGGACGGACAGGAAAGGCAGCAGACTAGCATCAGTATCCTGACCCTTATCTAACATGTTTGAAATCTTTCAAACCCTCCTTGTCTGGAACGAATGACTCCACCTCGCTAGTAGCCTTTCTTCTTCCTCCTGCCTACTTTCTACCCACTTTTGGATGAACTTTGGAAGCTCTTTCCTGGATCTTTTAAAATGTCAAGAACAAAACTGTACATCATAACCATGACTGTAATCAGCTGCTCTTTTTTTGGCAAGAAAAAAAAAAAAAAGGCTCTTTTTAAAGGGATATCACTCAAGAGTTTTCCCTTAGAAATATTATATGAAGGAAGTACTCACACTTAGGTGCCTGGCACTGAAATGCAGACAAGTAGGTGGGGTGCTCTGCCTTCAACAGGGTGCCTAGGCCCCTTCTATAGTCACACATACATAAATAATTACCAATATTATTGTTCTCTTTCCTTGAAAACCTTCACCGTTGCTCTGTCTTGGGGTCAGATAGCCTTTAACACACAAAGCTTATGGGGCTGGAGGTGGTGATAACAGGAGCTACAATTTAATCAGAGCTCCCCACAAGCCAAGTCTGTGCTCTACGTATCTTGTTGCCATGTCATTCTTGCGGTGACCCTGTAAAGTAGGCTCATTTCACAGCTGAGCTAGCAGGCCCAGAAAGGGGCCAAGGTCACAGGGGTAGGAGAGAGTGGCACTGAACTTTTCCTGGTAGTTCTGTCTGCCTCCAAAGCCTGTTTCCTCCCTTTCCCCCAGGCTGTAGTGGCTGCTGATGATGACCAACTTTACATTTATTCTCAGTCCAGTCTAATTATTGCATTATTCTCTGTGGACATGGAAGACTAGTGTTCACCATCTCTCCCCAGCTGTACCTAATATTCTGTTGTTCCTCTTAAGTTCTTTAATATGTAGCTAATAACTTAATTCTCTTTATTACATCAATGAGTGGCTAAACAGGAGTCCTTTTATTTCCAGGAAAAAGGCTACTTCCAAGCACACTCTCTGAGAGTGAGTGGGACCCTTGAGTACTTTGTATGGCATGCCTTCTCCCCACAGCTGAACACAGGCATGCAGAATCACTGTATAATGCCCTTACACCGAAGAGTTTCCAGGCATATTTTCAGTCCATTTGGAACTCATTTATTATACAGATTATTCTTACACACTGATTTTTCTCAAGTGTTTTTTAGGCCCAGTGAGAAGTACAGTACGTGTTTTAAATGATAACATCAATCAGAGTGATGGTTTCTGTGTGTCTGTTGAGATAAGATGGCTCTAGTTTCACACTGAAGGCCAGGTAATCAGATACAGCATTAATGCATCCCATCTTGAATGCTTGGTGAGGCCCTTTAAAAAATTCAGGACTGTGGGTGACCAGTGTTTATGTCTTTGTCTGGGATTGTCTGTACTTGTGGTTAAAGGCAAGGGAAAAAGTAAGAAACAACTCATGTGCCTCGATAAAGTATTTTTGAAGTAGCTCTCATTGTCCGTGGCATATTCTAATTGCTGGGCCAGAACTAACATTCTAATGATGATTCAGTATGGCCAACCCTTTGGACAGAGAAACATATCCAGTGGAGGCGGACCAGGGCCAGGGCAAGGGTGAGGCATGTAAGGCACTCACCTTGGGTGTAAAATGTAAATAATAATAAAGGTCAGATCACTGTTAACTGATCTTCTCTTTCTGTCTCAGGCTCAGCATGGCAAATGTTACTGGTCCTGACTTTATTTAAAATTTTTGTATTTTGTTCATCATAGATTTTTTTTTTTAACCTTAATTTTGATTTTTGGAAAAATATGGGTCCTCTGGATTACTGAGGTTTGGGGCACCTCTTCAAATTTTTCACCTGAGGCTGGTGCTTCACTCTTTACCCAAGTCCTGGCCCTGAAGATGGACTTTATAAATGGATAGCAAAGCATCAAAGGGAGGAAAGGTACCGGTGTGTATACTTTATAGAAAAGTCATCCAAACCACACTTCTAAACATGTGGTCTAGAGGGATCTCGGAAAATTACTGCAGCTTGTTTCCCAAAGATATTTAGTCCTGCTGTGAAATAAAGGACTAGACTAAGACTTGCCTGGGTTACAGAAAATGGTAGAAAGACATTAGGAGAGCAGCTGGTTGGACCAAGGGAGGGGAATAGTTATTCCCTAAGAGTTTAGATTAAAACTGTTAGTTCCTGTAGGCTTCCCAGGTAGGAAAGAATCCCCCTGCCAGTACGGGAGACACAAGTGAAGCTGGTTCTATTCCGGGGTTGGGAAGACCCCCCCAGATTAGGAAATGGCTGCCCGCTCCAGCATTCTTGCCTGGAAAATTCCCTGGACAGAGGAGCCTGGCAGGCTACAGTCCACGGGGTCGCAGAAAATCGGGCAGGAATGGACCACTGAGCACACAGCCCAGCTAGCCTCATACTTGAATGCGCCGAAGCCGCTGGCTCTCTGATGTCAGAGATCTGGGGAGAGGTGAGTCAGCAGGCTTTAGCCCGTACCTGAATGATTAGAAGGAAGCTCCGCTTTGGTAAACACTGCCACAGAAATATCATAACGCTCTTTGCCTCAGCCAAATGGGAAGAATCTTATGAAGATTAGAGAGAGAGATTTTGAGTGAAGGAAACCAGGGGGAAAGGAGCACACATTGTGTGTGATTCCATTGCTGTAAAATTCTAGAAAATAGCGTGTAATCTATAGCGACAAAATATCAATCACTGGATGCCTGGGAAAGAGGGGGGAGGGAAAAATGGATTACCACGGGACACTTTGGGGGTGACAGAAGTGTTTATTTTCTTGATTGAGATGACAGACTCAGGAGTGTATACCTATGTCAAAACCTAATCACATTGAGCACTTTAAGTATACAAAGCTTGTGTGTGCTAAGTCACTTCATTTGTGTCCAACCGTTTGTGACCCTATGGACTGTAGCCCACCAGGCTCCACTGTCCATGGGATTCTCCAGGCAGGAATCCTGGAGGTGGTTGCCATTTCCTCCTCCAGGAGATCTTCCCGACCCAGGGATCAAACTCACATCTCTCATGACTCCTGCCCTGGCAGGCGGATTATTTACCATGAGCACTCCCCGGTGGCTCAGACAGCAAAGCGTCTGCCTGCAACGCGGGAGCTGTGCTAAGTCGCTTCAGTCGTGTCCGACTCTGTGCGACCCCAGAGATGGCAGCCCACCAGGCTCCCCCATCCCTGGGATTCTCCAGGCAAGAACACTGGAGTGGGTTGCCATTGCCTTCTCCAGCAATGCGGGAGACCCGGGTTCAGTTCCTGGGTGGGGAAGATCCCCTGGAGAAGGAAATGGCAATCCACTCCAGCACTCTTGCCTGGAAAATCCCATGGACGGAGGAGCCTGATAGGCTACAGTCCATGGGGTCGCAAAGAGTCGGACACGACTGAGCGACTTCACTTTCACTGTCACCTACCACCTGGGAAGCCCCATCCAGAGTTTAGTGTATTTCAGTTGTAGCTCAATAATTTTTTTTAGATAAAATATTTTTATGGGAATCGAAGTAGTCTATGGTATGTGAGGAAATTTTCATGGCTGACAATATATGTTTTGATTATTTATAGAACTTAAACTTACCTCTCATTGAAAATATAAATGATTTGTGTGAACTTTAGTGGGGGAAAATATAAGACCAGATCCTTAATAGCTGAATATAGAAAATGGGATAGTTCTGGCACCTCCAAGCTAATGTTGTCCCCAGACCAGGCTGGACCCCTTTTCCCAGAGATAGAACCGTCAGCTGTGTGGATCGTAATCCAACCAAGAGGCCTGTGTCTTTGACTTTGATTCTGTAGCTTTTTTCTGAGAAGGTACATTTGTCCAGGTACCCTGTAATAACCAAATAAAGTATACCATGTTCCCTGAAAGTTTTCCATTTCTCCATTAAATAGTAACAATTTTGTCTATCATGGTCAGTTCTTTCTGGAACCAGAGTATGGTGTGAGGCCAAAAGAAAAAGGAGGTATAGTCAGCTACACCCTCAGAACTCCCCATTTTTGCCAGATCTGTGAATTTGTAAATTGGGCAGGGCAGTGGGGGGATGCCTTTTCTGAATGAGTATTCTTAAACAGAGAATTGCATGTATTAACACTAATGTTTTTCCAACTAGAGTTTGTTTCTCCTCTGGGTATCATTTCCAAGCTCTTTATAAGAATTACTTAAAAAAATAATTGTATACTTATCTTTTTAATCCATTTACCCACAGAGGAGGGCATTAAGTAAAACAATTGAAGGTGGATTATTACTGCTTTGTGCTGATCCAAAACAGAAAAATATGTTAGACTAAATGTATACTAGTAATTTAAAAATTTTAATGCAGTAGAAATGTATGGCTTCTGCACTGACACACTCAAGCACAGAATTGCAGTGATGCCAGATCACCCGGCACACAGAAGATATGTCTGTGTCACCCCCAACCTACTGTCCCTCACTCTCCTTCCTGCTCTGAGCTGGTACATCTTGTATTGTAACCAGAAGACAAAATATCAGGGGAGCTGGGATTCCTGTGCCCAACCCAGTACTGTGCCCAGGATGAAAGTGTCCTTGGGAAACAGCAGTGCCAGAGGAGATAGGAACAGGGCTTGACTGATGACTGGGGGTCACTTGTGTTCCAGGACCTGGAAGGATGCTGGCTGCTGCCCAAACACTGGTCACATGGCTGGGAAAAATGGTCCTTTGTGGTTGAGCCCAGGAAAACATTTGTGGACCCAAAAGATCCCACAGACTTATGAATAATGAGGCCGCTGAGCTGGGTAAAGAGATGAGGAGCACGTGTGCTGTTCAACACATTAACGTCCTGGGTTCTGCCTTCTCTTTACCTGTTTTCTGTTACTACTTAATAACTGCAAGCTCGACATATTGGGTCAAATACACCTAAGTGTGTTGCCTGCTCATCACTGACAAAGAGAAAACAAAAGTTTGTGATGTTTCTAATATCAGAATCTTCCAATGAAAAAAATGTATTTCAGCCTGCAGTTTTCCCACATAAAATAGGTGGTAAGAAAGACTGCTGAGTAATTCTGCAGTATCTTCAGAGGATAATTCTATTACCATCTTTCAGCAATTCCATATCAATGAGCTGGTAAGCCAAAGGGAAAGATCTCTTGTTGAGAATGTCCTGCCATTCTTATTAACCGCAATATACAAGATATATATTTGGTGACTTTTGAAACCATAAACTGTATTTGTCTGGCAATAATTGGGATTCATGGGGTCGCAAAGAGTCAGACATGACTGAGCGACTGAACTGAACTGAACTGATGGTTTACAAACCTCTTTCACAGATATTTTTCTTGGTGAATCTTAACAGCAGTCATTATCAGCAACTTTTAATATTGACCATTTATCAGATTTCTAAAATTATTCCACTACTTTGATCTTTCCCCAGAATAATTACCCCCAATCTAGAAAATACAGTTAGAAGGATAAAGTACTGAATTACCAAAAAATGAAACAAATTAGCAAAAATCTCTTTTAAATTCATCACCTTGGTTATCTTTTTATTTCAGTGCTTTTGGAGATTGGGGGAGTTGGTGTGTTTTTTAAAAAACAAGATGGCCTATGAAATGGAGGATGTTACCTTAACCCTTAATTCTGTGAAACTAAGCCAGAATTAATCCTGAAAATAACCTGCCCGTTTCTTTATATTTCCTTTTTGCTTCTGGATATAATCTTAATTCCTAGAAGAGATCATTAATCCATTTCTATTCTGGAATTATGAAAGTATCCAATTAGGTGGGACAAATAGATTTTTAAGATAAATTCAAATAATTTAAAAATATATATTTAGTGGATAAGCTCTGCTATAGACCAGAGATGATGATATACAGCTGCATGCATGCTCAATCGTGTCTGACTCTGTGACCCTACAGACCGTAGCCCACCAGACTCCTTTGTCCATGGGATTTTCCTGGCAAGAATACTGGCATACCATGGGATGCTATTTCCTCCTCTAGATTATACAGTTATCTTTCAGCAATAATTGTCTGAAGAAATATAATAGCTCACATATCATTTTTTATTAAAAGTTAAACATACCCCCAACTGACTTATCTTAGGCCTAAATTTCTTTTAGATTTTGAGTCTGCAGACATACTTGCATCTATGTCCTTCAGAATCTACAAGGCTTTTCTACTTGATAAGCAGTCACTGAGGGCCTCTTTTGTTACAAACACTGTGTTGTGCACCGTGAAAGAAACAAAACAGAATCCCTAAAGATGAAACTAAGAGCAGTGGGGAAAGCCAGCAGCAGAAAGAGTTACAATACAGGGTTAAAATGCTGAACTAAAGATGTCAGTACCAGGAACAGGGAAGAAAGAATTGCTCAGAGCAAAAATTCCAGCGTCATTCTCAACTCCTTTTGCTCACGTCCCATACCTGCTCCATCAGCAGACCCCAGTGACTCTACCTTCCACACATTTAACGAACACAGCCACCTCTTACCACCTGTACTGCTCCCAGGACAAAGTCACCATCCTCTCTCTCTGGCTGTTTTTTTTTTTTTTAACTGTCCTCTCCTACTGTCTTATGCCTTCTGACAACCCACCCTTCACCACTATTTAGGAGTTATTACAGCAGTAGGGTGATCCTATTGAAACATACATTTTTTCATTCAACTCAAAACCCCTAATCACCTACCAGTTCACTCAGAGAAACAGCTATACACCCATGAGGCCCTCCGTATCTCAGACAGCATTGCCTCTCTGGTCAGTTCCTGCTGTTTTCCCCCCTCGCCTTGAGGGAAACACCACAGGAATGCTCCTGCCCCAGGACCTTTGCCTTAGATGCTTTCTCTTCCACGGTGTTCTTCCCCCAAGATATCAGCATGTCAGCTCCTTCACTCCCTTCAGGTCTTTACTGAGATAGCACCTTTTCAGTAAGGCCCTCCATGGCCACCTCATTTCAACAGCAACTTCTGCTTTCCAATATTTCTGTCCCCAGTACCCTACCCACTTTCCTGCATAACGCTGTCACTGTCTAGCATACTAAACATTCTGCCTATATTTCTTGCTCATTGTCTCTGTTCTCCGGTAGAATATAAGCGTGACACAGATAAGCATACTGAGGACAGTGATTTGTGTCTTTAACTAATCACTGTGTCCCCAGTGTCTGGAAGAGCACCTGCCACGTAGTAGGATATCAGTTAATATTTCTGGGAGGAAGGATTGAATGATTGCTTACTGATACTGGACAAGTGACTTGGCAGGCCCTGTGCCTTCATCCTTTTACAGAGGGCTGGGGCGAGGCCTGGGTAAAAGTGGTGGGACGATCTTGCTAGTTTACACAGTTTGGTTTCAGCAGCATCCAGGAGTTTAATCCCAGAGCCCGCCCATCTGGCAGTCTGGCTGACATGTAGGCGCCGTTAGGTGGGCAGCTAGCCTTGCTTTTAGAAGAAAACGTCCACCTTCATGAAGGAAGGCAGCTCCTCAGTCATGCAGCTTCAGAGCAAGCCAGAGAGAAGTGAGAATGAGGAGAAGTAGGCAGGGAATTTACTCCTGCAATTGCACCTTCTCCTTTAAGGAAGCCTTTTCTGTGTCAGTGTTTCCTGCTTTCATTGACCAGGAGGTAAATGAGCTTGCTTCCGCTGTTTCTTTTTTAACCACTTACTTGTGCTTCACACTGCTTCATATGCATTCAGCTTTTTCTGATCATTGTGTGAGGTGTAAGAATGCAGACGGTCTCTAACTTACAGTGGTCTAGCTTATAATTTTTCTGTTTTATGATGGTGCAAAAGTAATACACATTCAGTAGAAAACATACTTTGAATTCTGATCTTTTCTCCAGGTTGGCTATATCCAAGTACTAGCCCTGCTCCCAGTCAGCCACACAGTCAACAGGGTAAACAATTGATACATTTACAACCATTCTGTACCCAGACAAGCATTCTTCACATTCAGCACAGTATTCAGTATACAGTATTCGGCCTTTTTGTTCATTGATGTTGCCCAACTGTATGCTAATGTAAGTGTTCTGAGCACATTTAGGGTAGGCTCAACAAAGCTACGGAGAAGGCGTTGGCACCCCACTCCAGTACTCTTGCCTGGAAAATCCCATGGACAGAGAAGCCTAGTAGGCTGTAGCCTATGGGGTCGCGAAGAGTCGGACACGAGACTGAGCGACTTCACTTTCACTCTTCACTTTCATGCATTGGAGAAGGAAATGGCAACCCACTCCAGTGTTCTTGCCTTGAGAATCCTGGGGACCAGGGAGCCTGGTGGGCTGCCATCTGTGGGATCACACAGAGTCTGACACAACTAAAGCAACTTAGCTGCAGCAGCAATGAAGCTATGCTGTTTGGTAGGTTAGGTATATTAAATACATTTTTGATTTATGATATTTTCAATTTATGATGGATTTATCAGGACATAACCCCATCATAAGTCATAGAAGATATTTGTACACTAAAGGAAACATAGATTGAAAAATGGGATATCAAGTTTAAAAAAATAGTTGGTTACATTGAATGATAACACAGGCTTTTATATGATCAGGTCACTGGCTTCTGTAATTTTTGCACTATAACGGCAGAGCCAACCATTTTTAAGATTGGGTATTATCTGTCTTAGGATTTGGTGGCATTGGTGGGATGTTGGTATGGCTTTCCTACACTTAAGAGGGTGCATTGCTTTAGTCCCATTTTTGGAGGGTGGGGGAAGACTGATTTAAAATATTTGCTTCCTACTAAACATACAATTACGGGCTTGGGAGAAATAGTTGCGCATGCTAATCACTCCCAAATCTGAATATATTTCAGGGTGTTTTCAGTTTTCCCCACATAACATCTGTACTTAAGAAGCCTCACTGCTATTGGTAAAGTATTGACTTGATTTCTCTGCTCACATCCAGGGCACTGCATGTTTCTGCCCTGCTCTCCCCAGACCCCCTGCCAGGCGCTCCCCTACAGGCCTCTCCATTTTCCATGAGTATGAGTTTACACAATCATTCATCTCCAGGTGGTTATGTTCACCATCACTGACAACTCCCTCCACATCCCATACACACCGGGCTGCTCCCCTACTAAAACTTTCCAAAGCCACGTGTTACACATTCCTTTTTTCTGCCATGCTCCCAGCTGTTTTGTGATGTTTTGATCTGTCTGTTTGCACAGCGCTGTCAGACTATATGCATGAAAGGTGTATTGTTGACATGAATGGTTTTAGAAACGTTTCTGTAAAGGGCCTATCTCGGTTATTGGGGAGGGAGAAGGAGGTCAGGGACATCTACTTGAGTCTTTGCCAGAAGAAGACTTGTGTATGCTAACAAACAAACCCATTGAAATGTGATCATGATCTCTACCAATAAAGGATATGGGAGTCTCTACTTAAAAAAGAAATAATAATAGGCAATAGTGACATAAAGATATGGAATCCTACAATAGAAAAAGTATAAAAGAAGGAGATACTTCCAAGATAAGGAGATACTTCCTTGCTAAGAAGGAGATACTTCCAAGAAGATTCAGGTAAACAGAATTGTTAGCTTATTCTTGGTCACCAAGTGTAAGGGTCTTAGCAAGAGACCCAATCAGACCTGGCACACTGGGAAGAGGCCAGTTGGATGGGAGCCTGTGGATGTCCTGCTCACAGCTATCTGGAGGACTAGATGGAGTCTACTGTCCTTCACATTGCCCATGCTGGCCTGGATAATTTAGCAATTTTTTTTTTTTCACTTAAGCAGATAAGAAAACCTAAGGCCCACAGCTCTTTAGCTGGACAGTGGTGGCAAAGCAAGGAAGACAAACTAAGAAGATAGAAAGTACTTTTGTGATAGTAGAGAACAGGGACAATTCGTTCCTAATAGAAAATGTTTCTGTTTGCTTCCCTGATCTTTTTCCACTAAGTTTGCTATATTTGAATCTAGATGATAAAGACTAGCCATGAGAATGGGTGGCATTTAGTGTTTAAAGTCCAGCTTGAAAGAGAAAAAATTATGTATGCACACACACACACACATTATTACCCTAAAAGGAAAATCCACCTTATATTTAATAGCAATCTATTTTTTAAAAACTTCATGTAAAAAATTTCACTCTAGGCCCATAGAAATATACAATAAAGAATATAATAATATAGTGCATTCTTTAAAAGTCTGTCTTGGGCCAAGATATGTGGGTAAGTTGCATTTTTTCATTTTTTTTTTAATCCTCCAACAAAGATTGGCTCCAACTTTGCATACATTCTTTATGCTATCCAAATATCTTTGCCAATCTTTTGCATGCTATCTTTGGCCAGTGTTCTCCTTGAAAGATAGCAAAAAAATAATGTGTTTTTTTTGCTTTGTTTTTGTTTTTTATTACTTATTCTTATAGAAGAAGAACTGCTACAATTGACAGCTGTATCAGCTCAAGCATTTGGGGGATGACTAGGTCTCTCTCTGGTCTCCTCCCTACTTTCCACAGCTCCATTAAACTGTAGATCTGCAATTGTTTCAACACATATTGATGAATTTACTTCGGATTGTTTCACAGGCATTATTTGATGTGTCAGTACCCTAGTGAAACTTTTATACTGACACATTCCCCTTAGAAACAATAAATCACAGTTTTGTCAAAAAAAATAAATAAACATTCATAGGCAAGCAACCAAGACCAAACACTTAGATCCTTTGTAATCTCAACTTTCTTTGAAAGAATAAGACCACTTAGCTCAGTCAAAAAAAAAAAAAAAATCCAAACCTCTTCCTACTCTTCTCAGTATTCAAGTTCTGGAGCTTGAGTTTTGTCTCCTATGTTCTTTTTGCCTCAGCATTCTCCAATTCTTATCCTTTCTACTCCAAATAGCTGTAAGACTCCATTTAAATCCTATCAGATTCTTTTTACAGCTGAAATAGGAACCCTGAGGTCATTTCTAGGCCAACTCTGCTGCCTAATATGTACCAAGGTCCTCATCACACCTCCCCCTCCCAATTATTTTTTTAAATTCAACTCAATTATTTTAAACACAACTCTTCAAAGTTAAAAAAATGTAACAGAGCCACGGAAGCAGAAATGCTAGAACTTGCCTTTTTATCTCTCACAGGAATGGCATTTTTAAACACAAACTCATGTCAGACATTGAATAGTCTCTACCCAGGAATGAATGTTTTGATTAAAAGTTATTTAATATCTCTAGCTCCTTGGAATTCTGCCTAAAGCTGGAGATATTCTTAGCTGCAGGTTTTGTGCCTTCTTCAACTAGATAGAAAAATGGCTCAAAATCTAGAGGGAATAAATGGCATTCTCAAAATAGTTACTTGGTTGTATAGGTGTTTATATCATAGAGGATACTGATGTGTTGAAATTTAGAAATTAGAAAAGAATGCTGGGGGAGGAGGAATGTGTCAGTGTAGCATCTTTCTACAGCCCTGTCCCTGCATCCATTGATCCTCAGGCTTTTGCTTAAAATCAGTTTTAGGACACTGCATTTATACAGCAGGTCTTAACACTAAGATTCTGTATAATCTGTATGTCATGTTTCTTAACTTGAATTGATATTTAAATCAAGAAGTGTTAAAGACATTTAAGCAGGTTGGTAGATCAAATATGATTTAATTTTTTGTCTGCTTCCAATGCAAAATCATGGGGACAAGTTCTCATAGCATCTAAACGTTCATTTAAAAAAATTTTTTAGAAGATAACTTCATTTCAAGGATGCAAATAGAATTTTGACTCAATAAGTTATTTTCGCTTCAGAGGTAGTGTTGCTCTCAGTACAACCTCTTCTCTTTAACCGTCATCCTTTTGAAGCAAAATATTTACAGAGCATTGAATTATTTTTCCAGCTTTCCAACAGCATTTCATGCACTGAGATATTGATGTGACATAGTTAGAAATTGGGCCCTCCGGACCTGTATTGTGCAATGGCATTGTGCTCTTATCATTGGGAGATTCCATTTTTTCCAACCCCCAGGGTCCTGTCTGTACTTGTTTACAGGTCATCTGAATAGCAACTAGTATATGTTCAATGGCAAGAGTGTTAGCACGGTAACCTTGGCAACCGAGCTAGCTCTGATTTCAAAACCTCACATGCTGTATCATAAAATTAGATAACAGAATTGACATTCTGCTACATGTCTGTCATATAAATTAAGCTCTGAGAATGATTTCCTTTATAGCGGTGTGCCTTAATATGGAAATAGAAGGTACAAATTAGAACAATTTTATTACATATATAGATGTACTAGTCCACATTTACGTGCTGGATATAGTTCTTCAATTCTTTCTCTATGATTTTGAACCTCAGATATTGCCATATTACTCTCACTGTGCTGGAATTCTTGGTGGCTTCATTTTATGATTGGGATGAAGCTTATAGCAGAGCTGTATCAGATATTCTATAGAAATAGTATTATGAATAATAGAAGATTCTGCTCCTAAAAAAATGTAAAATTCAAAGCATTCTTGACTTTACTGGATACTGTTATTTATGCTGATTAGAAGTAAGACTTGCACAGAATATTCTACTAACTAGACCAGAATCCCAGAGCCAAGACATGCTTCCCTTTCATTTATATAGTTATGCATATTTTTACACACATTATATCTTCCAGTGCCCAGGAATCTTTGATAAGATCTTTATTTCAAGGACATTTTAAACATGCAGATTAATACACTTCATCAGCTTTGAGTCCTAGGTCCTCCTTTAAAATTTGTAAATATTTTAATGTCAGGATTTTTCTGTTTGTTGTGATCTGGTGTGGTTTTTCTTGGATATAAATTTAAAGACTCAACTTGTGAATTACATTTAATGTAAGCACCCTGCAGTTTGCTGCATTGCAAATGATTATTTTTAGAAATTTTATGGTTGCCTGGATATATATATTTGTCTTCATTGATATGTAGGGAGAAAAGCTCATTAATGATTTAAAAAGAAGGTGTTTTGATTCATCAACTTCATTCTTCTCATTACATAAATAATAAAGGCAATAAATTAACATCTAATAAAGTTGTAAGTTTAGTTCTGAATATAACTGCAAAACAGTCTTGAATCCTTGGGTATAACTTTTTCTATTCTTTTTATTTTTCTGCCTCCATGTTTTCAATGTCATCATTCTGCATATTTTAACCTAGAAAGATGGTTTATAATTCTTATTAAAGATGCCTTCTAGCAGTTATCTATCAAACACCATAATTGAACAACTGTTTTGTAAAACAGTTCTTTGGCTTCTAGAATGGTAAGTTATTATATAAAACATGGAAGATTCTTATGTCACAACTGACTACAAAACAATTTTCCTTTTTCCGTATACCTGCTCTATGTCATATATAACATCTGATAAAGCTGCTTCCAACATTTTCTCATCTTATTAGCCATCCATCTAACTCTGGCTAGTTTTTTGTTAAATACTACCATCTTACCTTATACCTGGCAAAAAGTGGAAATCCCTGCAAATTCAGGACTTTTTCTTTTCAGAAACAGAAACAGATTAAGTGGTTGTGCTCTCTACATTTGTGCTTAAGGGTGAAGAAGGGCAGAAATCCTTCTGTGTATTTGCCGACCCTGTACAGCAAATACCTGTTACGTTTTCTGCAATGTTTAAACTGTTTGCTTTATCTCATTGAATCATTACCACCTTTCTGTTTACACTGGTAAATGGTAGTTTTTATTATTTTCTTTTATCTTGAAACTATTTCTTGTGATGAACAGAAATAGTTCAGCATGTGGTGGTTCCAGGACTGAGTCCGGTTTGGGTAACCATCTATCCTGTGAAATAACTTCATCCAGAACTTTTCAATGCCCAGGCCTCCTGCAGCGCAACATGGACATGAACTCAGGCTGTGTGGGTGCTGGAATGTGGGGGCTTAATGGGCTGTTTGCATGACTCCAAGATGTATTTTAATATCTGGTCTTTTTTTTTAATTGTGAAATGGTATGGCATTCGATGGATGGGGAAGGGGAGGAATCCTAATGATAAAAGAGAAAATAAAAGTGAAAAAGCAATACAGCTTCTTTTGTGATTTCCTTGTAGGTCCGATGTTGTGGTCCTCTGTTTTTCGATCGCTAATCCCAATTCCCTAAATCATGTGAAAACCATGTGGTATCAAGAGATCAAGCACTTTTGCCCTCGCACACCTGTTGTTCTAGTTGGCTGCCAGCTAGATCTCCGCTATGCTGATCTTGAAGCTGTTAATAGAGCCAGACGCCCTTTAGCAAGGTAAGCCAGGGGACTCAGTGTGCCAGTTAAATTAAAATTTAAAGGTAGCAGATGTCTTTGTAGCCTTGGGTTCTGTTCTTCAGTGGCTCCAAGATCCCATCAATCAGTCTGAATGGTTTAAGTTAGCTTGTTAATCATGAGGAAGAGATATGTTCTGACCCCTCTCATGTTCACCATTACCTCTTTTTTTAAAAATTGTACATATTTTTTTAATTCCTGGAAAATTGCTTGACAGTTTTGTGTTGGTTTCTGCCATACAACAACACAAATGAATCGTGTGTGTGTGTGTGTGTGTGTGTATGTATCCCTACCTTCCTTATCCTCCCTTCCCTTCCCACATCCCACCCCCTAGGTCATCACAGAGTGCCAGCCTGGGCTTCCTGTGTTATTTAGCAACTTCTCATTATCTATTTTACACATGATAGTGTATATATGTTAATGCTACTTTCTCAATTCATCCTGCCTTCACCTTCTCCAGCTGTGTCCAAAAGTCTGTTCTCTACTAGGTTCATCAGTACTATTTTTATAGGTTCCATATATGTATGCATTAATATACAATACTTGTTTTTCTCTTTCTGACTTAATTCACTCTGTATAAGAGGCTCTAGGGTTATCTACCTCACTACAACTGACTCAAATATGTTCCTTTTATGGCTGAGTAATATTCCATTGTATAAATATACACCAACTTCTTTATCCATTCATGTGGAGATAGACATCTAGGTTGTTTTCATGTCCTGGCTGCAAATGAAGCAACTGACAAAAGGTTAATCTCTAAGATCTATTAGCAGTTCATACAGCTCAATATCAGCAAAACAAATAACCCAATCAAAAAATGGGCAGAAGACATAAACAGACATTTCTCCAAAGAACACATCACTTCACTTCAGTCTCTCAGTCGTGTCAAACTCTTTGCAACCCCATGAACTGCAGCATGCCAGGCCTCCCTGTCTATCACCAACTCCCGGAGTTTACCCAAACTCATGCCACTGACTCAGTGATGCCATCCAACCATGTCGTCCCCTTCTCCTCCCACCTTCAATCTTTCCCAGCATCAGTCTTTTCAAATGAATCAGCTTTTTGCATCACGTGGCCAAAATATTACAGTTTCAGCTTCAGCTTCAGTCCTTCCAATGAATATTCAGGACTGATTTCCTTTAGGATGGACTGGTTGGATCTCCTTGCTCTCCAAGGGACTCTCAAGAGTCTTCTCCAGCACCACAGTTCAAAAGCATCAGTTCTCCGGCACTCAGCTTTCTTTATAGTCCAGCTCTCACAACCATACATGACTACTGGAAAAGCGATAGCTCTGACTAAATGGACCTTTGTTGGCAAAATAATGTCTCTGCTTTTTAATATACTGTCTAGGTTGGTCATAACTTTTCTTCCAAGAAGTATGTGTCTTTTAATTTCATGGCTGCAGTCACCATCTGCAGTGATTTTGGAGCCCAAGAAAATAAAGTCAGCCACTGTTTCCACTGTTTCCCCATCTATTTCCCATGAAGTGATGGAACCAGATGCCATGATCTTAGTTTTCTGAATGTTGAGCTTTAAGCCAACTTTTTCACTCTCCTCTTTCACTTTCATCAAGGGGCTCTTTAGTTCTTCTTCACTTTCTGCCATAAGGGTGGTGTCATCTGCATATCTGAGGTTATTGATATTTCTCCTGGAAATCTTGATTCCAGCTTGTGCTTCTTCCAGCCCAGCGTTTCTCATGATGTACTCTGCATAGAAGTTAAATAAGCAGGGTGACAATATACAGCCTTGACGGACTCCTTTTCCTATTTGAACCAGTCTGTTTTTCCATGTCCAGTTCTAACTGTTGCTTCCTCACCTACATACAGATGCAAGAAGACATACAAGTGGCCAATAAACACATGAAAAGATGCTCAACTTTGCTCATTATTAGAGAAATGCAAATCAAAACTACAATGAGGTATCACCTCACACCAGTCAGAATGGTCATCCAAAAAAAAAAAAAATCTATAAACAATAAAGGCTGGAGAGGATGTGAAGAAAAGGGAACCCACCTGCACTGTTGGTGGGAATGTAAACTGACAAAGCCATTACAGAAAACAGTATAGAGATTCCTTTAAAAAGTAGGAATAAATCATCTGACCCAGAAATCCTGCTTGGGCATATACCCTGGGAAAACCACAATTCTAAAAGACACATGTACCCCAGTGTTGATTTCGCCATCACCTCTTAGTCAGGAACCCATTTTTGGAAGATGGTTGGCCAGAGCTTAAAGTGAGTTCTCTAATTATGATATGGTTTATAAAAGTGCTTTGGGGCCTTCCCTGGTAGTCCAGTGGTTAAGACTCGGCTCCCAGTGCAAGAGGGGCTCGTTTGATTCCTGGTTGGGGATCTAAGATCCTGCATGTTGCCAAGTACAGCCAAAAAAAATAAATAAGCACTTTGAACTTGGTAAAGTGTTAAACAAAATGTTAGTTACTCATAATAATGTCTTTCAGGAAATTAAGATTTATAATAAAGGTAGGTGAAATTCATGTCTGGATAGTCATGTATGGATGTGAGAGTTGGACTATATAGAAAGCTGCACACCAAAGAATTGATGCCTTTGAACTGTGGTGTTGGAGAAGACTCTTGAGAGTCCCTTGGACTGCAAGGAGATCCAGCCAGTCTATTCAGGAGATCAGTCCTGAATATACACTGGAAGGACTGATGCTGAAGCTGAAACTCCAATACTTTGGCCACGAAGAGCTGACTCATTTGAAAAGACCCTGATGCTGAGAAAGATTAAAGGTGGGAGGAGAAGGGGAAGACAGAAGATGAGATGGTTGGATGGCATCACCGACTCAATGGACATGAGTTTGAGTAAGCTCCAGGAGTTGGTGTTAGAGAGGGAAGCCTGGCGTGCTGCAGTCCATGGGGTCACAAAGAATTGGACACGACTGAGCGACCGAACTGAATTGAACTGAAGTGAAATTCAGAGCCATCATCTATTATTCTTGGCCCCAGAAACATCAAATTCATGCAAATACTCATATCCAAGTATTTTTAACCTTCCCATTTTCCTCCATCTTAGAGTATTTCGTTCCTGAGGTGGCCGTGTCCGGTTTTTAAAGATTATATAGACCTATGGTTAAAAACAGCAGTACTGCTTTTTAAATGGCTCTCTGGTGGTGTTATTTTTAGAGTGTCACACATTTAAAATACAGCTTGAAGGAGGATTTGTTTCCATCTATATAAAATGTGGATACCAATCTTGGGAGGAATAAAAGTTAAAAACATGTACTCCTTCAATATTCTTTGTAAAAATAATTGTATATGTGTTTTATTCTTAACTTTGTTTTTTGCTGGTAAACATAGGTTTTCCCAAAATGTTGATATTACTGCCTTCCTTCCAGGTAGTAGGTATTTTGCCTTAATAAGCTTATTATAAAATTTTATATGGACATGTTTTTATGCTCTCACAGCAAAAGCAAATGGTACTTTGTCAAGATAATTTCTGATGTTCTAGGTACATCTTGGATAAATGTCCTGAAAACATTTCATGTTCCTTCTATTCTTAAATACAGGGACTAGGAACTGCATATTATAAGCCACGCAGAGGGAAAGAGGCCTCCTGGCAAGTGAGAGACTAGCCCCGGGCCTCAGAACTTTCTGTGTCAAAGGTTAGGATACTCAGGCCTCACACCCTGCATGTGTGGAGGCCTGAAGGAGAGTTACAGAGCTCCAGGGCACAGTCCTTTCCATAGACAATTCTGAGGTTTCATGAAAGAGGTGGTATCTGAGCTAAGTCTTAAAGAGATTCATCAATTAGTAATCCACCAAAAGCCTATAGGAGCAAAGCTTGAAGTTAACCCTTCTTTTCTGCGCTTCACTTCCACCTCTGCAACTCCGTGCAGTTTTCTCTCATTTCCATCTAGATCCTCAAATCCAAATTCTACCCAGGATTACCTTATTTCTCCTAAGACCTGACCCTGTCACACACATCACCTACCCTTGGTCCTGTACACCAGATATTTTATTTAGGAAGATCATCTCCTAAGAGTGCATCTCAGAATCAAGTATGTGTTCGTGAACAATGTAACGACAGATCCTATCTTGCCTGCGTTTTGGAATTCATCTGTGTCTTGATCACGGTTATACCGTAATTACAGCAGTATTCTGCCTGCCGATACTGATTCCAGAAGCTTGGCTTCTTGGGGGTTGATTGGACTGTAAATGGGCCTTGGGTGCCAGTCTAAAGGGTTTAGACTTTATTCCCTGGGCTCTATGGAACCAGAGGAAATTTTTTTTAAAGAATTGCAGCTAAGTCATACTTGTAGTACAAAAGAAATTTTTGTGTAACAGTCAATGCTGTGAGCTAAAATGTGGAAAAATTCTGAAGAAAGATGAGTTAATAGGCTAATGTACTAATCCAGGCAAAAGATGATTGCCTGATTGAAGAGGGGAAAAGAAAGAGTGAGATATGAAAGAAGGTTCACAAAACTAATAGAGGAGACTTAGGTGAGCTGTTGGACATGGATCATTTAGCCTAGAACTAGGGAGTTCTGGACTCTGACTGCTTAGTAAAGTGCTCTCAGTGACTTTAAAATGTGACCTTAAGACATTTCCCAAGTGGAAAGGACCTTTAAACTTTCTGCCTGTTTCTTCAGGATACAGAACGAAAACAGCATCCGTAGGGATACTGGGAGGCCCAAGTGAGAAAATGGACATGGATTCCTTTTTAAGTTATAAAGTAAAATGTAAGCATAAGGGGAAAATGATGAAAATGATGCTGATTGTGGCAATAATGATGGTTATCAGCTAACACTGATCAAGCACTCACTGTGGAATAGGTACTATGCTGGGCTAATTATCTCATTTAAACCAGTCATCCTTTAAGATGCAAGTACTTACTATTATTTTTCCCATTTTGCAGATGGGAAAACTGAGAAAAACGTTAAGTAACTTACCCAGGAACAAACAGCTAGTGAAATGGCTGATGCTTGAGTTATTGTTGTTACTACTGAAAGCATTTTTTCCCCTGCTGTCATAAGTCCTTTATATTTGAAAGATTTGAGGTTGGTAGGAGATTTTTCAAGAGTCTAGTAAAAAGTCTGAATAGGATTTAAAATGTATAATTCAATTAGGTGCTTAGATAGGCCCTGATTACTATTTTTTTCCTGAAATAAGACTGATTCTGATGTTAAAAATATTCTATTTCAGGCCCATAAAGAGAGGGGATATTCTGCCCCCAGAAAAAGGCCGAGAGGTTGCAAAGGAACTGGGTATACCCTACTATGAAACAAGTGTGTTTGACCAGTTTGGCATCAAAGATGTGTTTGACAACGCAATCCGAGCAGCGCTCATTTCACGACGGCACTTGCAGTTCTGGAAATCCCACCTGAAGAAAGTCCAGAAACCTTTACTTCAGGCACCATTCCTACCTCCAAAAGCCCCTCCACCGGTCATCAAAGTTCCAGAATGTCCCTCCACGGGGACGAACGAAGCTGCCTGTTTACTGGACAATCCTCTGTGTGCCGACGTCCTCTTCATCCTCCAGGACCAGGAGCAGATCTTTGCACACCGAATTTACCTCGCTACCTCCTCTTCCAAGTTTTATGATCTTTTTTTAATGGAATGTGAAGAAACCCCCCACTGGAGTGAAGGAGCTTGTGAGAGTGAGAAGCAAAGCAGGGATTCCCAGGAGTGGGCACAGAGTCTTGACCCAGTTGAGGAAAGGGAAGAGGGCACCCCAAGGACGCCTCAGGCTGATCAGTGGACCCCCTCGAGCCAGAACCTGTCCCAACAGGAGACCCTGGGGCTGGACGCCGAAGACCTGGTGGCAGAGACGCAGACCCTATCAGGCTGGAGTAAGGGGTTCATCGGCATGCACAAGGAGATGCAGGTCAACCCCGTCTCAAAGCGGCTGGGCCCCATGACCGTGGTCAGGATGGACGCGTCCGTCCAGCCAGGCCCTTTCCGGACCCTTCTCCAGTTTCTCTATACGGGGCAACTAGATGAGAAGGAAAAAGATCTGGTGGGCCTGGCTCAGATCGCAGAGGTCCTGGAGATGTTTGATTTGCGGATGATGGTGGAAAACATCATGAACAAGGAAGCCTTCATGAACCAGGAGATCACGAAAGCGTTTCATGTCCGGAAAGCCAATCGGATAAAAGAGTGTCTGAGCAAGGGGACATTCTCAGGTGAGCAGGTCCAATGGCAAAGCCATCAGTACCTTTGGTTGTGTTTTATCAAACATTAGCCAAACATGAGGAGGGGGAGATAACGATCGCTGACATGTGTAAGTACTCTCCCCCGATGTACCCAAGTTATACGTATTCACCTATTTCACTCTCATCACACTTAAAGGTAAAATATGATGATCTCCATTTTGCAAATGGGGAAACTGAGGGGCAGGGAGGTTAGGTAACTGGCCTATGGTTTATGCCAGCAGTCAGTGGTGGAGCCAGGATTTGAATGCAAGCTGCCTCCTAGAGCCCCATGGTGTCATAGTGCTTCTCAAAGGTAGGTCAAGCTACCCCTGAGCCTGAGCCAGTCAGCTCAGTACTCATAGTTGCCCTTCAGGACTCCTCCCCTGATGTTCTCTACTCACCATTTAGCATGCACTGATGACAAAAACACAGCAGCCTTTGGCCCCAGGGTCGCTGAAATCCTTGAGGCCATTTTGGTGACCCTCTGGAAGGGGTCCCATCTGGAAAGCCTCATCAGTTTCTCTCCCTTCTCCTTTGGGTTCTCACCATTCTGTGCCCTGCTTTTCTGGATGCTTTTTGTCCCTTCGTTGTCTTTGATAACTGCACCAAGGGTTGCCCACAGCACCCTTACATGATTGCTTAAGCATCCTGATAACCTGTATCTAAGATGGGTGACTGGCCCATGCTTATCCTATCTCATAGGCTTGTGCTAATTTTGTTCTGTAATTGTCCTCTCTGTGTATGTTTCATTGTAAAAATTTGACTTCTTGACTTCCCTTATTATATAGATTTTTCTGTTTTTGTCTTCATCTTTCATAATTCCTGTCATAGAAATGTGCATTTAGTAACTGGTCACTGAATCTGTTAATTAATTTTAAAACTTTGAGTAATATTTACTCCAAACATTGATGATGATGGTAGAGAGTCTTGAAAGTTAATGAAAAGAAATGCTACAAAGATTTACCTGCAATAAATGAAACAATGGACCTTAAGTGAAATTGATGAAATCTCCTTTTCCTTACTAGAGAGAAATAGTAGCCAAACACAGAGTGGGAGCCTAAACTGGATTCTTTTTATTAAAAAAAAAAAAAAAAAACCTATAAAATACAGTTGGGGGTAATTAGAACAAATTGGACATGAACTAGATAATGGGTGATATTAAGGAATTATTGCTGATTTTCTTAAGAGTTATAATCGTATGGTTATCTAGGAGAATCTTATTTTTAGAAAATTCTTGGCAAAGTAGTTAGGAGTGCATTCAGTTCAGTCACTCAGTCGTGTCCAACTCTTTGTGACCCCATGAACCACAGCACGCCAGGCCTCCCTGTCCATCACCAACTCCCAGAGTTTACTCAAACCCATGTCCATTGACTCAGTGATACCATCCAACCATCTCATCCTCTGTCATCCCCTTCTTCTCCCAGCTTCAATCTTTGCCAGCATCAGGGTCTTTTCCAGTGAGTCAGTTCTTCGCATCAGGTGGCCAAAGTATTGGAGTTTCAGCTTCAGCATCAGTCCTTCCAATGAATATTCAGGACTGATTTCCTTTAGGATGGACTGGTTGGATCTCCTTGCTCTCCAAGGGACTCCCAAAAGTCTTATCCAACACCACAGTTCAAAAGCATCAATTCTTTGGTATTCAGCTTTCTTTATGGTCCAACTCTCACGTCCATATGTGACTACTGGAAAAACGATAGCTTTGACTAGACGGACCATTGTTGGCAAAGTAATGTCTCTGCTTTTTAATATGCTGTCTAGGTTGGTCATAACTTTTCTTGAAGTACACTGTTAAAAAACGTCTACACACGTTTTATATAGCTAAGGCAAACATGACAAAATGAAGCATGTGATAAACCAGTTACTGTTTTATTCTTCTACTGTTCTCCATGTTGAAACTTTCCTAAATAATGAAAGACTATTCCTCTCCTTTACGTTACTTTATGGTTCACAGTATTTGTGTTGTGACTTTATGTATAATTTTAAATGCTTACGCCTTATATCCTTGGAGGACATGGAGAGAATTGGTGCCCGAGGTGGGGGTGGACACCGCATCAGTGGTTAAGGGTATGGAAGAGAGATGAGAGGCTAGGCGGATGGATGTGGATGGAACCCCTGGCAAGGCTGGCTCACAGGCTGTGCTTCCTCCATCCTTGGCAGATGTGACGTTTAAGCTGGACGATGGAGCCATCAGTGCTCACAAGCCACTGCTGATCTGTAGCTGCAAGTGGATGGCCGCTATGTTCGGGGGGTCGTTTGTCGAAAGCGCCAACAGCGAGGTAGGTGCCTTCCGAAAAGCCCAAGCGGCATCTTAATGAATACGTGTGTGTGTTTGTATTAGAAAGTGTTGCCAGGGGACTTTCTTTAACCGCTACCTTGGAAGACTTTTTTAGGCAATGCTTGAGTATCAGGTCACCCTCTTTCCATAAGTCTGCAATTATGAGAAGGCTGTTGTTCACTTGCTATGTGTGAACCCCCAAGTCTCCCCATATCCTTTCATCCTCACAGGGCTCCTCATCCCTGAAAACATGTACAGCTATATTTTTTAACAAATATCACCAGGCAAGGTACTATCAAAATCCCCTCAAAGAAGGGGCACGCTGTCTTCTAGAAGTTGGAGACAGTGAAAAGTGTCTTCAGTCACTTAAACCTTGCTTGACTCTGCCAACAACAGATGAAGGATCCTAAAAAGCCACCTTCCTGTGCCTCAATCTCCTTATCCTAAAGGTGAGAGATGTACTAGGTCATGCTCAAGGTCCCCTTGATCTGTAATAGTCCCTGAGGCTCTCTGCCCTAATGGGCCTCAATCCTAGGGTTTGTCATCTCTAGGGAAACAGAGATGGAGCAAAGGGCCTCTCAGAGTACTTGTTACATCTAGTAGAAGCCACTGGGTCGCTTATCAAATGCCGGCCCTATCTCCAAAAAAAGGATATTATTAGAGCAGAGCAAGCAGCATCTTGGAGACCTTGTATCTCACCTGTTCACAAACTGTTGGAAAAGAAAGAAAAATTCCCTTCAAGCATTTCTAACTTGTGTCTAGAGGTAGACATTTTTTGTTGAGTTTGGCAAATATTTCTTATCCATCTTTTAAAAATATATTTGGGGACACCACATCAAGCTTATTGTCCTAATGGGCTTATTTTTGCTTATCTCAACATCTCTCCAAACTTTTAACAGAAACACAGAAAACAGTAACTAACTTCAAAGGGGAGCCCTCACACCAGAAATCTGAGCACTCCCTTTGTGACCCAGGAGCCTGCATTTGCATTCCCAAGTAGGGAAACAGGATCCTATAATCACAAGCCAGGATGGCTGGCTGTCAGTAGGCCACCCTCCTGCTTTCAGAACAGACTGCAGCTGCTCCTAAACCAGCCTCCAGCCGAAGACTGTCTGCTGTCTGGGGAAAAGATGTTAGAATTATCCTGATGACCTCTTCTGATGTCTGCCAGCCTTCGTAAACCAGGAGGTCCTCACCTGCAGCTAAATGAAGTCTTTCCTCTAGCATCAAAGGTGTCTGGGAGCATCATTACTAAGACCACAGCAACTGGTAGAGGCTACCCAGTGAAGGGACTGTGGGGCTCAGATCCCCGACTCCTCTGCATACAAGCTGTTTGGCCTTGGGCCAGTGATCACCTTTCTGAGCTCCAGCCTTCCTATCAGGAAAATGTGATCATAATCCATAATGTGGTTGCGAGGTATGAGTGTCAGTACCCGTGAAGCACCTCATAAGCACTAAATGCAAAATAACATCAGCCTTATATGGATGCTTATATGGAGAAGGAAATGGCAACCCACTCCAGTATTCTTGCCTGGAGAATCCCATAGACGGAGAAGCCTAGTAGATTACAGTCCATGGGGTCGCAAAGAGTCGGACACGACTGAGCGACTTCACCTCACCTTATATGGATGCTGGCGCCATTGATAATATTCTTTCCCTCTTTTTCAAGAAAATTGGGGGACGCTGCCAATTAATAAAACCTCATCCAACTGGCACAGCACCAACTTCAGTAATCTCTCAAGATAAAAGAGCCCCAAGACTCACTTCCCCTCTTTTTCCAGCTTGCTGAAATATGTGCCCAAGGGTACCTGCTTGTCACCTGGCAGAGAGCAGTTGATCGAGGTCCGGGGCCCAGGCACAAAGAGACACTGTCAGAGCTGACCTCACTGATGCTAATCCCCTTTATCCCTTCTCAGAATGGATTGTAATTGTCTCCAGATTAAAATGTGCAGGAGAGGTGACCAAAACAGAAACTTGGCGGCCGATGTGAATGCACACGGGTCTGTTCGTGTCACAGCCTCTCTCTGGGGTGGCGTCTGTTTAGCATCACGCTGCCCACCCCCCTCCCCACCTCAAGGACTAGGTCACTCACCACTTAGAACTACAGCTGAGCCTGATACAGATGTGTAGTTTCAACCCAGCTCAAAACACAAAGGCCATGGAACCAAGCTACCAGAAGTCTATATCGACACCTAGTATATGAAGAACAGCGTGAGCTGCGGATATGTCCAGTCTTTCCTGCCCCTTCTTGTGACTTCCAGGGTACACGGAAGTGTTCTGTTATATAGTTATGAACTCTAGTCTCAGCTTGAGCTTGGGCAAGAGACCGAAACTCTTTAGACCTGCGTCCTCAGCTCTAAAATGGGGACCACAAGAGAACCATCTCCAGAGGGCAGGTCAGTCATGAAAGTATGTGTAAAGCATCAAATTTGGTGCCTAAAACATACAAAGGCTCAAGTGATGTCAATGACTGTTTTCCTGGAGGACTCTTGTTAAATTGTTTCCATGAGGAGTTCAAGGTCTTTGTCCCCTGAAAGTCCTCAGGTAACAAACAAGCCACCAGATCCCTTCCTAAACTAGCAGAGTGTGGTAGAGGCGGTTATGGAGGTAAGAAGAGGTACTTGGGTGAAGTCTCAGTAAATGTTCTATGGTTAATTCAGGCCTGTATATGCATGGGCCTGTGCTTTCTAGGTCACCTTTTTATTCTTTATTGTTTTGTGAAAATCTGATGTCCCCCACAAAATTCAACTTTTTTTTTTTTTTTTTTTGCATTAATAGAATTCACATGCATATCCAGAAAGGAATAAAATATGCCCACTGATGTTCTTTTAACTTTTTTTTGGCATTTAATATTTAAGACACTGTATTTTACTTCTATTTTTCTCATTACTTTTAATGTAGCAGTAAGCATAATTCTCTCCCCAGAGGTACTCAGCAAGTGGTTCATTAAAAATGCATGCCCATGTTGTGGTAAGCAATGCTCTGGATCTAGAATACTTTCTCATTCTCTATGAGACCATCTCTACTTATAAGCCTAATAGTCTGAGCTCATCTTTGCAATTAAAATTTTAAACCAGCTAAACTGGAATATGGGTCATTGTTTATGGTAGCATTGTATTCTTATTTTTTTTTAAAGCTACATTCAGCAGGTAGGGCACAACAGTTTTAATTCCATTTGTTTTATTTATATTATTTTTTAAAGTTCTATAAAAATGGTCTCTTTGTTGCTACTCAGTTTATTAGTAATGTTGAAATCACAGGGAAAAAAATCAACAGCGAGGGAAAAAAAAGTGCATGTTCTAAAATGTTGTTTATTTTCATTTGTTGGTTACTTCCGAGGATCCCTAACATTATTTGCTAAAAAGAGCCATTGCTTTTATAAATAAAAGTGTTAGTGTTATATTAAACATGAAGGAAACAGTAGGTCATAGATGCTTACAAATATCAGAATGCTCTGAAGACTTTGGGAGTGTTGGGGCAGGGCTGCTTCCTGGAATCTATCATCTCCTGATGCCAAAAATAATTTCTTTTTATTTAGGATGTCCATTTTGCCATTACTGAGAACACAATCTTAGAAAAAATTGCTTAAGTCATCTGAGTATCTTCAGAGTCCATAATCTTAGTGAAGGAAAAGCCATAGATGTCATCTATTCCAAATCTCTCCCATGTCACAGATGAGGAAACTAAGGTTCAGAGATGGTGAATAATTTGTTAAAGGTCACACAGCATTTTAGCAACACATCTCTGGGCCTTCCCCAGCCCCTTACCCTGTCCTTCAAGCTAGTATTTTCAGAAATATCCCCATCCCTGAGAGTACAGGTATTCACAGGAAGCCCTGGGACTTTATTTATAATCACTAACACTTTAGAGCACTTAGCACTTCATAAAATGTATATTTTTTACTATCACAATGGCCCCAATTTTAAAGTTTCACAACTTAACTAACTTTCAATTATTTAAAAATTGTGCTAATCCAAACACCATTCTAGAGAAATCAAATTTTGCCATATGTAATTTGCCATGTTTTCCATATGCTAAAAGTTCATGTCTATTGTTAAGATAAATGCATGTATACATAAATGTTTATCCACACAAATATAACTGTGTTAGATTTACTGGAATAGCAGTTAATTACAATACAATGGCTTCTGTATTTTAAAATGATATCAGATATAGTTTGTACTTGCCAGGTTTTATTTATTATTGTAGAAGTTATGCTAAAAATTTGAAACTATCACAATTGTCAAGTCATTGATGGGTAGTAATCCACGCAGCTTATTAATAGAATCACAGTTGTTCTCACTGTGTCTGAGAGAGGAAGAGTCATTTTCATAATATTTCTAGGAATTTTTCTGGGCTCTCTCTTTCATACACCTAGGGAAAGCTCTGTCCGAGAGGATATTCCCTCTCTGAGATGGTTGGTGGCTATGCAGGAAAATTATATAGATGGTTGCTATAGCTAAACAATTGCAACCACACCATTAGAAGACTGAAGTGGCCACAAGCCCCTTGTAGATTGTGGAGACAATTTATAAACAAATATATATATATATATATACACACACACACACAGACATATACATACGCATACACATATATATACACACACTTATACACAAATATAGGGAGATTAAAATATATAATATAGATGTAATCATATATAGCATACAGATATAATCATGTCATACATAAATGTAATCATAAATATAATTTTTGTATGCTTATACCAGAATTAAGTCTATAACTTTTTATCCTTTTGAACTCAGAAATCTAATTCTTGAAAACTGTTGGTGAGATACAGTGCTGTATTATAGCTTTCTTCCTTACCATGAAGGGTTTCCAATGCTGCACAGCAGTTCCGAACACAACTTTAGAATCTTATTTCCTGGGTTCAAATATCAGTCCCAGCTTCCTAGCTCTGCAACCCTGGACACCAGACTTAACCCCCTTGAACCTCCATTCACTTATCTGTAAAATGGCAAAAACAAGTCTCTCCTTCCTAGGGAGGATATAAGGATCAAAATATAATGCATGTGGAAAGCTTATTAGTACCTTGTGCATAGGAGGCCTTCTATTAGGTTAATTCTTATCATCATTCCAAGAGCAAGTACTCGTGGCACCATTCTCTATGATGCCAGGGCACGTCTCGTGGAGTTAGAAACCTCAGATGAAGAACAGCTGCTATATCCCTGTTGATCCAGGCCCAGCCATTTAGAACTCTACTTCCCAGGCAGTCCCTGAATCCTCAGCAGACTCTAGCTTGGATGAATATGCGCAATAACTACCGGTGCTCAGGAGGAAGACTAGCAGGATCCTCCAGGGAACAATTCTCATACCCAGCCATTCCCCAAGATGTCCCAAGCCGAGCTCTCTCTAGATTCTCTGCATCTACTGATAGCTGATAATCTTCCAGTAGTTCCAAATCTATGTGGTTGTGCCACAGGAAAAATAAAGTGTGTATATCATGCTAACACCTACTTTTAAATTTTTTATTGATGTATAGTTGATTTCATGCTAGTGTTTATTGATAGAACGTTGGAATCACGCCAGTCACTGTGGCAACTAGGGTGGTTGCTCATCATCTTATTTTGACATCTTAGAGAGCTGGGCTCTATTGTGTGTCAGCAACAGTGCTGTCTGCAGCTCCCCCCAACACCTGTCATGTTGCTAGGAGATTTCTTTCCCCACAATAGAGTATTATAAGGTACTTGGCAAGGAGGGCCTATAATGTCATCATACATTTACAGCCCATTTGTCTGATTTATAAGCCCAAATAGCTATTTAAAAATTCCAAATCAGGCTTTGTCAGGCAGCCCCACTCTTTTGTCATCCACAAATCAAACTGTTATGTTACAATTGTAAATAGTGACTGACTTCTCCGCACAGCCTCAGAGCAGGTGTCCCAGACTTGCTAATAATGAATCACACGGCGGGGATATTTATAAGCTGTATAGCCTGAATATGTTCCCACTGCTTTCTTCAGCAGAACTTACCTTTTCAAATAACATTTCAGGTATATCTCCCAAACATAAACAAGATGTCAATGCAGGCAGTACTGGATTATCTCTATACGAAGCAGTTGTCACCTAACTTGGACCTGGACCCACTGGAACTAATTGCCTTGGCAAACAGATTTTGCCTGCCACACTTGGTTGCACTTGCAGGTAAGGCTGATGACTCAGGGCCATGTGGTATCTGACTGTCATATTTATCAAAATGATATTTAGGCAGAAAATAATACTTCCAGGGAATAAAAATTAAATTTTTATCACCCAACATAGGACTGTCTTGTACAGGGTGATATGAACTGATCAAATGTATCAAACATTCAGCAACTGTTTTTTAGGCATCTACTTTGTATAGGTCCTGCTGATACATATAGAAGGCAGTAGTTAAGAACATAGGCTACAGATCCGATCACTTGGGTTCAGGTCTTGGCTCCACTATTTACTGGCTGGATGACTTCATACTTGATTTAATTACTCCGTATCTCAGCTTTCTCTCTTTAAAATGAGGATAATGATATTCTACCATAGAGTTGTTATGAAGATTAAATGAGTTAAGAGATTATATATATACATATATATATAAAGAGAGAGAGTCCTGAGAACAGTGTCTGGCACCTAGTAAGCATTATGTAAGTGATTTTCTTAAAGCTATTTTAGAAAATGTTCTGACATTGTCAAGATCATTTTGGGAAAAAGAGAAAAAAGGGAGACTTGATTTAACTTCACAGAACCTTATGTATCATTTCTAGATTTGCTCAGTTGGTAAGCCAATGCAGATCTAAATAAGATACATGCTTTTAAATACCCTTTTCTTGAATTTAAACCTTCTGTTTCATTTACCAGAGTTGTTGATTAGCAGTAAGGGTGCTACATTTAGTTGACTCTTGTTAACCAGGAAAGTAGGATAGTGCCTGTTTTGTTCCCTGGCATATCCTCTGTATACAGAGAAGTGCCTGAGCATAGGAGGTTCTCAGTAAAAGTCTGTTGAAGCATTAAATGAAAATGAAGGAATGAACAAACCAACCAGCCATACCTGCCCTTGACTTCCTGACAGTATCTTTAGGAAAAAAAAAAGATTTATTTCTCTGCACTCCAAGTTTCTACCATGCTCAGCCAACTGGAGATCAAAGTTTTCTCCTCACCTTCCTTCTTCACCAGCTGGATAACAAGAAATAGTATTGCTATTCATTTTCTTTTCTTTTATTTTTTTTGCCACACTGCATGGCAAGTGGGATCTTAGTTCCCTGACCAGGGATCTAACACAGAACCCCTGCATTGGAAGCATGGAGTACTAACCAATGGACAGCTAGGGGAGTTCCTGCTTTTCATTCTTTAAACTGTTTTTAACCAATAAACCTGAAGTCATAGATTCAAATGAGTATTGCTGCTTTTTCAATACTAACTCTAGGAGGCTACAGAAGGCAATTCTTTTTTGCATACGTAAGAATCTCAAGCCATTTGACTATCCAGTTTTTAAAAGTATTTGTCCTTTGAGGGTAAAGTGAACTGTTTTACATAGTCAAAAGTAATTTGGAGCCAAGTCTGTTGAATAGGATTTGTGATCAATCTTGAAGGAGGGCCATCTTTGCTTAAATATTAAGGGTGGTGATGAAAACATGGGACTGCTCTCCAGGAAAGAAACTGACCCAAAGAAACCTTCTTGTGTTAACTACAGATTTCTATGTATGTTTATTTTTCTTAGTAAATGCTATTATTAATGGTTATGATTATTTAATATATATATTTCTAAGATGATTCCTTTAATCATTTCTATAGTATTTACTGTTTAGTGTAAGTATAGAGTGTTTGGAACAGAGTGTTTAAACATGAGTTTCTGGGGTGAAAATGCCCTGCAAGCCAAACTATCATTTAACACTTTGGAGTTACCTAAAATTTAAAACCCAATGACTCCTCTGAAAGATTTAGTTACAAATAGTTGTCTGTCAATCCAGCTGAGGAAGATTGTGTCAAAGAAACCATCCCAAACTTGAGACCATGTTGACTAGGTAAGCGACGTATAGACTAACAAATAAGCCCGTAAAACCAGAGCAGAAAGTAAGCATAGTTTGGACAGTATACTAAAAAATTAAATGTGATGCTAGAGATGAAAAAAAGCATCAAGGAGTCGGAAATGCTGGGCCAAGACTGTACCCACTCATGTCAAGGCCAGAGGCAGGCAACAGCCTAACAGAGGCAAAAGGCAGCTCAGTTGCAGAATCAGAGTCTGAATTCAGCATAGAATCCTAGAACACAGCTTCCGAGTAGAAATGACGGCCCCATCTAGATCTGTGTGACTTGTGGTTGAAGAGCTCCCCAGTCTTTAGAATCTAACAGGTTGAACAACATGTCCCTCGTCTGCTGCTGCTGAGACACACATACGCATTAGCGGTTTTAATTCCCCATCTGGACTCATTACTGTTAGCCTCTCCACGGTCAGAGAGTATTGAGAATTGGAGTGATATGAGTGAGGAAACCATCAAACAGGAAGATACAAGAGACTAGAGGATTCTAGGCAGGTCCTAGCCTGCCCAGAGCAGCACTCTCAAACAGAACTTGCTGCAATGATAGAGACTTTCTGTGTCCGCGTTGGCCAGTACACGTGACCACTGAGCACTTAAATGTGGCTAGTGTGGGGCTGAGGACCTGAATTTTTTATTTTGTTTAATTTTAATTAAGTTTAAATAGTCCCTGGAGGCCAGTAGCTACCATACTGGACAGAGGTGGTCTGGAGGACTCTGGCTATTTCAGAAAGGCTAACAAGTGTCCCCAGAGTCTGCAATGCGCTGACTCGAGCCATGACTTGCCATACTGAAAGGCCACACATCAGAGAGGGCCCTTGATTCAGTGCACATGGAACTGTGTCCCCCTACCTCCTCCCCTCTGAGGTGACCCCAGACGGCAGCCTCCAGGCACTAACATTCTCCTGCTCCCTCTTCTCCCCAGAACAGCACGCCGTTCAGGAGCTGACTAAGGCCGCCATGAGTGGCGTGGGCATTGATGGGGAAGTTCTCTCTTACTTGGAATTGGCCCAGGTTTGTAGCACTTTGCCTTTCACCTTTTCAGTGTATTCAACCAGTTCATTTAATGCTGATAAAACATTCCACTGTTGCATCTGAACAAATAAAGATGTCACCACTGAGTCACAGAAGCCCCCTGCTGTGTGCAACAGAAAAGATCTGAGAGTTTTAAGTTTCATGCACTGTTCAACCTGCTGGGCTTCATTTGAAAAAACAACAAGGGCCCTGCCCCCACACCAGCCCCTTTGTGCCCCGCCCCTCCAGAGGCAGCAGCTTCACATGTGGGAGAACAGCTCAGGGCATGGGAGGGGAAGGCTCTGTCTCTTTTTTGAATTCTCAGACATGCATTGGCTGAAATCAGACAGTTTCTAGAATTCCGTGAAGTCCCAGGTTGCCTCCGATCTCACTGCAGCTCTCCTGGTTTTCCTTTTTTTTTTTTTTTAACATCAGCATTTGTTAATGTTGATATTGTGATTCCACATCCCAGCACACACTGCCCTCTTCCTCTAGAGAGGGTCAGAGATCAGTCTTGGCTTTGTCTCTATGTATGTATAATTTAAGGCACAAAGTTAAAACGCTGCCTCTATTTCCTCATCTGTTGGAACTGGGGATGGTAATTCACCCTCTGTCAACCTTACTGATTATTTTGAGAAACAACTAGGAGAGAATGTTTCAGAAAGAGCATCAAAGAGGGGAAATCCTCTCATAATATAAGGCACATAGGCGGAGTTATCTAATCCCTGACCTAGACTTACAGGCCATGAGTTTACACTCTGAAGGAACTAAGAATAAATTCTTCAGACTTTTCTCTGACGTATTGGGTTTGGCTTTCTTTGTTCCCTGTCTTGGTTAGGGCAGTGGTTTACTAAATCTTATATCAGGCACTTCAAATCGGCATTTGTAACCGAGGAAGAGAAGAAGGCAGGCCTACATCACATGTTCCTCAGGCCACTCTGACTATAAACCTGAGAGACCTTCAAGAGGGGAAAATGTGGATCAGAACTTCACAGCAACCTGCTCTTTCTGACTCAGCGTCCAGCAAGGATTTGTTATTTCCTCTCCTTCTACCAGGCACCACCTTAGATAAGAGGACATGTAGATTCTCTGCCCTTGGGCCCATCATAGGCCACTGAGAGGAACAGACACAAGCACAGATTATTAAAATCCAGTGTGAAAAACAACCTCATAGAGGTTACAAGTTAAAACTGAGAGCAGACGTCAACTACAGTGAAATCAACAAGCCCCCATCAACACTGACCACATTTGGAATTTGGGGGTGTTTTGAAACAGGACTAGGGGAGAACTCATGACTTGTGCCCCTCCAGTAGGTATTCCTCCTGGAGAACAATCAAATGACTCAGAATCTCCTATAGGCCAGCCTGATGGAGGTAATATAGCAGTTGGTTCTATCTTTTTACTTTCTGTTCCCACCCTGTCCCCTCCCCTGACCCACACATAACCCAGGAAGGAAATACAATCATTCCTGCTAAGCTCTGAAAAGCCTTGGAGGAGGCATTTAGGATGGAGCCTCCAGTATCTTAGCTCATTCATTAGACTCTAACCCAGGGATGCACTGGTAAGTATTTAACCATCAGCCTGGGGATAGCAGAGACCATGATCTGTTGCATTTTCCAGTCTCCATGGTGTAAATAGCCCACCTGCCCAACTTGTAACAACTCAAATGCACTGAGCTCAGAGTAGCAAAGAGCTGCACCCAGTGACGCTTTCAAGCAGGTACAAGCCAACTCCAATACAGCACTGCTCTAATCTGACTTTCAGGGAGAAATCTACTATCAAGAGAAGTTGGAACCACTGGCTAAAATTGTCTGTCCTGCTGGGCTTGTGATCTGCAGAGAGTTTCTTGAATTAGTTTCCAAGGATGTTGGCTTTTCTCTTGGCCTCTGTTCAGGGCATTGACAGGGGCCTCAGAGGAAGCATGCTGTGGCTTCAGGGGTTCAGCTGCTCAAAAGAGCATCAAGAGTAATAGGCAATAGAACAGATGTCCGAAAGAGGCCTGGACAGAAAGACTGAGGCACATGAGACCTTCCGAATTTGGAGACAAGATGGGGAGTGAACTATGGATTTTTGTGCATCTTGTCAGAAAGGAGAGAGTGCATGGAGTGTCTGGCTCCCTCCCTCCCTGCCCACATGGCCTGCTCTTCTTATGTAACCAAAAGGACAGGTATAGGACGGTCACACATGCCGTAGTCTCCTCTTTCAGATCACTGGCCCCAGCCAGCTGAGCTCTGACATGTGACACGGAGGATTCTGTTGCCGAGGCTTCCTTAAACAGAGATAACATCGCTGCTTTCTGCTACAGGCTGGTGCCTTCCAGAGGCCATGACCACTTATCATTAGAGGGCAGGTGTGAGGGGAGGGGGAGAGTGGCAAGGCAGACTTTAAACTCCTGATACAGTGATTGTTTTTAGTGCACATATCCCAGAGGTGAGAGGAGGATGTCAAACACTTGCATGTGGCTGGTGTGGAAACTGTGGCCAAAGTCAAAACACAAGTCAAAACAACAGGTTTCTGAATTAGTCGTCTGGGCCTTTTATTTCTTTGACCCCTGCCATGACTTTTTATTTCTTTGTAGTCCCACTTAAGAAAATAGAGGTCTGACCCCCTTTTGGTCCCTTCCCTGCAGTTTCACAATGCCCACCAGTTGGCCGCCTGGTGTTTGCACCACATCTGTACCAACTACAACAGTGTTTGTTCCAAGTTCCGCAAGGAAATCAAATCGAAATCTGCAGGTGAGGCTGTGTGGTCCCCATCTGTCCAGTTCTCATGAGAAGGAACATGGACAGCCCCCAGCTCACGGAGAATTCCTTGTGGCCATATGGCAGTCACAGATTCACGTGACATGCGTGACCCAAGGAATTGTATGTTGCATATTCTCTCTGGAGAACTTCATGGCTGGGGGGATTTGTGTGGAGACGGGTGGGAGAGGGGTTGTTCAGGGTGCCCTGCTGCAGAGCAAGCAGAGATTGTTGGTTCACCCTTGTCTGGGAAGGCAAAGGGACCTGGATTCAGACTCTCTGTGTCCAGCTGTGTAATTTTAGGCAAGTGATTCCACCTCTCAAAACTTTCGTGTCATAATCTGCCACTGGCCCTACTCAGCGTCCCTGCTCACTGGTTAGTTGAGAGGATGCACGTGATAATCATCTCAGAGAAGCCTAAGCACAGAACCTAGCAGCTAGCATCATCTGCACCTTTTCTTCCCCAGACAACCAGGAATACTTTGAGAGGCACCGCTGGCCTCCCGTGTGGTACCTGAAGGAAGAAGACCACTACCAGCGTGTGAAAAGGGAAAGAGAGAAGGAAGACATTGCACTAAATAAACATCACTCGAGAAGAAAGTGGTGCTTCTGGAATTCATCTCCAGCGGTTGCCTGAGGCAGAAAAGGAAAAAAAATCAGAAATCTGACACACCACTCTTAAAAGCACTACTGTAAAATGAGTCTTATTTTTAGAGATAACATGTAGTTCAGGTTTCAGGCACTGATCTTCCTCCACTTTTGTGCATTTATCTTTGTTGGGATCAAAGCACAAGCTCACCATCAATGAGCCTGGACAAAAAGGGAAGCTGACGCTCACTGCATTCCTTAAACTTATATGTATATTTTTTGTTAGAAGGCTTAATAAACTTTAGTCTGTTATCTCATTTCTTTTTATACAAAGGAAAAAAAATCCAGCTTTCATGTTTCGAATTCCAAATTGGAAAATATTTTTATACGGTCTCTTGTAAATGAAAATACTGTGTATTACTTTATTTTACAGGACACACATTAACCATGAAGTCGCCCTGCGATTCTCTTTGCCCACGAGCATTATTACTTAATTAGAGGGATATCCTTTTGTCGTGAAGTAAAGGGTTGGAATGAAATTCCCCAAAGTACAAGTTAGGGAGTGTTTCATCTTTGTTCTGCCGAATAACATTGGTATAATTACCAAGTCAACTCCAAGAATGTGTATTTACAATATTTGCTGTGTAAGTGCTAGTAATTATATGGTTATATGTGCCATGTAAAATATAGTGATATCAAATCTTCTGTTGTTTAAAATGTCTAGATTTAAGAGGATAATCTTTATAATCATTAGAAGGGCTTATTAAATCCCAGCATTATCCAGGGCAAACTCTCTGGTGGACCTGAATACGAAAGATACCACAAGAGCGCTGGTGTTTGGATTGCTGTATGAAGATGTCCGTCTCAGTGTTCCTTGATCTTGCCATGTTTCTGCATGCAGTTTTGCCACTGACTTGAATTGAGATGGGCAAGGGTAAGGGTCCCCGGACTCTGTCCCCTCATCTGCAGACTTGTCACATCTCCCCACCAGAAACAGGCTTCCTCAGGTCTCTCACCTGCGGCCAACTTCACTTTGTAAGACCCATGTTTTTAACTCTTCCCAGGGAAAATTCACGTTGCTGCAGTAGACCAAGGCAGACCACCCACCCCTGCTGAAATTCAGTGGGAGGGCCTGTGAAGGCACAAAGCTGGAGGCTGGGTCGTCTAAGGTCACCGCATTCTCCAACATAGACGGGAATTTTACTCCAAAAGTCTAGGAAATGGTGCTATTGTGAGTTAGTTCTGACCCTTTGTCATTCTGAGTTTTCAGTGTTAAAATAGAAAGTATTGAGCAGGGGGGCTTTTGAGAGGCCATCAATCACTGCTTCTCTGTAAATTACAATGTTACAGCACTCAGAGCATTTTAAGGCCACAGTTCCATACCTGTTTTGGGATGTTGTGTGGTGGAGGCTGGGGCTTCCTTCCTTCCGTCCTCCTCCTCCTTCAATTCGGAGGTCAATTTACTGATACTAAAAACTTGATTTTTTTTTTTTCTAGCTTTCAGAAGTTAGAAAAGAGACAGTTGAGTCCAAACTCCAATGTTAACAACCAAATATATTTGAAAATCTACCCAGATTACAGATAAGCACTTATTACTGGCAGAGGATACATACCAGTTAGCAAAATTGGGAGAGGCCCAGAAATGTTATCACTCTGTCATGACAGAGGACTGGGCAGGAGAGTAGGGAAGGATGGGATGATTGTAAATGCATCTACCTTAATTTTGGGTCAATAGGTTGTAAGTCATGAATGGAAGGAGAAAGGAGACAGAATGAGAGGAAGAATCAGCATATATCCCATCATAGAATGGTAGAAGTTGAGTTTTCGATGAATAGTCAGAGTTGAATTTATACAACCAAAGCTCCCATGTGATTGTAATCTTGCCAAAATGTAATGGACATATAAATGAACCTGGGGTATAAGCAATAATATCCACTAGTGTTATCAGCTACTGTAACCAAGTGGCTGGTTCATTTGGTTGACGCTGATTATGGCCTTTAACCATGGTGGTTTGTTTTGTGTTTTGTTTTTTATTTCACAAAAAGCCAATAAAATTGTTTAGCTATAAAATGCCTCCAGTTTTTGTTGTTGTTGTTGTTGTTTTTTCTTTAAGGACTACTGTCATTATTGTGTGTGTAATTTTCATTGCTTTTTAAAAGAACTATCAAAGCTTTAAGGGTGCTGGGTCATGGGGTATGTGTGCTTCAAGAACAAAGCAGCCTGAATGACTGTCATCTTTGTCTTTAGGATTGCCAGCAGATTGTAATACCATGATGTAAATGAGGGGTCTGGCTCTTTGATTTTGGCTAATATGGTTATGTCATTAGACATGGTACAGTTTTGGAAAAAAAACAAAAATAATGTCGCCAGCCTAATGGACTTGTTTTAATCTGATTTGGGGTGATTCTACCAGCAATTAAGTCAAAGTTTGCATTGAAGGGCTCATGAAGAGCAGTCTTCTTCGGAAGCAGATCTGAGAAAGCCTTTAGAAAAATTTATAATTAATCTCCGAACTTCTAGGTAGTATATTTGCCCAAGCTCAGAAGGAAGAAGGGTCTCCAATGAGGTCTCAAGGGGGATTTTCTGAGTAGCAAATGCCCCATGACTCTATGGAAAGGAGTTAACAACTATAAGACATAACTGCATGAAGAAGACAGTTTCCAGTACATTTGCACACCCTTTTAAAGGCAGGTGGTCCAGACCAGGCCCCTTTTATCTGATACATGCCAGTGAGGTCTTTCCTCTAGAAAGTCTTGATCTAAGTTTCTGGCAAACCATTAAGGATTTCAGCAAACCTGTATCAGCATTCTAGGAACCACAAATTTTACTGGTTTAGCAGTAACAAGTATTTTTATTGTAGACATTCACAAGCAAGAATTCTATGCTCCTAAGATTTTTTTTCCCATTTGCTTCCATTGTATGGTATATCAGTTGTCAAAGCTCAGTTTTTTATCACTGTGACATTGGCTAAGCAGAATAAATTCTACTAGTCAGAGGGAAAAGAACAAAGTGAATTCTGAATTTGGAAATGTACAGTATTTGGAAAAGTGCAGTATTTCTGAAAATAATTTGGAAAAGTGCAGTATTTCTGAAATGAATCCTTTTCTGCAAGCTGATTTATCAGGATTTTTCTTAGAGAAATACATATAGTGTGTCTTTAATTGGATGTTAAGGGGCAAGTAGCAATAATTCCTCTTTTCTAGAGGAATGTAACTATTACATAAAAGATGTAGAGTTAAAAGTTAGCCAGGGAGAATGTATCTGTGTTGTTTGTGTATAAGTAATCAAGAAGCAACATAAAGGGAAAAAAGGCTAAAGATAATTTTAAAAACTAAAGAGAAAAGGAGGAAGGAACTGATCAGATCCCTGGAAGCCGAATTAAGCATTATGAGCTTCGAATGTACCTCTTTCTTCCAAAGTGCTAATTTATGAAATTATTCAATATCTCATGATTTAATTTATTTTCAGATACACACTTTGCTCTACTGAATTTCCAGTTAGAAGGTAGATGATGTGTGCACCATGGAAATGCATTGGTGTGTCAACCCTGCCGACCTGTCATGTTTCTCCTGTTAGCTGCCTTTGTAAATCTCACCCTGTGCTGCTCGGGCCTTTAAGTTGGATATTTTTACTTAAGCCGTTTAGATGCAAGATTTTTCACTGGGTTCATGTGCAGGTGCCTCATCAGTTAGACTTCTACAGACTATAGTCTACAAAATATGGAAATAATTTGGGAGCAGATAACTCTTGGGTAGAAACAAATCAATCATAAGTTGCACATGCACAGACATGAAAGTGTTAGAAACAACATTAGGAGACAAGAAGCGACTTGCCAGCAACTCAGTCCTGTTGCTCCAGGAACAGAACATCTTAGTGACATGTATTTCCAGTAGAATGTAGATGAAATGGGTGATTCCCAAATGTGGCTCCATGGAAAGCAGAGGTAAATTCTTTGAGTCTGAATACATTCTCAGACCCAAAGACAAGAATGCGTAGATGTTACTTACAGGCAATCAGTGAGAAAGAACCTGATTCATATCCCTCTGCATGGATGCCAACCAAAGTTTGGGCATTTTTTTTTGTTCCCTCCCAATCTGATAAAAATAAACACCCTTTTGATTCAATGATTCAAAATAGTCCCAGTTGGAGGGATAATACCTATGGAATGTTAAGATCAACTGTTGTGTGAAGAGACACACAACCTCTCTAAGCTGTAGTTGTCTAAAAAAAGTGGAAATGGATTTCACTGAGTTCTTGGTGCAGATTAAATGAGATGATTTAGGTAAAGCACTTGGCACAGTGCCTGGCACGTAGTTTTCACTTAGTACTCAGCCTATCAAATACTCAGGCAAGAAATCCAAGAGAGAGGACAACTTGGCAAGTTACAAAATGGAACAAAGATGTCTTTTCCTGCGTTTCTCTTAAACCACGTGCCAACTTTGCTGCTTAGTGCTCCATGACGGTGATGAAAGAATTAGAAAATAAGAGTCATGGCAAGAGAAAAAGCAGGTGGAGGGACGGTAGGGAAGAGTGTAGCTCTTTCCAAGAAGACACTGTCCCCACCGTTATACCCTTCTCTCCATGGAATAAGGGCCAGACCACTAAGGTGGCTTCCCTAATGGCTCAGTTGGTAAAGAATCTGCCGGCAATGCAAGAGACCTGGGTTCAATCCCTAGGTCAGGAAGACCCCCTGGAGAAAGAAATGGCAACCCACTCCAGTGTTCTTGCTGGAAGAAACCCAGGGACGGCAGAGCCTGGTGGGCTGCCGTCTATGGGGTCGCACAGAGTTGGACACAACTGAAGTGACTTAGCAGCAGCAGCAGCCAGTACTCTTGCCTAGAAAATTCCATGGACAGAGGAGCGAGGCAGGCTACATCCCATGGGATGGCAAAGAATTGGACACAACTGTGCAACTTTCACTTTTCACCCTAAGGTGAAACTTGACTGAGCCTCTGATTCACATCAATCTTTTTCCTGTTTATTGCTCTCAATCATTTTTTAAATTTTTCCTGAAGCTTGGAAAGGTTAAGAAGGAGTTAAGAAGGAGTCTACTTAACCAGGCTCCTCAGTGTTCTTCAGCGCTTGGCATTATCGTCTTCAGCAGTCTCTTCTTTATTTTCCATAATTTCTTTCATTTCTTCCATAATATCCACTCCCATAATTTGTTTGATATATGTCTTTGAAAGTGCAGATGTCCTTATACAGAGTGTTGTCTCATGGGTGTGATTGTTACACGAATGTCGTTACCTCATAAATTCCATTCTTTCCGCTTCGCAGACTCCACACTGTTTTGGAAGCCTCGCCATGTGGAAATGTGTGCAGCAGCCTCTGCTTCCCATGGCTGCTCAGGGTTCTACAGCATCCATCACATGTCACTCTCCCATTCCACTGGCACCAGGACCACAACAAATTCCATTCCCAGGCACTACAATGGACCTCTTTGCATGTCCCCTGAGGTCAATACCCAAAACCAGATTCCCAATTTGGCTCCAGACATACAGAATCAAGGTCTTCTGAGGTGAGGGACATGTGTAGGAACATTGGAGTCAAGGATAAGAGTCCTTCCCTGCTCCAGCACCAAGTTGATATGATTCTGCAGAATTCAAGAATCATAAAGAATCTGAAAGGCTCTGTTGCCGCCCAGAGACTGGCTGTCTTTTGAAAGAAAAACTGAGCTTACCTCCCCAACCACCTGAGAAGCCACCTGAGGTTTTCCTGATGGTGAAAGTTGTCAGATGTCAGAATGAGTTAGTCAGTCCCATCTGGCCATGGCATTTTGTGTCATCTGACCCTCTTGAAAGGCAAAAGGACAAGATAACTTCTCAAAAAGCCCCTGGAATTTAAAAAATATATACCTAGAGATTAAAAAAGGCTTTCCTCTAAAACTTCTGTATGTCTGGAGAGTTTGGGGGTTTCGAGCACAAGCCACCTGTTCTACTTGCTTGGCCCAGCAATAAACTTTTCTCTGCTCAAAACGAAAAAAAAAAAAAGTAAGTAAATAAATTCCTAGAGAGATTGTGGATTTGCATAGATGGTTGCCTTCTAATTTTATTTCACATATGGAATCTAAAGAAAAAGTAACTTACCAGTACAAATTATACAGATTGTTCAAAGGGTCTCTGAGACTTTCAGATTCTGTGACTCTTGAATTCTATAGAATCATATGAACATGAATATAAAACTGTTTTTCACTCTGGGTGGTGAATCCCTGAGCAACACTGCCTAATTCATAAGTTGAAGAGTATTCAGACCACTAGTCTCACTCCCACTGGGACTCTGGGACCTCATGACCACCACTACTAAGGTATCATTCAATTTATATCTTGGAAAGAATTCTTTTAAAGTAGATAGTCATAGTAAATGGTCAAGCATTTGAAATTTCCAGCCCTTAGCCTTACTAATCTTTTACAACATAATAATAAGGTAGACTCTCCTCAGCAAATTCTGTATTGCTGATTACCCTTGCTCCCATTTAGGCTACATTTGCACAGGAAGCCCAGGTGGTGGGGCCTTGGGATGCTAAGATACACTCTCATATACTCTTTCGTCTTATTTCAGTGTTTCTTCACTGTGCTCAAACCAATAAATTGATGTTCTAAGCTTGGCAGCAATCTATCAGAGACTAAAACGCTGATGTGAAAACCGTAATAATACTATTTAACATGCTTTAGTATGTATTGTAAACAAACAATAAGTGCTTTACATGCATTTGCTTCATTTACTTCTCACAACATTATTCTCTTATGGGGAAGGTAATGGGTTCCCCAAAAGCTGACACTGAGATGGAGATTTACAGGTGAGTGATTTATTTAGGAAGTGCCTTTAGGTTAGACCAACACTGGAGAGAGTAGGAAGCAGGAATCTAAGAAGTCAAGCAAAGGCCCAGATTCAGACATCCCATTCTCAGCCTGGTACACCCTGCAGTATAAAAAACAACTCAGAGTTGGCTCTCCTATTCCTGAACAGATCAGCTCAGTTGAGTTCAGTTCAGTCTCTCAGTCATGTCCGACTCCTTGTACCCCATGGACTGCAACACACCAGGCCTCTCTGTCCATCACCAGCTCCCAGTCTACTCAAACTCATTTGCATTGAGTTGATGATGCCATCCAACCATCGCATCCTCTGTCATCCCCTTTTCCTCCTGCCTTCAATCTTTCCCAGCATCAGCGTCTTTTAAATGAGTCAGCTCTTCGCATCAGGTGGCCAAAGTATTGGAGTTTCAGCTTCAACATCAGTCCTTGCAATGAATCATTCAGGACTGATTTCCTTTAGGATGGATCTCCTTGCAGTCCAAGGGACTCTCAAGAGTCTTCTCCAACACTACAGTTCAAAAGGATCAATTCGTCGGAACTCTGCTTTCTTTATAGTCCAACTCTCACATCCATACATGACTAATGGAAAAACCGTAATTTTGACTAGATGGACCTTTATTGGCAAAGTAATGTCTCTGCTTTTTAATATGCTGTCTAGGTTGGTCATAACTTTTCTTCCAAGAGTAAGCATCTTTTAATTTCATGGCTGCAGTCATCATCTGCAGTGATTTTGGAGCCCCCCAAAATAAAGTCTCTCACTGTTTCCATTATTTCCCCATATTTGCCATGAAGTGATGGGACCAGATGCCATCAGTCTAAATGATGAGTTTTAAGCCAACTTTTTCACTCTCCTTTTTCACTTTCATCAAGAGGCTCTTTAGTTCTTCTTTGCTTTCTGCCATAAGGATGGTGTCATCTGCATATCTGAGGTTATTGATATTTCTCCCAACAATCTTGGATTCAACTTGTACTTCATCCAGCCTGGCATTCTGCATGATGTATATAAGTTAAATAATCAGGGTGACAATATACAACCTTGACATACTCCTTTCCCAATTTGGTACCAGTCTGTTGTTCCATGTCCAGTTCTAACTGTTGCTTCTTGACCTGCATGCAGATTTCTCAGGAGCAGCTAGAAAAATGGTGTTCTGGTATTCCCATGTCTTGAAGAATTTTCCATAGTTTTTTGTGATCCACACAGTCAAAGGCTTTGGCATAGTCAATAAAACAGAAGTAGATGTTTTTCTGGAACTCTCATGCTTTTTTGGTGATCCAGTGGATGTTGGCAATTTCATCTCTGGTTCCTCTACCTTTTCTACATACAGCTTGAACATCTGGAAGTTCATGGTTCACATACTGTTGAAACCTGGCTTGGAGAATTTTGAGCATTATTTTGCTAGCGTGTGAGATGAGTGCAGTTGTGCAAAATGTGGTTTATATATACAATAGAATATTCAGTTCAGTCGCTCAGTCATGTCCGACTCTTTGCGACCCCATGAATCGCAGCGCGCCAGGCCTCCCTGTTCATTACCATCTCTCGGAGTTCACTCAGACTCACGTCCATCAAGTCCGTGATGCCATCCAGCTATCTCATCCTCGGTCATCCCCTTCTCCTCCTGCCCCCAATCCCTCCCAGCATCAGAGTCTTTTCCAATGAGTCAACTCTTTGCATGAGGTGGCCAAAGTACTGGAGTTTCAGCTTTAGCATCATTCCTTCCAAAGAACACCCAGGGCTGATCTCCTTCAGAATAGATTGGTTGGATCTCCTTGCAGTCCAAGGGACTCTCAAGAGTCTTCTCCAACACCACAGTTCAAAAGCATCAATTCTTCGGCACTCAGCCTTCTTCACAGTCCAACACTCACATGGGGCTACTAAATGGCTTGGGGTTGAAATCACCTAAAAGTGTCTACTTTCATGTATTTGGTGGTTAATCCTGGTTCTTAGAGGACACCTCAGCCAGCTGTTGACTACACCTCTATAGGGTCTCTCCATCTGGTCTCTCTGCACAGACCTATTTAAGCTTTCTTATAGAATAGCAGCTGGATTCTAAGATTGAGTGTCCCCAAAGAAAAAAGCAGAAGGACATGGTATATTTATATTGGTTTTTTGGTTTGGGGTTTTTTTTTTTCTTATTTTTTGTCTATTTCTCACAGCATGCAGGATCTTAGTTCTCTGACCAGGCATGGAACTCACATCCCTTATACTGGGAGTCTTAACCACTGGACCACCAGGGAAGTCCCCCTACATGGTATATTTTTTATCTAGTGTCAGGACTCACATGCTATCACTTCTACTATACTCTGTTGTTTGAGGCAGCCAAAAAGATCCATGCAAGTTCAAGAGGAGAGGACACAGATGTTACCACTCAATGCGAGAAGTGTCAAGGAAACTTGTAAGAACATGGGGAATGTGAAGTACTGTTCTGTCTTCTACCATGATAACTGAGAGTTCACTGGTTTTCCAGAGCTGTCTTTTGATTGGAGGAGAGAGAAAAAGGAGTTTGAGAGATATGAAGGATACTCTATATCCAGAGGGAGAAAAGGACAGCCTTGGGTGGAGTCAGGGCTAAGAGCAAGGAAGAAAAGCTCTGCCACTGCTTGTTTTATTATTTCACATCTTCTTTTGCTGGAAAAACTACTGTCTGGATCATTCTCTGAACTTCCTTGCCCAGTTCCTACACTAACTCACATTCACATAACCCACACAAATTCCATTTGCCTCACCCAAAGTTTTGGTCATTAAAATGGTTACCTCCCCCAACATAGAGTTGCCATATGATTCAGTAATCCCACTCTTGGGCATATATTCAGACAAAACTATAATTTAAAAAGATACTTGTATCCCTATGTTCATAGCAGCACTATTCACAACATCCAAGACATGGAAGCAACCTAAATGTCTGTCAACAGATGAATAGATAAAGAAAATGTGACATATTCATTATATATATTGGTGCAAAATTCCATTATACATATATACAATGGAATATTACTCAACCATAATAAAGAATGAAATAATGCCATTTGCAGCAACATGGATGCAACTAGAGATTATCATACTAAGCAAAGTAAATCAGAAAGACAAATACCATATGCTATCACTTGTATGTGAAATCTAAAACATAATACAAATCAACACATCTATGAAACAAAAACAGACCACACATATAGAGAACAGATTTGAGGTTGCCAAAGAGAAGGGTTGGTAGGGGAGGAAAGGACTGCCTGGGATTAGCAGTTGCAAACTATATAAGATGTAGAAATAACAAGGTCCTACAGTATAGGGCAGGGAACTATATTCAATATTCTGTGACAAACCATAATGGAAAAGAATATGAAAAAGAATATATATATATATACACATTCATATATAAATGACAACCCACTTCTGTATTCTTGCCTGGGAAATCCCAAGGACAGAGGAGCCTGGAAGGCTATAGCCCATGGGGTCACAAAAGAGTTAGACATGACTTTGTGGCTAAACAACAAGGTGTGTGTGTGTGTGTGTGTGTGTGTATGTCTGAGTCACTTTGCTGTACAAAAGAAATGAACACAACATTGTAAATCAACTATATTTCAATGAAATGTAAGGAAAAGAAAAAAAGATGGCTACCTCCCCAAGAGGAGCAGCTACTGTATTTCAGCAGCTTCAACTGTCCTAAAATTATTGACCAAAAGGAGGCCCAGCTATTTTCCTATTGGATCTCCTAGGAAAGAAACAAACTCTTTGAAGGGCATGTCCTGTCATTATCCTCATACAACCTCTTCAGAGAGGGCCTGAACTTCTTGAGCTATGATCTTTGGTTCAGTAAAAGTTCAAAAAACAAATATTCCTTCATAAACAATACCAGCAACAATGATATTCTTATCGGTGGAGGAACCAAAGAGTCTTAAAAGTCAATTCAGGGACCTCCCTGGTAGTCCATCGGTTAAGCCCTCGCCTTCCAATGCAGGCAGTACAGTTCCATCTCTGGTCAGGAAGCTAGGGTCCCACATGCCTTGCAGCCAAAGAACCAAAACATAAGAAACAGAAACAATGTTGTAACAAATTCAATAGAGACTTCAAAAACAGTCCACAAAAAAAAAATCTAAAAAGTAAGTAAATAAAAGTCAATTCAAACTACCAAAACAATGGTGCCAGAATGTCTTGCTTTAGGAGGGTAGGAGACGACTGAGCGACTTCACTTTCACTTTTCACTTTCATGCCTTAGAGAAGGAAATGACAACCCACTCTGGTGTTTTTGCCTGGAGAATCCCAGGGACAGGGGAGCCTGGGGGGCCGCCGTCTATGGGGTCGCACAGAATCGGTCACAACTGAAGTGACTTAGCAGCAGCAGGAATTCTAATGTGCATGGGGGTTGAGAAGCACTGTCCATCTGATGTGTCCTGACTCCCTTCCTGCCTCTCCTCCCCTTGCCTATTGTGTTTCAGCATAACATGCCTTCTTCTTTTTAAAATTAATTTTATTGGAGTATAGTTTATTTACAATGTTTTGTTAGTTTTACATATACATGTATCTACTCTTTACATTCTTTTCCCATATAGGTCATTACAGAGTATTGAGCAGAGTTGCCTGTGATAGACAGAAGGTTCTTATTAGTTTTCAAATAGGTCTTCTTGAAGAGACATTACTAGGCTGTGTTCTTGTCCTGTGGTCTTTGTACATGCTATTTCCTCAGCCATCAGATGCTCTTTCCCCAGTTATCTGCTCGACTTACTCATTTCAAGAACCTGCCCCAAGGGACCATAAAGCATCAAGAAGCAACCCACTTGTTCCTTTGAAGTCCCACCACATAAACATCTTTGAGCTCCTATCCATTTGTATAATCATTTTCAATGAGCTCAGTCAATAACTAGAAGCAACCATCTCAGCTTACGGTTGAAAAGAATTCACCCTGGAGGTTCTGTAATTACACACATCATGGGTGGCCCAGTGGTTAAGACTCTGTGCTTCTACAGGGCACGGGTTCGGACCCTGGTAGGGAAACTAGGATCCTGTATAACACAAAGCAGAGTGAAATTAAAAAAATAAAAGACCGGCATGGAGACCAGGAGTGTTGGGGAAGAAAAACTCCCCCATCTCCTAGGGTAACCTTTCCAGAAACAGACATCCTGTTTTCTTCTACCAAAGTCACTAACTCATTATGTATTCTTGGGCATCTGGCACTATAAAGCTCCAGCTGTTCTGCCCTCGGCTTTCACAAACTTCAACAGGAACTGATACTCATATCATTCAAGGTGGATGGACCCAGAGAAAGGCGTTGAGAAGGGTATTCATCCAACAGCTTTCCTGGAGCCACCCAACAACCAGATTTGCAAATACTTTGAGCCCAAGTATTTGCAATTAGACTATTCTTCATAATAGTCTAATTGTTCTTTTCATCACCACAGGCAGAAGCATTTTTGTTTCAGCAGTTTTCACAGCCCTCTCCACGCTGGGGATATCCTGGAGCAAAAGTCCCAGAGCCTCTCTGAGCCCCTGTGGCTCCTCCCTTACAGAGCAATGGCCAACAGGACAGCTCTGTCTTTCTCTCCCTGGCCTAGAGGAAGTGCAGGAAGGGCCAAGACTCCATTCACTGGCCCAACAGAACATCTGGGCCAGAACTTCAAGGGACAGCGTGGGGACCACCATTCCCTCAAGGGCCTTCCTTCTCTGCCAACAGTGGGTGTTGGAGCAGCTTCCAACCTCCCTGAAGCCAGCGCTCCTCACAAACAAGGACAGAGCCTTGGGCTTGAAAAGCAGCAGGAAGCCCTGGATTAGTCCCCATTCCAACTTCACCAAGAAACGCTGAAATTCAGGATTATTGCATACTTGATACCATATAGCTAACAATTATTGCCTTCTGGCTGCTTATTTCTTTTCTCCACTGGTTAGAACCTGCAGACAGGAAGAGATAATGAAATAATCCCCAAGCACACAGCTACCTTTCCCACCCCACCCCCCACTGGCTAAGAGCAACAGTTGTCCTCACAACAATTTATAGCACTCTGCAGTACACCTTTCTATTTGTTTTACAAATGGGAAAACAGACCAGAAAGCTGGAATAATTCACCAAGTTTCCACATTTAGTATCAGAGCAGGAATTTTAACTCACTTCAGTACATCATCTGCACCCTTCATTTGTTCATGTCCAATTCTTTGCAACCCCATGGACTGTAGCGTGCCAGGCTCCTCTGTCCATGGATTTCTCCAGGCAAGAATACTGGAGTGAGTAGCCATTCCCTTCTCCAAGGGATCTTCCCAACCCAGGGATCAAACCCAGGTCTTCTGTATTGCAGGAAGATTCTTTACCATCTGAGCCACCAAGGATGCCCCAAGAATCCTGGAGTGGGTAGCCATTTCCTTCTCCAAGGGATCTTCCCAACCCAAGGATCAAAGTCAGGTCTTCCCACATTGCACACAACTTCTTTACCATCTAAACCACCAGGTAAGCCTACTTATTTACTAGAGCTAGGTAAATTTATTCTAAAGTTCTTAGAGACAGATAACAATAGCCATGTGCTATAGATTGAATGTTTATGTCCCACCCCTAAATTCATATGTTAAAACCCAACCCCTAGTGTGAGGGTACTAAGAAGCAGGGCATTTGGGATATGATAAGGTCAAAAGGGTGGGACCCTCATGAGTGATATTAGTGCCCTTGTAAAAAGAAATTCAGTGAGTTCCCTCCCTCCTTCTGTGAGGTCACAGAGAAAAGACACCCACCTATGAACCAGGGAGTGGACTCTCACCAGACACAGAATCTGCTGATGCCTTAATTTTAGACTTTCCAGCCTACAGAACTGTGAAAAAAAAGTTTTGTTGTTTATAAGTCACCCAGTCTATTGTATTTTTCTTATAGCAGCCCAAACAACTGAAACACAATGAAAGCTCTAAAAACAAGGAGAAAAAAACAGGAGATGGATAGCCCTATTTATATGAAAATGTCTAAGGGGGTTTTATGATGAGCACAGTTAATGCCAGCACAAGAACAGACATAAGAATAGAATAGAATAGAAAGTCTAGAAATAAACACATGCAGAGTATATTTATCCTATGATTAAAGCTGTACTTCACAGGACTGGAATTTTTAATACATGGTGTTAAGACACCTGGATAGGCACTTGCAAAGAAAAAGTAAAAAGCGTCCAAACTTCTACATCATTTTTAACTTTAGACATCTCAATGTAAAAATAAAGCAACTGTAACTAGAGAGAACTAATACAAAACTGTGGGTGGATTTCCTGAGAGTGAGATGACATTTTTGAGTCTGATTCAAATCTTTAGGAAATAAAAGAAACAACGATAGATTCAACTATATAAAATCAAAATTCTACCTATGGAGATCCTGAAAGCCAGAGAATGTGAATGTTATAGCCCAGGACACAGCGAGTTAGTGTAAGCTCCTGAGTGCTCCAGCTTCTTTGGTCCCACTCTCGGGTATTTCCATATGCTGTCTACCCTGACTCCCTCCTACTGCTCATAACCCTCCTGTTTTCCACTGGAGGCCACCTCTGCAAATTGTCTCTCACACCTACAAAGTCCTCTTATCACTATGCGCACAGAACCTGGTGTTAGGTTCCAGGGTCCTTTGAATGCAATGTGCATCTCCTTTCCAGCTCACTAGCTGGCTAAAGTTTAACCTGTAATGGGATCCTGAAGTCATCCAAAGTTCACCAGAGCTGTTATCTGCAGGTATAGGTGGTATAGGTAACAGATGAGCCCCAAGTCTGGCAGACGTGTGCTCTGTGGTTGCATCTTTGTGCTCTGGAGAGGCAGGAGGCCAGCTGACACAGTATTTCTCCAGTAACCCCTGCCTCTTCTCTACCCTCAGGTTTCTTGGCAGAAAATTTGGCAATTAGGAGGATAGAAGGGACCTGTGAGGCCATGTAAACCAATCACTGTCTTTAAAGAGGTATCACTGTGAACCTAAGAGGCAATCCTAGGTCATCAACTCTGGTGTGTAGAGCACAGAACATGCTGGAGTTTAGAGAAGGTCCAGATCAGAGGCAGAAGGGCTGAGGTTTTTCTGAAGAGACAGATGATTAGTTAGAGTTTTACCCAGGTTCTATTCTTGAGTTATCCCCACCTGAAGCCCTAAGCCTAAGCCTTCTGCCTTTAAGCAGCCTTGCTATTCTAATCCTCCTTGCTCATAGCAGGCTCTGTAGCCTGGGGTTGTCACTTGGGGTTCGGACTCTGAAATGTTTCAGACTTCCCTTTACCCCAGTCTCTTCCCACTACAACCAGCTTAGTTCTTTCGCTCTATTTTCTTTGCCCATTTCTGAGATCATTCTCTTTTTGGCCAGGCTGGGAAGAAAGTTCCTCTGCTCTCTGGAGAGTCCCAATATACAAGCTTTGCAGCAGGCCTGCAAGGTGCAGAGGAAGACTTGGGGAGAGAGGATGAGGTAGGAGGGCAGGGTTAGCAGAACCGGATGAATAGTCAAACCACAGCCAAGTGGCACTGGATGATGGTCATTGGAAACATATGGCTCATAAGGATGACCAATAGACACATTAAAACATGCTCAATAGCTCTAATTATTAGAGAAATGCAAATCAAAACTATGATGAGGTACCATCTCATGCCAGTTAGAATGGCTATCATTAAAAAGTCTACAAATAACAAATGCTAAAGAGGATATGGAGAAAAGGGAACCCTCCTACACTGTTGGTGGGAATGTATACTGATGTAGTCACTATGAAAAACAGCATGAAGCCGCCTCGGAAAACTAAAAATAGAGTTGCCATATGATCCAGCAATCCTGCTCTTGAGCATATATCTGGAGTAAATTATAATTTGAAAAGGTATAATCATTCCTATGTTCACAGCAGCACTATTTACTATAGCCAGGACATGGAAGCAAAACAGATGAATAGATAAAAATGATCTGGTACATATATACAATGAAATATTACTCAGCCAAAAAAAGAATGAAATAATACTAGTTGCCATATGATCCAGCAATCCTGCTCTTGAGCATATATCTGGAGTAAATTATAATTTGAAAAGGTATAATCATTCCTATGTTCACAGCAGCACTATTTACTATAGCCAGGACATGGAAGCAAAACAGATGAATAGATAAAAATGATCTGGTACATATATACAATGAAATATTACTCAGCCAAAAAAAGAATGAAATAATACCATTTGAAGCAACATGGATGAAACTAAGAATTATCATACTAAGTGAAGTAAGTCAGACAGAGAAGGACAAATATCATGGTATCACTTATATTTGAAGTCTAGAAAAATGATACAAATGAACTGACTTACAGATTCACAGACATAGAAAACAAACTTATGGTTACCAAAGGAGAAAGAGGTGGGGGAGGAAGGGACAAACTAGGACTTTAGGACTAGCAGATACACACTATTGCATATAAAACAGGTAAATAACAAGGTCCTACTATATAGCTCAAGGAACTATATGTAATATCTGTAATAAACCATAATGGAAAAGAATATGTAAAATAATATACACATGTATAATTGAATCTCTGCTGTACAGCAGAAACTAACACAGCATTGTAAATCATCTATACTTCAACTTAAAACAAATCATGATTCAGAAGCATATTTGATGGCTCTTACTCTTCTGCAAGGGCTAGTAAAGGTTCTGCTCTAACTAGCCTCCTTCCCAAAGCAGTGATGCCTGGTGACTTACATATCTTATGAGAATCATCCAGGGAACTTTAGAAAATCACAGATTTCCAGGCTCCATAACCTACCTATTAAATCTAAATCTCTGGAGGAAGGAGCAGCACAGGATTCTACATTTTTTAAGGCTCTCCATTAAATTCTGATGGTTGGCTATTTTGCAGAAGCAGCTAAATTTAAACTGAGATTGAAGGATGATGATCTACGAGGTGAACCATTAACACACGTGGGAAGGTCTCTCCTGAAATGGTGAGTTTGTGTTCCAATTGTGCTGAGAGCCAGGAAAATATTGTGACATGGGAATGAGGAGGCAGTAAGGAAGTCACACCATCTTCCAGCCTGCCCCAGAACTTTGATCTGATCCCCTATGGAAAGGGTGCCTCTTGCAGAAACCTAGTGACTTCTCTCACAGTGCATTCTGGCCACAAGAAGCAGGGGTTCTGAATGACAAAGACAAACAAATGGGAACTTCCTTTCACAGTGTGGTGAAAGTGTGCTTCACAGTGTGTTGACCTGCACCTGTTCACTTCTCAGGAATTCCGCAAGCCAGTTGGTAACAAGCTGGTAGCCTCCAATCCGTGAAAGTATTTATATCACAGAAAGTAGAAAATACTATAAATCAGAAACATTCTTTTTTTCTTATGGAGAAACTGTGACTAAACATTTACCCAGGTCTCCCACATTTCAGGTAGATTCTTTACCAAGTGAGCCACAATGGAAGCTCAAGAATATTGGAGTGGGTAGCCTATCCCTTCTCCAGCATATCTTCCCAACCCAGGAATCAAACCAGGATCTCCTGCATTGCAGGCGGATTCTTTACCAACTGAGCTATCAGGGAAGTCCTTCAGAAATATTCTTTTTTTTTTTTTTCTTCTGGAGAACCCATGACAAAACATTTACCAGCACCCTACTGCCTTCTTCTCCTTTGGGAGTATAGTGCATTTGGTACATAAAGCATCTGGCAATCAACTGCATAGGTAGAGTGGAGCTGTGATGGGTGTAAGGGGCCTTCCTCAAGGAACTCACAGGCAGGTGATAGCAACAAGCAGGACAGGGACGTCCCTGGTTGTCCACTGACTAAGACTCCATGCTCCCAATGCAGAAGTTCTGGGTTGCATCCCTGGTCAGGGAACTAGATCCCACATAACTAAGAGTTCACAGGCTCCAACTAGAGATCCCAAATACTGCAACTAAGACCCAGGCAGCAAAATAAATAACTGTTTTTTTTTTTTTTTAATTGGAGGTTAATTGTTTTAAAAAGCAAGACAATTCAAAAAATCATCAGAGGACTGATTTGAACATATGTGAAATATTTGGAAACTCCCAGTAATAACCTAGAGACTTCTCTAAGTGGAGGAGACCTTTCAAATATGGTCTTAGAGGCTAATGTCACCTTCTTTAAACCCACAAGCAAGGGTGTACAGTAGAAACTCCTTCTCCAGGCTTCCTAACAGATCTATGTGTGGCCTCTCCTTAAATAATTCTGAACACAGGGAGCTCACTGTTGTCTGCATTGGCCCATTCCCTCTTTGGGCAGCTCTAGTTGCTGGAAAGCTCTTTCTCTCAAGAAGCTGAAGTTTGCTTCTCTATCATTTCCCCTATGAGCCCATTTGGTCCCTGGAATCTCCCAGAGCTTCTTCCAGTCGAAATCATTCAGGGATGCTCCCCAGTGCCTATGGAAGCAGACACTCTCTGTGCCTTCATCCCAGTCACTCCTGGGGCTCTTCCCCTCGCCCATCATCCCATCGGGGAGGGGCTTTGCCCAGCTTTGTATGGACTCTTGAATGTTTTGTCTCCAACAAAACAGCACTTTCACCAAACCATGTTTCTTCCTCCTGCCATTTAGTACAACCTGCATTATTTATGAACTCTGCCAATAGTCCTAATGCCAAAAGCTTTGCTGCCAGAGGTGCAGAATTGATTTTGTGGAGTGGTTTGCACACTATACATAATATCTTCTCATTTATTTATGTGAAAGGATCCTACCCTGGACTAAGCATCCAGCTAGGCCAGGCAGGGCAGGGCATTGGGTTTCTGGGCCAAACTGGCTTAGAAATTCTGGAGTTTTGAGATGATGCCCAAGAGGGGCCCATCACAAATGGAGGCCTCTTCCTTAAGGGGCTCCCCTAGTCTTCCTCCACCCTGGGTAATGAGACTCCAAAGGCTACTGCCAAATTCCACTCTGGCCATCTCCCAGCAGTAGAAATATTCAAGTAGCATTTGTAAAAATGGATTCCAGGGAGGACATTAAACCTGCTGAAAGAGCATGCCTCACTGGGCTTTATTTACTCTGAATAAAATCATGGCACAGTGGGAAGAGGACGGGCTTTGCAGTCAGACACATAAGTTCAAACATCAGCCCTGCCATCAGAGAAGGGACTCCTCTCTCTCAACCTGTTTCCTCATTTATAAATTGGTGAGTATGCAAATTAAATGCTAAAAAACCACAGAAACACCTATAACAGGGCTTGGCATACGTAAATGCCCAATAATGAGAGGGCCCTCTGATTATCAAGAGGTTCTTACCAACCTCACCTCAGTACTGACACAGGTTTTCTTCATATACTTTGCAAACTGCAGCTAAATCTTTTTGGTCCTTGTTGTGGGCAAAATAATACTTCTTTCCCGAAAAATATCCTGTGCCAATTCCCAGGACCTATGGACACTCTCTTACAAGGTAAAAGAGATTTTACAGATGTGATTAAGTTAAGGATTGTGAGATGAAGAGAATGTGATCCTGGATTATCTAGGTGAGCCCAGTGTAATCACCAGGGTCCTGATAGATGAAAGCAGAAGGCAGGGAAGTGAGAGAGAATGGAGAGGTTAAAACCAGAGCAAAGGAATGATGTGAGGGAGAATGGCAAATGCTAGGCTGCTGGCTCTGAGGCTTGAGGAAGGGGTCACGAGCCAAAGAAACCTCTAGAAAAGGGAAAAGGCAAAGAGATGAATTCTCTCCTAGAGCCTCCTGAGGGCACTTTGCTGTAAGGATACTTTGATTTTAGCCTGATGAAATTCATTTCAACGTTCTGACCTCCAGAATTGTAACATACTAAATTTTGTTTTTTAAATTGTAAAACACTAGTGGTATTTACCAATCTGGTGGTAATGCCACTAAATTGATATTACCACTAAATTGTGGTAATCTGTTACAGTAGCAATGAAAAAGGAATACAGCCCCTAATCCTCCCCACCCTGGAAGACCTGTCAATCCCCTTCTCAAATTTTGGAGCATCCCTGGAATCCTCCAGCTTGGTCCTGGCCTCAGCTCAACTCTACTTGGTGAAAAAGAGAAGTCTGACTTTAAACAGAACCACCCCAACCATAGGTAATGTTAATCGAGTGCTTCTAAGTACATGATGTGTGTTAACCCATTTAATTCTCAGCACATGTCTATAAGGTAGGTACTTTATATCCCCATTTTACAGATGGGAAGCTGAGGCACAAATATGTTAAGTAATATATTCAAGGCCCACACCACTGGTGAGTGACAGGATGCAGACCTAAACTCAAACAGTCTTTCCTCAGAGTCCAATTTCTAAACCACTGTTCTATACAGCCAAAAGTCCCCACTTTTGAGAGTGAGGAGCTGGAAGCAGCATCTCAGGTTCTCCCCTTCCAGAGAATCACCCCCTCAGTATGATCTGAGATTTTAAACAGCATCTTCCCCTCCCACTAGAGGTTGTCAAGTGGTTGGAGAGAGGGTGGAAACCAGTCTACCAACCCCATTTCTGGACTGCAGTCACTGGCAGAATCCAGAAAGTTTACTATGATGCTCAGAAAAGACTAGTTCTGGTAGAGCACTCACATACATGCGTGCGTGCACGCGCGCGCAAACACACACACACACACACACACACACACACAATCTCCCCTGTCTCACACTGCTGTATGCTGAGGCCCAGAGAGACTCCAGTCACCCCTCTGCTGGCTACCTCGGTGTGGTGGCTAAACAGGATGGGGCAACTGCCACCCTATGGGACCCTACAGGGTGGCCCTGATATGGTTATCCAGGTGAGAGAAGAGTACAATGGTGTGACTGATGGGTTCTCAGAAGAGCTAATTATTTGAAATGTGTTCAGAATGCTGCCTAGTCCAGAGTAAAGCGCTGCAGTAAGGCTATGCAAGCATGTGTTTAATGTATTCAGTTTCTTTCCCTGGACAGAAAGGTGCTGGGGAAGAGGCATGTAAGGCTGTCCACGCTTCTCAAGCTTTAGTGGGCACACACATCACCCAGGAAGTTGGCTAAAATGCAGACTCTGATTTAGAAGGTCTGAGACAGAGTCATTCTGTGTTTATAACAAGGTAATGCAGATCCCGCTGGGCCATGGGCTGGACTTTGAGTATGGAGGGTATAAAGCATGGATACTGTTACCTGGAAGCCAGCTTCATTATGAGAAGAGGCTGGGAGGGTCCAGCCTCTGACCACAGCTAGAAGTCTGCCCTTTCAAGCCTTTCTCCCTTTCTGGGCCAGTGACTCTGGGCAGGAAGCATCCCTCAGCCTGGACAGGGTGACGCCAGCCATCCATTTCCACTGAAGACCTGGCCAGGCCTCTAGCACAAAGGAGATGCTTAGCCAGGAAGTCAAGGAAGGAGTGGAACAGTAGAGAAATAAACCCTCAGAGCCTCCCCATTCCTCACAAGAGAAACACCAAGCTCCCTGAGAGTCACACCAATGTCAGTGAGATGCAAAACACTAAGCTCCTTTCTCCTACACAGCTTCCCAAATTCTACTGGCCATGGCAAGATGGCCTCTCGCTTAATCAAACAATGTCCCCTGTCCCTCTGAAGTCTCAGCCAGTGACTGAGCTCAGTCAGTAAGGTCAAGCGCACCCTCTCTGGGCCCCTCAGAGGTCCTTGTTTGTCCCCTCTGCCTTCCAAGCCCTCACTTCTCAAAGTGGGGTCCACAGACCAGCAGCACAGGTACTACCTGGGAGCTTGTTAGACCTGCAGACCCTCAGGCCCCACCCAGACTGACTGGATCAGAAGGTGCGTTTTAACTAGATCCTGAGGGTGGCGGGGTGGCAGGGTGTGGGGTGAGGGGCAGGACAGGGCAGATTTGTTTCCCTGTGAAAGCCAGAGCTGAACTGGCCAAGTCACTTCTAGTTCTCATGGTTCACACTCAGCCCAGATCTCAACTTCCCTCTCCTGAACGGGTCAGCCTGACCCAGATGCCGGGGATAAATTTAGCCTTGTCTCTGGCTCACCTTGTTTACTTCTCCTTTCAGAAGCTCCTAGTCCATTCCTCACCTTCCTCTATCGGGGCCAGTTCTCTAGCCCTATCCCTTCTTCAAGTCAGTCCCAGAATGTGTCCACAGTCCTCATTTAAGAATCCTTGCAATAATTTTTTTTTTCTTTCTAAATAACGTATATTGGTTGGAAGATTTCAATCTCTGGCCAGTCGAGCTGCCCTGCATAGGAAGATGGCTACGCTACGCTTCCTTCTCTGGCCCCTGAGGCTGCAGGTGCATCTGGAGAAGGAGTCAGCTTCAGTGGGACAAAAGGAAGCGGCAAAGGTGAGACGAAGGGAAGGCCATCACTTGGGGACAGCCCTGTGTGGAGTTCTTGTCCTTGTGGCACCTTGGATTGCAACAAAGAAAACAGCAAGCAGCTGCTACGTCTCACATGGCACTGACCGGCCAGGCTGACCCAGGTCACCCCGGGGCAGGTGGGGTTATCCCAAGGAGTCAGTTCTAGAAAGGAAGCAGCAGAGGGTTTGTTTAAGACCCTAGAGGCCTGAGGATAAATTTTGAACTTATTCTTGGAGTGATGAATGATCATGTCCCGCTTTTTATTCCCTGTGAGAACAGCCTTCACAACTCTCCATGAAGGCTTCTTAGTTTGTGTTTTATTTTTTTAATCCAGCCCATCAATTTCTTCCAGAACATAAAAATACATGCAGAAAATTTGTAATATAAATGCAGACACTTTTATCAAAGAAAATAAAAACTAGTTCACGAAGCAAAGATGATCAGATATGTGAGTCTGTTTCCTTCCTTAGTCCTCTATGTCTAATACATACATATATTTATATTTTATATCCTTACCTACATATGCACCAAGATATAGAACATCCTTTATAAAATGGTGATACCACAGAGTTTTATACACTGCTTTTTAACTTAAGTATGTACTATCTTATGTCAATAAGTTTTCTTTGAAAACATAATTGTCCACATCATGAAGTCTGGTCATGTGGGTCTGATCAAAATGTATCTATTCTCTTCTCCAATGTTGACTATTAATACTTCTTTTGGTTTGATTTTTTGCTAATTTTAATTTTTGATAATTTTCCCATATAGTTTAATAAAAAATGAGTTAAACCTTTCATTTATTTACTAAATATTTGTTGAGCACCTACTCAGTGGCAAATACTCTGCCAAATGGTAAGAACGTAAAGATGAATTACTGAGGAACTCACAATCTTGTAGAGGCGGGCAGAAAAGTAAATGATCAGAGTATAGTAATACCTGTAATAAAGGGATGTACAGAGTAGGAAATGAGATTCTTAGTCATAAAGAGTAAGATTCTCCAGAGTGTCCTTAATGTGGAGGATAATCTCAGAGAGTATTGAGTAATGAGTCCCCTCCAAGATAAAAATCATTGTTGCTTGTGTATCTTCCACCACCTCTGTGTTTATGGTGGCAATATATTTTCATGACATTTTCCATTTCTCTCTCATTTTCAATATCAACACAGCTTCCCAAATCTCTGAAGACACCAAAAATCCTCTGCAGTTACTCACTCCATGTAACCACATTTTCCCCAATAAAAAACCAGTGGCAGGATGACAAGGATAGGCTCCATCACCTTGGAGAGCAAGTTCCACAAAGGCTAGGTGGGTGACCTGAGTTCCCACCACAAAGGCAGTTTCAAAGAAGTCTCCAGACCCAGCTGCCAGCATGTTCTAACATCTGTTACTGGGATGAATTGTGTCCCTCCCAAAAGATCCTGAAGTCCTAACCCTGGTACCTATGGACATGATCTTATTTGGAAATGGGTTGTTTGCAGATGATCCAGTTAAGATGAGGTCACTAGAGTGAGGCTTACTTCAATATAAATGGGGTTCCTACAAGAAAAGAAAATCTGGACACAGACACATATAGAAAGAATGCCATGTGAAGATAAAAACAGAGATAGGGATCCACAAGTCAAGGAACACCCAAGATTGCCAGCAAACTGCCAGCAGTTAGGAGAGAGGAATGATACATATTCTGCCTCAGAGTTTTCAGAAGAAACCAAACTTACCCAAACCAAACTGAAATTATACATACTAATTTCAGACTTCTAGCCTCCAGAAAATAAATTTTGTTTAAGCCACTCGATCTGCAGCACAATAGCCCTAACAAACTGATACATCATCACATGAACTCAAGTTGATATTGATCAAGTGGACAATCATATAATATCAAACCTGTTAGACTAACTCTGAAGTGCACTCAGTTTTGCAAATCACAAATTTTAGAGTCAAGTGTATTGTACATCATATCTTAAGCAAACGCATAATGAGAAAGAAGGCCAGGTAATAGCAGTCCCAAATTCTTAATGAGTCATTAGCTTCCATCATCATGTGGAGATGAACACATGCAGAAAGGAAACGGCAGGTAACCCTTTGCTCCAAATCCTAATGTTCTATTCTAATAAGCCGTATTCATTACCAGAACTTCTCTTGTCCCTGTGGCCTGAGTCAACAAGCTCTGTGAAGGTAGGGACAATTGTTTATTATAACATCCTCAGGGCCTAGTAGGTGTGACTGTCAATATTTGCTCAAGAAGTAGAATTTGGAATAAATGAAGGAGTGAATGAACAGCTTCTCTATTTGCTTTTACGTTTACAACCTATTCTTAGCCATTTTAGATCACTAGTACCCAAATTAGAGTGTGTACACCTAATACAGGTGTATTTATTATGAATATACACTGCTTTTCAGGATAAAACACATAGAAACATCCAAAAGATAAAGTGAAAAAAGTTAAACATAATTAGAGGTTCTATTACACGCCCCTGAAGCTCTAGCGGGTGTTCTCATGCACCCAAAGCATCCTCAACCACCACCATTTCTGCAGATCTTACCACTTAAAGATGACAAGGGCAAGAATATGAAGATCCAAGGCAATGGTGTCTTCTCCCTCAGAGCCAGAGAGACAACCCCTGCTCCTACCCGCCTTCCTACTCATTAGGCTCTGTAGGAAGGGGTGGAATCAAAGAAGCAAAAGGCCTCTTGTTGGAGAGTAGAAGGTCATAGGTACCTCTCCAGTTCATACCCCCCAAAAATGTAAATAATATGATCAAGTAATTTGTTAACAAGATTTATCACAGGACCTCCCAGAACTGTTACTGTGCTGATACTATTGCTTTGGAAAGCCCCCACCCCACCCTTCAAGGAGGCTGGAGCCTGGTTCCCATGGAAAAGATTGAGAACCCTACCAACTGGGAATATGGGGTTATATGATCCAATTTGTCTAAACTATTCAGAAAAGGTATTCTTTTTGCTCACCATCCCCCTTAGTGCTTTCTCCCAACTTATTTGACCATGGAACTCGTTTCTTCAGTGAATCCTTATTAACATTTAGAGAGAAATTAGTTTGAAATTGAGGTAACCAGAGAAAAGAGTTATCTAGAGGTATTTAAATAAACTTCTTAAAAAACACTTTGTTTTTAATTCAAATAAAACTAGAATTTTTTTTCACTTAAGTTGGAAGTAAATTATTTTCTTCTAACAAATATTCAGAAACATAATGGATTTGTCATCAATTAAGTTTAGGTTCTCATCTTAAAGCCCTAAACATAATGGACTTAAGAAAAAATATAAGCAAAAACATTTAGCTTTGCTCACAATTAGAGGAACACACATTTAAAAATGGCCAATTAAATTATTAATAGAAAGGAAAAGAGAAAGACAAAATGCTGATAAGTATAATGAATGTGCTGGTTTGATACGTTGTAGCATTTTACTTCATTGGAACAATCCTTTTGTAAAGTAATTTAACAATACATGTTCAGAGCCAAGAAAATGTCCTATACACTTTTACCCATTAATCCCATTTCTTAGAAATAACTGAAAATCTGGAACCAGGACAAGAGATGAAGGAGGAACACTTTATACATTCACTGCATTTTTTTTTACACCAGGCTGTTTAATTGCTATATGTCTGTCTCTTATACACATCTTTTCTTCATTGGAACAATCCTTTTGTAAAGTAATTTAACAATACATGTTCAGAGCCAAGAAAATGTCCTATACACTTTTACCCATTAATCCCATTTCTTAGAAATAACTGAAAATCTGGAACCAGGACAAGAGATGAAGGAGGAACACTTTATACATTCACTGCATTTTTTTTAATGGAAAAAATCTAAATGTTCCTTCCTAGAGAAAAGAGTGAATTTTGGCACATCTCCTAGAAGGAATATCACGTAACAATTAAAATTTTAAATTAAAATGTGGAATATGTAGCAACATAAGAAAAAAACTTATAGTAAGGAAAAAAGAACATGATACAAAATTGCATAAAAATATGAAAACCATATGTCCAAAAAGGATTATAAAAAGATGAGTTCTTGTAGCAGACTGATAAGATTATAGTCAAATTTTTTGTTTGTTTTTCTAAAACTTTGTAATGTTATTGTATTACTTTTACCTTTAAAAAATATTTTTAAGGACATAAAAATGGTTTGCTGCTAGCCTACCAATATTTCATGAAAGAAATACCCATATGCATTTTTAAACCCAAATGAATTTCTGATAGAATACAAAGCACATTTTTCAAACATTCTCCCACTAATCTGTAGATGCATTAAAATTCTACTAAATTTTCTATGATACAAATTATCTTTCCACTTGAAAGGTGTGCTAAGGCCCTTAGATAAATATAACCATTTCTGGTGCCCAACATGATTATTATAAGTAATTTTACAAAATCTATTCCACTCTTGCTGCACCTGGTAATTAAGTTCAAACATCCTGAAGAAGGACGCCTCATCTCCCTTAGGCCCAGAAAGAATTTCAATTGCCATTTAAAGCTTCCAATTAGTTCACAACATAAAATTACAATTCACTTTTGATATTTTTTCCTCTGGGTCTTTTTTTTTTTACCATTTTTGTAACCCATATTGTAATTATGCCTGCTCAATCTGATGCAAAACATCCCCTTTTTTCATGCTAGGCTTATAAAATACAATCTGGCTAGTTGGTCACTGTAAACATATCTGTTCCTGGGAATTCCCAGTGGTTGGGACTCTGCTTACACCGTCAAAGGTGCTAAGCGCACAGGTTTAATCCCTAGCTGGGGAAAAAGATCCCTTAAGCTGCCAAAAAGAAAAAAGAAAAAAACCCTGTTCCTGAAAACAAAATATTACTCCATGCTTTGGGGAAAGTCTCTCCCACTGACTGAAGACTTCTGGACCTAGGCCCTGCCATTCCTCTTGTCAGCTCACCCTTGACACTCTATCACTCTCAGGTGGTAGGACTTGCAGGTTTTATCTTTAATACTTGTTACCACTTCTATAATATGATTTCCAGAATGGCCCCCATTGCAATTCAGGGGCTAATTGTTGAAACTTCAGTTCAGTTCAGTCGCTCAGTTGTATCCGACTCTTTGCGACCCCATAAATCGCAGCACGCCAGGCCTCCCTCTCCATCACCAACTCCCGGAGTTCACCCAAACTCATGTCCATCAGGTCGGTGATGCCATCCAGCCATCTCATCCTCTGTTGTCCCCTTCTCCTCCTGTTCCCAATCCTTCCCAGCATCAGGGTCTTTTCCAATGAGTCAGCTCTTCGCATGAGGTGGCCAAAGGACTGGAGTTTCAGCTTTAGCATCAGTCTTTCCAAAGAACAACCAGGACTGATCTCCTTTAGAATGGACTGGTTGGATCTCCTTGCAGTCCAAGGGACTCTCAAGAGTCTTCTCCAACACCACAGTTCAAAAGCATCAATTCTTTGGCACTCAGCTTTCTTCACAGTCCAACTCTCACATCCATACATGACCACTGGAAAAACCATAGCCTTGACTAGATGGACTTTTGTTGGCAAAGTAATGTCTCTGCTTTTGAATATGCTATCTAGGTTGGTCATAACTTTCCTTCCAAGGAGTAAGCGTCTTTTAGTTTCATGGCTGCAATCACCATCTGCAGTGATTTTGGAGCCCAAAAAAATAGTCTGACACTGTTTCCACTGTTCCTCCATCTATTTCCCATGAAGTGATGGGACCAGAAACTTACCTTCCCACTAACCAGTTGGGAAGTAAATAGCCATGCCAGTTACTGGCAGGATAATTCATTGAGATAATTTCTGTTTGTTTTTCCTGTGACCTTCCCTCTTCCTATTTTAAGCAGACAACCAGACCCTGCACAATCCCTTGCCCCAGGATTATCTCCTCTCCCTCAACAATCACCCAGAGGTCTGAGGTGAGCTGATATTAGTTTTTTTAGAAATACTTAACTCATTAGAGAGATTATACAAACAGTCCTTGAGAGAGATAGGAGAAAATAGATTTTGAGAGCAGAGAGAGTGAGGGGGATGATGGCCTCTTGTCACTCACAGCTCTCATTTCTACCTCCTCCACACCCAATACTGAGGAGAACTATATCTAGGAGACTAAGCCCCAGGAATTCTGGGAAGCAACAGAATGGTGGGCAGTTCTTCCCAGAGACAAGAGGTACCCCTCTCCTGGGCCCCATGATTTAGAGGATTTCACTTAATCACAAACATACATATCATTATATTCATATTCATTAAAGAACATGCTAAAAAATCCACTCTAGTGAATATCAACTTTTAGGTCCCAGGGAAATAATTCTCCCCATCTTTTTTTTTTTTAAACAGTTATGCTTTTTATTTTTTTAATTAATTTATTTTAATTGGAGGCTAATTACAATATTGTAGTGGCTTTTGCCATACATTAACATGAATTAGCCATGGGTGTACATGTGTTCCCCATCCTGAACCCCCCTCCCACCTCCTTCCCCATCCCATCCCTCAGGGTCATCCCAGTGCACTGGCCCTGAGCACCCTGTCTCATGCATCAAAACTGGACTGGCAATCTGTTTCACATATGATAATATTCATATTTCAATGCTATTCTCTCACTTCACTTGTTGTATTTCCCCAAACTAACTGCATCTGAATGCCATGAAATTTTGTACGTTGTCCTACTGACAATGTCAGAGATGGGAACGACTTGGAAGTGTAGGGCCATTTGAGAGGAGGAAGAGTTAGGTAAGAGAAAAGACAAATGAATTCATTTGTCAAATCCTTTTTCACCTCACTTGTTGTATTTCCCCAAACTAACTGCATCTGAATGCCATGAAATTTTGTACGTTGTCCTACTGACAATGTCAGAGATGGGAACGACTTGGAAGTGTAGGGCCATTTGAGAGGAGGAAGAGTTAGGTAAGAGAAAAGACAAATGAATTCATTTGTCAAATCCTTTCAACTGGCATGAATGCAGTAAGTCTTGAAAATGAAGCATTAATTCCCACAAATGCCAAAGATTCTTTTTCCTTCCATTCTTCATGTCCCAATTTATCATTACAGAACAAGTCAACAGTCAGAGTAGCATTTGCAATATTTGCACAGGGTATCGAAGAAACATTTCACAACATTAAAATATCATCATTCAAGTATTTTACACATGGGTCTATATTATCACACACATAAATGAATCCTGATTTAATTAGCATCTAGAACACTGAACACTAGAATTGTGAATAGCTTTTTAAAATTTAATAAGATTAAATTAAAATTCAAAATTAATTTAAAACAAGCTATATATCTTTGATTTATAATTTTTAATATAAATCAAATATAATATGTATTTTTATTTTATTTTAATAATGTTAAAATATTAAGAGCCAAATAACTTTGTGAAAACATACACATATCATTACTTTTAAAAATTTATATTTACCTTAATTCTATATTTTTTCATGAAAATATATTCAAATTTGATTTTTAATTTGTTCAATCATTACTGTGCAGCAGTTTCATAATAGGGACTTTCCTGGTGGCTCAGATAGTAAAGCGTCTGTCTACAGTGAGGGAGAACCGGGTTCAATCTCTGGGTTGGGAAGATCCCCTGGATCTCTGGTGGTTCCCCAAAGAAAATTCTGAAGCTGTTTCCTGAAGAACAGGGAATAGATTCTGGCAGGTCAAAATAGTAGCTGTCCATTACTATCATGCTGGCTTTTATTCCTTCCATCATAAGTCCATTTTACCCCATGAGTAAATATACCTTCTACAAAAGATTTTTGCTGCCATCAATTAAAATGACACTTTGTTTTTGCTTTTGCTTTTTTCTCCCTAGAATATCCTATATCCCATCTTTACTTGACCTAGTTATTCCCATCTTACAAGGCTTAAGGGTGGCTTTTTTTTTTTTTAAACCTGTGATCTCCCTAGTCTAGGGTTTTCAGAATCTGTTCCTTTGAACATTAGCTCTTTGAGATGCTCTGTTTTAAAAAAAAAAAGTATTCTATGGTCAGACAGATTTGGGAAAAGTTGCATGATTTCTTTTTATTTCTCACAGTTGAATTTTATTTTTTGTTTTAAAAAAAATTGAAGTATGGTTGGTTTACAATGTTGTGTACATCAAAGTGATTCAGATATATATTATATATATATATGTATTCATTTTCAGATCCTTTTCCCTTACACGTTATTCCAAAGTGCTGAGTACAATTCCTTCTGCTATAGAGTAGGTCCTTGTTGATTATCTATTTTATATGCAGTAGTATATATATATCGAAGAAGGCAATGGCAACCCCTCCAATACTCTTGCCTGGAAAATCCCATGGGCGGAGGAGCCTGGTAGGCTGCAGTCCATGGGGTCGCGAAGAGTCAGACATGACTGAATGAGTTTACTTTCACGTTCATGCATTGGAGAAGGAAATGGCAACCCACTCCAGTGCTCTTGTCTAGAGAATCCCAGGGACAGAGGAGCCTGTTGGGCTGCCATCTATGGGGCCGCACAGAGTCGGACACGACTGAAGCGACTTAGCAGCAGCAGCAGCAGTGTATATATGTTAATATCAAACTCCTAACTTATCTTTCTTCTTTCCCCATCCCTTTTGGTAACCATGTTTGTTTTTTATCACATCTGTCAGTCTCTTTCTGCTTTGCTAAAAAGTTCATTTCTGTCATTTTTCTAGATTCCACCTAAGTGATATTATATGATACTTGTCTTTGCCTGGCTTACTTCACTTAGTGTGATACTCTATGTCCATCCATGTTGCTGCAAAAGGCATTATTTCCTTCATTTTATGGCTGAGTAATATTTCATTTTATGTATATGCTGTTGTTGTTCAGTTGCTCAGTCATGTCCAACTCTTTGTTACCCCATGGACTGCAGAATGCCAGGCTTCCCTGTCCTTCACTGTCTCTCTGAGTTTGCTCAAATTCGTGTCCATTGAGTTGGCGACGCCATCCAACTGTCTCATCTTCTGTCATCCCCTTCTCCTCCTACCTTCAGTCTTTCCTAGCATCAGTATATACCACATCTTTTTAATCTATTCATCTGTCAATATGCCTATTAGTACTTCTGGAGTTGGGAAGTTCCACTGTATGAAAATAATCGTTATTACACCAGGCTGTTTAATTGCTATATGTCTGTCTCTTATACACATCTTTATGGAATAAATACATAATAATTTGTCATATATATATGTGTGTGTATATTTATTTTATTACTTATCTAATCATCCCTGGTCCACTAACAGAATGTCAAATTATGCTCCATAAAAATTTAATTTGTCTTTGAGTATTTGACAATTTTCAATCATATAAAACTCATTGTTTTATAAGTTTTGATTCTGTCATATTTCAATTCAGTTCAGTTGCTCAGTTGTATTCAACTCTTTGCGACCCCATGGACTGCAGCATACCAGGCCGCCCTGTCCATCACCAACTCCCAGAATTTACTCAAACTCAAGTCCATCGAGTCAGTGATGCCATCCAACCATCTCATCCTCTGTCGTCCCCTTCTCCTCCTGCCTTCAATCTTTCCCAGCATCAGGGTCTTTTCAAGTAAGTCAGTCCTTCGCATCAGGTGGCCAAAGTATTGGAGTTTCAGCTTCAGCTTCAGCATCAGTCCTTCTTCAGGACCGATTTCCTTTAGGATGACTGGTTGGATCTCCTTGCAGTTCAAGGGATTCTCAAGAGTCTTCTCCAACATCATAGTTCAAAAGCATCAGTTCTTTGGTGCTCAGCTTTCTTTATTTATAGTCCAACTCTCACAACCATACATAACTACTGGAAAAGCCATAGCTTTGACTAGATGGACCTTTGTTGGCAAAGTAATGTCTCTGCTTTTTAATATGCTGTTTATGTTGGTAGTAGCTTTTCTTCCAAGGAGCAAGTGTCTTTTAATTTCATGGCTACAGTCACCATCCTGCAGTGATTTTGGAGCCCCAAAAATAAAGTCTGTCACTGTTTCTATTGTTTTCCCATCTGTTTGCCATGAAGTGATGGGACCGGATGCCACGATCTTCATTTTCTGAATGCTGAGTTTTAAGCCATACTTAAATCGGTCATAAATAAGGTCTATTTATCATACAGGAAGGGCAGGATATCTTGTTAACCAGCCTGGTACCTTGATTTATAACTTCATCAATTTTAGACATGTGACATGACCTTCATCTGTGCCCTTGCTACACTAGCTTTGCTGTTAGCTCTGCTTCCTAACCCACCAGCTTCCAGACACAAGCCAGAACTGAGTCTCTCTGGCTCTGATTGGGTCATGTGACCCTGAACCCTGAATTGAATGCAAGGCGCCACTGACCAGCCTAGAAAAACTTGCCCTTCTAGATTTTGGAATGGACTCGGCTCCACTTGAGTATCATAAAGTGAGTGCGATAAGAAGGCAGATCAAGTTTTGTGAGTTCTAACACTTTCTCAATCGGGGAAAGGGGTATGCTTTTTAAGAAAAAGAAGACAAAATTTAAAAATTTTTAATTAAAAATTAAATATTCCAAGAAAATATTTCAAAGAAGAAGAAAAAAATAAACCCCAAATTCCCCAAAACAAAGGAATGCCACCATTATCACAAAATCCTCACCAGAATATCTGTTATTGTTTTTTTCTATGAGTTTTGGCTGCATACCCTTCAATCACTTCTTCATACAACAATCACATCACAACACCACCTTTTAAAGAAGGCTGGAAAGATAATTCAGTCTTCTTCTACCATGGTTGAATAATGTTTTTTTAATCACTGATAGCTTTAAAATGTACTTGCAACTTCACAATATATTAGTAATTTTCTGTATGTTTTATGGCAAATTATTATTATATTATTATCATTGCCAAATTTAGGACTTTTTTCAAGTTCCTCTTATGAATGAGCTGGATGATTTCAAGATATTTCAATTTTTCTTGACCAAATTTGACTCATAAATACTCTTCAAATTGATATCACTCATTAGCTAGCTTTCTGTCAGTGCCCTCTTGTCATACAAGACCAGTGACCACGGTAGAAGTCTACTCTACTACTGACCATCAGTAGCCAGTACTGAGTATGGCTGGAAATCAGAATCACATTAGAATGTCAGCAAGCACCAAACAATAATCAAGTGACTATGAACCATATGAATATATCCACTGAAGCACAAACTAAATGTATTCCCAACTCAACTTCCCCTTAGCTCGACTCAAAACTATTCCTTCAGCCCTTCAAATACTTAAAGGGGAAGTGTGAATGAGGAAGGTGAGGATGGAAAGATATAGTCACCTAAATAAGAAGCTTAGAGATTTAGGCTTCAGTAGCTTCATAGTCAGAAAAAGCAATGGCACCCCACTCCAGTAATCTTGCCTGGAAAATCCCATGGATGGAGGAGCCTGGTGGGCTGCAGTCCATGGGGTCGTGAAGAGTTGGACATGACTAAGTGACTTCACTTTCACTTTTCACTTTCATGCATTGGAGAAGAAAATGGCAACCCACTCCAGTGTTCTTGCCCGGAGAATCCCAGGGACGGGGGAGCCTGGTGGGCTGACATCTCTGGGGTCGCACAGAGTCAGACACGACTGAAATGACTTAGCAGCGGCAGCAGTTTCATAATAGGGACTTTCCTGGTGGCTCAGATAGTAAAGCGTCTGTCTACAGTGAGGGAGAACCGGGTTCAATCTCTGGGTTGGGAAGATCCCCTGGATCTCTGGTGGTTCCCCAAAGAAAATTCTGAAGCTGTTTCCTGAAGAACAGGGAATAGATTCTGGCAGGTCAAAATAGTAGCTGTCCATTACTATCATGCTGGCTTTTATTCCTTCCATCATAAGTCCATTTTACCCCATGAGTAAATATACCTTCTACAAAAGATTTTTGCTGCCATCAATTAAAATGACACTTTGTTTTTGCTTTTGCTTTTTTCTCCCTAGAATATCCTATATCCCATCTTTACTTGACCTAGTTATTCCCATCTTACAAGGCTTAAGGGTGGCTTTTTTTTTTTTTAAACCTGTGATCTCCCTAGTCTAGGGTTTTCAGAATCTGTTCCTTTGAACATTAGCTCTTTGAGATGCTCTGTTTTAAAAAAAAAAAGTATTCTATGGTCAGACAGATTTGGGAAAAGTTGCATGATTTCTTTTTATTTCTCACAGTTGAATTTTATTTTTTGTTTTAAAAAAAATTGAAGTATGGTTGGTTTACAATGTTGTGTACATCAAAGTGATTCAGATATATATTATATATATATATGTATTCATTTTCAGATCCTTTTCCCTTACACGTTATTCCAAAGTGCTGAGTACAATTCCTTCTGCTATAGAGTAGGTCCTTGTTGATTATCTATTTTATATGCAGTAGTATATATATATCGAAGAAGGCAATGGCAACCCCTCCAATACTCTTGCCTGGAAAATCCCATGGGCGGAGGAGCCTGGTAGGCTGCAGTCCATGGGGTCGCGAAGAGTCAGACATGACTGAATGAGTTTACTTTCACTTTCATGCATTGGAGAAGGAAATGGCAACCCACTCCAGTGCTCTTGTCTAGAGAATCCCAGGGACAGAGGAGCCTGTTGGGCTGCCATCTATGGGGCCGCACAGAGTCGGACACGACTGAAGCGACTTAGCAGCAGCAGCAGCAGTGTATATATGTTAATATCAAACTCCTAACTTATCTTTCTTCTTTCCCCATCCCTTTTGGTAACCATGTTTGTTTTTTATCACATCTGTCAGTCTCTTTCTGCTTTGCTAAAAAGTTCATTTCTGTCATTTTTCTAGATTCCACCTAAGTGATATTATATGATACTTGTCTTTGCCTGGCTTACTTCACTTAGTGTGATACTCTATGTCCATCCATGTTGCTGCAAAAGGCATTATTTCCTTCATTTTATGGCTGAGTAATATTTCATTTTATGTATATGCTGTTGTTGTTCAGTTGCTCAGTCATGTCCAACTCTTTGTTACCCCATGGACTGCAGAATGCCAGGCTTCCCTGTCCTTCACTGTCTCTCTGAGTTTGCTCAAATTCGTGTCCATTGAGTTGGCGACGCCATCCAACTGTCTCATCTTCTGTCATCCCCTTCTCCTCCTACCTTCAGTCTTTCCTAGCATCAGTATATACCACATCTTTTTAATCTATTCATCTGTCAATATGCCTATTAGTACTTCTGGAGTTGGGAAGTTCCACTGTATGAAAATAATCGTTATTACACCAGGCTGTTTAATTGCTATATGTATCTTATATTTACCTTTGCTACAAACTCTACAGAATATATTGATTTTACAGATGAGGAAACTCTAAGTTAAATAATTCAACAAAAATTTCACTATAGATAAGAGAGAGAGCCCAGTTTTGAGCTCAGACACTCTTACCTATCTAATTTTATTTAAACCAGAGCTTGCTAATATATTCCCAGGCCCAGGTCCAGGCCTCCTTTCTGCAAAACCTTATAAGTTCAGTTCAGTTGCTCAGTCATGTCCAACTCTTGGTGACCCCATGGACTGCAGCACGCCAGGCCCCCTGTCCATCACGAACTCCCAGAGTTTACTCCAATTCATGTCCATTGAGTCAGTGATGCCATCCAACCATCTCATCCTCTGTCGTCCCCTTCTCCTCCTGCCTTCAATCTTTCCCAGCATCAGGGTCTTTTCAAATAAGT